>CAOLHI010002839.1:0-219277 GCA_948474755.1 Ctenosaura bakeri | reverse complement strand
AACAATGGCCACTTCTCTCTCCACGATATACCTCTCCAAGGGCCCCTTCCTATTGGCCGCTTTGACACATGTGCTTCTGAGGGGTCCAGATCCGCCCCTATTGGTCGAGGGTGGTGGGGCGGGCTATTCGAGGGGTCACACGCCCCCGCAGGGCCAATGGCAGCGCGAGTTGGAAGTCGCCCGTGATTGGCCCGAGTGGATCTGAGGGGGTCACGTGGTTCCGCTGGGGCCCCGTGGGAACCCGGTTCAGAAATCGCCCCATTGGATGGCTTGGACCACGTGGGTGGGCAGGGGTATGGCCCCTTCCGGATGTCCCGCCCTAGTACTTCCGGGAGGGGGAGGGAGGGGGAGGGAGATTGATAGCTGTCAATCAGTTTTGACAGGTCATAAATCAATCAAATCTGACAGGTCATAAATCAATCAAATCTGAGGGTCATCAATCACTTTTGACAGGAGCTACACCTCCCTACTACTGAGGCTTTTCCTTGCAGAGACAATACAGCCAGTACAGCTGCGTGGCTGCTGTTCAATAATGTCTGGGCTCACTGGGGTGTGTCACATGACCTGGACTTGGCATTCGGAGTTCATTTCACTTGGGAAGTGACCTAAGAGTTGTGTAGGTCACTGGGCATACGCCAGCGATTCCACATTGCGCATCACCCGCAAAGCTGCGGGTAGATTGAACATACCAATCGTTCTCTGAAGGGGGCACTCTGGAAGGTTGTGCACTCCTCGGGAAAGGATTGGGACACCAAGCTGCCTATCATCTTGTTGGTATTCAGGGGCACAGTGGCATCACATGGTTTTATGCCACACATGATTATGACAGGGCATAAAATGATGTTGCCAGAAGCCTTCTGGATTGACACCAGCATTCCCTCAGATTTGGAACCCCTTGCTCTGAACAACGAGTGGGTGAAGAATCTGATTCAGCATATAGGACAAGTGCATAGGCAGGTAGCAGCCCAACTGGGCAAGAACCTGCAGAAAATTATTAAAAGACTGAGATGGGTTCATCATCCATGTCAGTGGGAAGAAGGGCAGCTGGTCCTGTATAGAAACTTCTATCATAGAATCATAGAATCATAGAAATGTAGAGTTGGAAGAGACCACACGGGCCATCCAGTCCAACTCCCTGTCATGCAGGAACACCCTCAAAGCACTCCCGACAGATGGCCATCAAGCCTCTGCTTAAAAACCTCCAAGGTAGGAGACTCCACTACTCTCCGAGGCAGCAGATTCCACTGCCGGACAGCCCTGACTGTCAGGAAGTTCTTCCTGAGGTTCAGGTGGAATCTCCTTTCCTGCAGCTTGAATCCATTGCTCCTTGTCCTGGTTTCTGGAGCAGCAGAAAACAAGCCCCCTCCTTCCTCTACGTGGCATCCCTTCAAATATTTAAACATGGCTATCATGTCCCCTCTTAACCTCCTTTTCTGCAGACTAAACATACCCAGCTCTCTCAGTCTATCCTCATAGGGCATGTTTTCCAGGCCTCTCACCATTTTGGTCACCCTCCTCTGGACTTGCTCCAGCTTGTCAATATCCTTCTTGAATTGGGGTGCCCAGAACTGGACACAGTATTCAAGATGGGGTCTAACCAAAGCAGAGTAGAGTGGTACCAGTACCTCCCTCGATCTAGACACCATACTCCTGTTGATGCAGCCGAGAATTGCATTGGCTTTCTTGGCTGCCGCATCACACTGCTGACTCATGTTCAGCTTGTGGTCTATGAAGACTCCTAGATCCCTTTCACACGTACTGCTATCCAGCCACGTGTCCCCCATCCTATATTTCTGTATTCCATTATTTCTACCTAAGTGTAGGACCTTACACTTCTCTCTGTTGAATTTCTTTTTGTTCGCCCTGGCCCAGCTCTCCAATCTATCCAGGTCATTTTGAATTTTGATCCTGTCCTCTGGCATATTAGCAACCCCTCCCAATTTGGTGTCATCTGCAAATTTGATGAGCATGCCCTCTATTCCTTCATCTAAGTCATTGATAAAAATATTGAACAGCACTGGGCCCAGGACAGAACCTTGTGGCACCCCACTAGTCACTTCTCTCCAGGATGAAAAGCAGCCATCCGTGATCACCCGTTGGGTTCGGTCGGTCAACCAATTACATATCCAATTAACAGTAGCCCTGTCTAGCCCACATTTTACTAGCTTCGATGCAAGAATGTCATGGGGAACTTTGTCAAAGGCCTTACTGAAATCGAGATATGCTACATCCACAGCATTCCCTTCATCTATCAAGCTAGTAACTCTATCATAAAAAGAGATCAGATTAGTCTGGCATGACTTATTTTTGAGAAATCCATGTTGACTTCTCGTGATTATTGCGTTGTTTTCTAAATGATTAGAAACTGAACGCTTAATGATCTGCTCCAGGATCTTTCCGGGTACAAACACTCTCTTGCCGCTAAATGGGTGGGCCCTGTCCCCATTGTGAAGAGGATTTCTCCAGCGGTCTACCAAGTCCACATACCTAGAAAGAAGGGATATTGGCTTAAGTTCTTTCACATCTCCCAACTGAAAGAATGGAAAGGTCAGCCTGTTGATCCCACCTCTGTGGTAATTCCTGAGTCAGAAGATCCAGGCGCCCAAAAGTCCAATATGAGTCCAGTAATTTGTCAGACTTTCTTAAGTCACAAGGAAGCGCCAGCTGCTAATTTGTCCGAGACGTTTGTCTCCATTTACAATGCTTTTGACATTGGTTAAATTAACATTGTCTGAATGGAACGGAGAGAAGTGACAACCTCTCCAACTTCCCAATTATGTAGATATTTCCTGTGTGTATTTGTATCTGTGTAGTTTAGGATAAGTAGTGACGGATTCCTGCATCTGTGTTCCCTACAGGAGGACGGAATGGGACCATTCACATGGATTGCAGTGTTGTTATCTTTGATTAAATATGACCTCGGAGCCTCACCAGAATATACCACTCAACTCATCACTGATTGGCAATATAACGTACAGGCAGTATGCCACTGGAATCTGTACCTGGAGACAGAAGCCCTGCTATGCAAATCTCGGCTGTTGCCATGGTTCCAAAAACGATATCCCTTTGAACTATTTATGCAAATCCAGGTATGCCCCAGAAACAGAATCAGTTCAGGATTAAGAATGGCCATTGCAGACAATGACGCCTGGTTATACACTGAGATGCCAACAGCACCAGCTCCCTTGACCATTAAAATGGTCTGGAGCACTCACAGCAACGCTTCCCCGTTTATAATTAGATTTACTTATGAAAATTGCCACCTGGCATGGCAATGGAAAACCTTTCTGTTCACATGACAAAACATTACTCGCACCCCAACAGGCTGTAAAATCTCCTGTGGGAAGACGTGGTGCCCTGATACCCCTGTCCACACTCCTCCTTCTGATAGCTTCCCTGCCATGTATGTGGGTAGCTTCGTAGTCCAGAAAAGATATTGAAATGGTCTCATACTCTGACGTCCAGCCCATGGTAACCACCATGGTCCTGAATTTTACTGTTGTAAACATTTCGAAGGTTATCCCTGCCTGCCAGCCATATCTAAAATTAGTGTGGACACAGTGGGAGCACCAGGAAAAGCGGCGGCTATCATTTTCCCACCCACGCAGTTGCCCTAAGTGAAGCATCCTAGGGACAGTCTTAGGAGGAATAGGCACTGGCGGCGCAATACTTAATGAGATGGACAATAAGGTATTGGCAAACAAATTAGGCATGATTGGCTCTAAGACAAAAGAAATTGGTTTGTCCTCCACAGCTGGTTTAACTAACCTGGTGAGAGGAATGGATTTGTTCAGTCAGTTATTACCCCAGTGGGTTGGCGCAGAGAGAGACATAATATGTGACCTTGGTCGTGTCTTAAAAACCACGACTCACAACATGTCAGTTGCCATTCAGTGTACACACCTGCAGAGCATAATCACCTTTGCCCCTCAGGTGATTCAGGCCAGCTTCATGGGATTAATGCATCCTGAGATCCTGAGCCTGCTAAGAGAGTGCTACCTGGAATCTTTGGAACACCCTGCCACTTTGGCACAGGTACGGCATGCCACTTGGGAGAGCCTAACTCTCAAGGTACATGAGAGGATTCTGGACCTGGTAATTCTACATCCATTATCCCATCTTGGACTCCCCTTAATAGCCGCCAATGCCACCTTACTACCCCGACAAATGTACCATTGGTGCAACAGTGCACACTCATTTGATCTATCCAGTTGTTTATTTCACCACCACTGGGTACGGTGCTTTTGCAATATTGACAGTTTTAGTTATGGGAATGTCTCTGAATACGTGGCAGTACCGGTTAATTACACAGTCATGTCCCAGACCAACAGTGAGTGCTTTTGTTTAAGAACCCCATGTTCAAATATGACTGTATTGTCTAGTGGTGCGACCATAAGACTCAACTGCACTGCCAGCAACCCTTGCTTTTGTTCTCAGCACATCCAGGATTGTTTTGGTAAAAACTTCTATCTCCGGCGGGAGATAAGAGATTATGTTTTGGAAAGTGGATAAATGCCCACGGAGTCTGAACTAGTCAGATTCCACCTGGAAGACGAGATCTCCGTGTCTACATAGCTACGGAATCCCACCTGCCTATCACAGAAAGTACTGGAGGTTTCGCACTCCCTCCACGAGATTGCCTTGACCATTAATCACTCAGCCAAGGTAATCGTTGAATCATCTGATGATTTGGAAACTGCATCACAACAATCCTTGTGGGACACCTTCACTTCATCGTCCACGGGGCAAGCAATTTCCCACTTCACCTTGCACCCTTTAATTATATTAGTAGTCTTTCTGGTCATACTTGCCATATGTTTAATTGGCCTTGCACTGTGGGTCAGGAAACAGATTTTCCAACTTCAAGCTGGCTGGTTTTATTGATTGCTCAGAGGCTCGTACTTTGTATATAGTTTAGTGTTTGTAAATAGTTTTGATTGTGAAGTCCCATTTGGTTTCAAAAGACTATCCGAAGGCAACCAATCTTCAGACCTGCCTCGGAGTCCAGCTTTGTGAGGTCGGGAAGTTGCTCACTTGGAACCTACATCGAGCCACCAGTACCATACCTGTAACGGCCCCAAGTCCTCGTTAATACATCATCAGGCTTGGAGCTCTGGCTCTAGGTCTGAACGAAGGGGGGACCTCAGCGAGCATCCGCCAAGTGGAATCCCATCCTGTTAGGAGGGTCTGCTTGTGCATGCCTGTGTTAACAGCTAGCTTTTCAAGCTGGCTTTATTTTGAACATCAGGCATGGTTGCGTTGGCATGGCTTCTTGTCGGGAGCTGCCTCAGGACCGATGGATGGATGCAGGTTCCGAATTAGCAGCCTCACTACCTGAATAGACTGTGCTAAGTTCAGTACAGCTCTATTCTTGGGACCTATTTAAACCTCCACTCCCTCTTAGACTTTTCGGTCACACTGAAACAAAATTTCAGGGTTCAACTTGAATTCCCATCAGGCTCTGAGCCAGTAATTTGCATTTTCTTTATACATTGGCTACTAACATTGTCATTTTTCTGCAAAATAGCTACAGGTTGATAGCTCCAGAGAACCGGGACGACCCCCGGACCTGACCATCACCCCTGGGTACCGAGGAGGAGTGAAAGATGAAAAGTCACAGCTCCAACCGGAAGCCAGTCCAAGGAGATGCCTGATCTCTCTGCTGCAGCTGTGGGACCATGTGGGGTGGGGTGATCCAGACATCCTCCAACGGATATTAAGACTGTTTTTGCCAAAGACTCGGTTTTAAAAGGACTTTTGCCTTTCGAATGGACTATTCCTCATGCCAAGATCTGCAAGATGCAAGCAGTGGATAGTTAGCTTTCAATTGCTAGCTAGTCTGCAAAACTGGATACAATGTAACCATCTTCACTTTGCTTTGCTCATTCCTGCAGTGCCTCATTGGAAGGCACTCTTTTACTTCCAAGTTCAACTGTCTACATTGTGCCATTTATCATAATTGTTCATTTACAGCCGGTTCTCAATTGACGGGACAATTTGCTATTGATTATTGCTTAATATGCTTTTGGTATGAATGTGTTTAGGTTTAAGTTTAGTTAGGAATGTGTTTAAAAGACAGAAACCCTTTGTGTTCCCTGAAAATTCCCTTCGCCTATGGAGAAATACTACTTCTGAGCCTGTAGACCCCTATTTGGCGCTAAAATTCCTTTGAAATATTTAATTGGGGTACATTTTAATGTTTTAATGTATTTGTATATTTTTGTAATGCCGCCTCGATCCATTGGGAAAGGCAGGATAGAAATAAATTTTATTATTATTATTATTATTATTATTATTATTATTATTATTATTTGGAAAATGTTCGATATTGTACCCAAATCTCCCATTTTCGGGGGGGGGATTGTTATAGCAGTTTATAGCCCGGACTTGTTGGATATTAGATATAATTTTGATGTCAATATTTTGGCCTACTATACCCCTCTGTTCTCCACGTGCTTGTGGGGGCCCCAGACAAGCTTGCATAAAGGTACGGCTGCTAATCACTGTAATATTCCAAACAAATACAGGCAGGCCAGAAATAGCCGACCCACCACTTCAGGAGACCTCAAGGCAAGTACCACATTATGTATGCACGCTACTGACAAAGAACTCCCTGTCCTGAGCAGGCAGCTTGATTAGTCAAATACTCATCTGTCAAATACTCTGAGTTTGCATACAGGCTACTCTATTGACAATTCGGACTTAACCCAATCATGTAAAATTCTGACCTTTCAGAGGCTTTGTCTCCAGCCCAAAATTCGTTATTTTCCCCAAGTACGGACTAGCCTATGGCCACATTTTCCCTATAAGAACCCCTGACTTTGAGAGCTTCATCAGATCACTCCCGACTTCCATCCTGCCTTGCCGCCGCTTTGCTTGGCGAGCCTTCCCCTTGGTACCACGCACTGAGAAACTCCATATCTGCGAACTTCTGCTTCAGACTTCCCAGACTTCAGGACAGGTGCAGTATTACCCATACCAAAAACCTCATCTAAAAATCCCTCTATCCCACTCCAACCTTTATTTCTATAGTTATCTGTGTGACTGTGTTGCATACACTTGTTTGATTGTATTTTAATGAAAAACAGCAATTATAATTCACTTCCGTTTGCTCTTTGACTCGGTCTGACCCTGTAGACATTGGGTAAAAGATCTCGCTCTGTTGCTCTGCCTCTCGTAGTGCTAGCTTGTGCTCTTTGCTAATTTCCCCAACTTTATAATTTGGAGCGCACTTAGGTGTCCCCCACAGGACCCCCAGAAATCAGAGTAGCACCTTATTCAAAAAGACTTAGTAGTCCCTCTTTCTTTTGCCAGTGAAACTCATGTCTATTGTCCTTCCTTTTGTGCCTTGCTTCTTGAATTTTATTATGCATCATCCAGTAGTAATCCTTCATCTTAAAGATCCACCAGCCTTGGTATCTCCTTAATGTCTTGATGGAAACATTCTCCCTGTTCCTCACTTACTGTACCTGGGTTTTCTGGAGAAAAGTCTAAGTGTACATTCAAGAAATGAATTTTAGTAATAAAATGAATTTTAGTAATAAAATTAGGAGAAATATTAAAAATGAGTGTTGGTATTTACTATTAAAACTAGTATTAAAACTCATTTCCTGAATCTTGAGTCTGAAGTCGCACAACACATATTATAGGGACACGGAATGTGAGAAGCATGAATCAGGGGAAACAAGACATAGTAAAACAAGAAATGAAATGTATAAACATAGCAACACTTGAGTGAGAATGCTGAAGTAAACAGGATTGGGACATTTTGGGTCAGATAATTATACAGTTTATACAGATAAATATACAGATATATATACAATTATTCCGGAAATTAAAATCTAAGAAGAAATGGGGTGGTATTAATAATGAAGAGAAGTGTAGTAAAAGCAGTCAAAGCATATAATGCAGAGTCTGACTGAGTCATATCAATAGGACTTCAGGGAAAATCCATCAATATAACCATAATCCAAGTTACCCTCCAATTACAGAGCCAGAGGAAGAAGAAACTGAAAAATTCTATACTGGAATCCAAGAGGAAATTGATCACACACCAAAACAGGACTTCTTGTTAATCATAAGCAATTGGAATGCAAAATTAGGAAACAGAGCAGGATCAAAGATTGGATGAAAAATTGGCCTAGGATCAAGAAATGAAGCAGGTAAGCAATTTATTGAATTTTGCAAAGCCAACAGTTTGTTCATTATAAACTTATTCATCATAAACTCATTCATCATCTGATGACCCATATAGAAATAAATTCGACTACATAATTGGAAGTAGAAGACAGAAGTTCCATTCTCTGTGCAAAAACAAGACCAGGAGCAGATTGTAGCCCAAGCATGAACTACTAATATCAAAAAATAGAATAAAGCTAACGAATAACACTAAGCCAAAGTACAACTTGAAGAACATTCCATGGAATTTAAAGATTATGTAAATGATAGATTTGCACTATAAAGGGAAGCCTCAATGGATGACAGCAAGTAAAGACAGATGAGAAGTAAAACGTGAGAGAAAAAGGGTCAGAACCCTGAATGCAACTGTTTAGTGACAGGGGTAAAGCGGGGTAAGGAAAACCACTATAATAATCAATGCTAAGAAACAGAAGAGGTCAACAAAAAAAGAAACAACAAGAGACCTCTTCTGCAAGATCTGTGGAATCAAAGGGAAATTTAAATGAAGAGTTGGGATGCTCTATCATCATCAGGGGAACGGATCACATGACCAATTACAAATAAAAAGATGATGGAAACAATACACTGAAGAACTATATAAAAGAGATGAAAGGGTGACAGATTTATTTAAGGAAAAGCCATATGACGATGAACCTCCAATTTTAAAAAGCAAAGTAGAAACTGCACTCAGAGCACTTCGGAGAAATAAACCACCAGGAACAGATAGTATAACAATAGTTGTAGCTTCTAGCTACAGAGACATAATCTACTCTAGTTCTAACTAAAATCTGTCAAAATATATGGAAAACCAAAGCAATGGGCATCAGATTGGAAATACTCTCTATATATTCCAATCCCCAAGAAAGGAGACACCAAGAATTACAATAACCACAGGACCATTGCATTACAGTCATCTCTGCACATTTTCAGGTTAAGCATTCACAGATTCGATTATTTGCAGATTACTGGTAGAAAGAAACCAAGATGACTAAGGTTGATGTACTTTGGACATATCATGAGAAGACATGACTCACTAAAATAGACAGTAATGATTGGAAAGGTAGAAGGCAGTAGGAAAAGAGGAAACCCATATTACAGGTGAGTAGAGTCAATCAAGGAAGCTGTAGCCCTGGGTGGGTCTAGCCCATTGTTAGCTCTGAAAATACTCAGCATTAGCTTTAGCCCCGTGTCAACCCCAAAATGTGGGTGACTCAGGAGTCCACCCACAATACTAGTGCCTCCATGAAACATTGGGAAATACCAGCTTAAGGAGGAGGCCTGCAAGAGAGGTGTAACTTTATGAGACCTTTGTCTACCAGTACTAATGCAGGGAAGAATCAGTTGGAGATCCAAAAGTAAGCTTATTTGTTTTATTGGGGAAATTACAACCACAGACACAGGACCCAAGCAGTCATGTAATCACACAAGGCTAACTGAAGCAAAAGAGAGGAAAGATTTTCACAGCAAAGTGGATATTTACCAATCCAGTAGAGAAGGGAAGAGTGATACTGCTTAGACTAAGGATCCAAGGACAGTACACAAATGGAAATCAGAGTGGAAGAGTGACAACCAGGAACCAGTGTACTGTGAGTTGGCTAGCCAAAATCTGGGGTTTGAATACTCTTTTTCTGCCTGGAGGGTAAAGATGCTAATGGCTATCTGACAGAGTAAACAGGGGAGATCATTTGTCAGAGGAAAAGGAAATAAGACAATCAGCTGTCCTGTGGGAACATCGTAGGCACTATTGTCTCTAAAGTTTGAGTCTTTGAAAGCTAACTGTAAGTTTATTGTCACTGGAGTTTTCCTGATTGTTTCCTGGCTATGATCTGGTTATGCCTTGGGGTCTTTCCTGATCTGGTTTTGCAATGTTCTACCAGCTCTTCCTCTTAGGCCATTTCTGAACTACAATCGTATAGTGCGATTATTCCACTTTCAACATCTTATGGAATCCTGGATATATATATATATATGCACACACAAACAGTTCTTCAATACTTATAATTTAAATTGACATAATTCAACCAAATTTTTTTAAAATACCTTAGGGAAAAAAATAAATCTCTTGAAGGTTGAATATTTTCTATTGCTCTAACGATGAGTTGTTTTCATGTGCCCTCAAGTTAACTCCAGCTTATGGGAATCCTACCACAGGGTTTCATAACAAGATTTCTTCAGAGGGTTTTTGTCATTGCTTTCCTCTAAGGCCCTTTCTGCAGTAGCCTCCCATCCTGGCATGGGGATGGGAGAGGAGCAGGCCCATGATGATATTTCTGCATGACATCATCACAATCTCACTTCTCTCCCATCCCCAGGCAGGGTGATCACAGATTAAATCATTGATGGGTTTTCCCATCAATGACCTGGGATTGCACCACCATCCTGCACCTGCCTGTCCTGTGCAAGGGCAGGAAGCATGGTGGCAGCACTTCCTGCCCCTGTGCACCGTGGGAAAGTACCCAGCTGCACTGTGGAAGGAAAAGGTGTATCCATCACGCTGTCTTCTACAGAGAGCCGGTCGGGTACGCAGGGGAGTGCTCCCGTTGTACTCCCTTTCCAGCAGAGCTGCTGCCAAGATCACCACTGGAGAACCACACAAGATGGTAGGGTGCGTAAAAGGCCTGAGTCTAAGGCCCTTTCCACTCCACCCTCCCAACCCTCCATAAGGAGAGTAGAAAGATGAGACTGTGGCCCTTTCTGCATCCTACTTTTTCTCAGCGCTGGGGTGCAGTGCTCGCACAAGCAGCCTCTTATGAGAGGTCCTCACATCCAGGTTTCTTCAGCTCCGCATGAGCTTCCTGCTCGCTCGAAAGCCCTGCCTCTTCCTTTCGCAGTGCAGCCTGGGGCCTTCCCCGGCTGCACTGAGACAGGAAACACAACCGGCCCTGGTCCCGAGGCTCTGCATGCAAGGTAAGTGCAAGCAGAGCCTGGGAGCAATGCGTGACTTAAAGCCAAAAATGAAAAAGTGCATGAGTGGTGCCTGCCAGGCCCTGGAGCATCGTGCAAATGTGAGTACATCATGTGGACCACCCCTCACATTTGCATGATGCTGAGGGGCCCTTTCTCATGGAAAATGCCATGTGAAAAGGGCCTGTGACAACGCTTATGCACAACATCATCATATTCCTGTCCTTCTCCTATCCCCGGGCAATGTGATCGATCTGCAAATCATTTATGGGTGTTCCCTGTCAATGATCAATGATTGCATCACCATTGTGGACTTACCTTCTCTGCAGAGGCTCTGGAAGTGCAATGTGTGCACTTCCTGCCCCAGTACAGCCTGGGAAACTACCTGGCTGCACTGCAGCAAGAAAAGGACAGCCATCACACTTCCTGGAACATGAAGGCAGCTGTGCAGAGGGGACTGCTCCTGTCATACTCCCCTTCTGGCAGAGCCAACATCAGGACCCACACCAGATGTCTCCATGTAAGGTACAGGATCTAGGAGTCTTAGTAGAATACAAGCTGAACATGAGTCATCAGTGAGATGCAGAAGCTAAAAAAGCCAAAGCTATTCTGGGCTACATCACTAGGAATATAATTTCTATCTCAAAGGAGGTAATAGTACCATTCTATCCTGCTTTGGTCAGACGTCAGCTGGAATACTGTGTACAGTTCTGGGCACCACAGCTCAGGAAGAATATTGATAAACTTGAACATTTCAAGAGGAAGGCAACCAAAATGGTAGAAGGCCTGGAAACCATGCCCTATGAGTAGTGGCTTAGGGAGCTGGATATGTTTAGCATGAAGAAGAAAAGGTTAAGAAGTGACCTGATAGCTATATTTAAACATTTGAAAGGATGTCATGTTAAAGATGAAGCAAGCTTGTTTTACTGTTGTTCCAGAGACTAGAATATGGAACAATGGATTCAAGCTACAGTAAAAGAGATTTCACCTAAACATTAGGAAGAACTTCCTGATGGTAAGCACCATTGGACAGTGAAATATGCTGCTTCAGAGTGTAGTGGAGTTTCCTTCTTTGGAGGTTTTTCAACAGAGCCTGGATGGTCATCCATCAGGAGTGCTTTGATGGTATATTTCCGCATGTCAGGGAGTTGGACACAATGGGCCTTATGGTTTTTTTCAATTCTATGATTCTGTGATTCTATGATTACAGAAATAGCTAAAATGGCTCCAGTGAGATACAACAGAATACTTACGACAACCTCAAGATTGCAGAGATACAAATTAAATACTAAGAGGGTAACATTTATTCTCCCCACCCAAAAAAACCCACAAACTAGAGATAACTGAGCGTACTCAGTAGTCATGAGAAATTAAGTGTCACCTGGAAAAACAGGGAAATTATGAAGCATTGTGAAAAAGAACAAAGTCAGGTGGATGAATCTGTAAACAGGAGCAATACTGTTTATAGGTTAGAAATACACTGCAACATTTTACTACTGTTCCTACTTAGATAGCATTTTACACAAAATAATACTGGGCAGCTTTCTGTACATTATCAACTTATTCTGTACTTCAGTGAATTGTCTGTTTACATTTGTCCTTTTAACCTACCAATATTGCTTAATTTGCCTACGTTTGCATTGTTCTGAATTTTTAGTAACTACTCATTGCCTGATGATTGATGCACCGTTTTCATCAATTGCTTATGGCCATCTTTGCTATGGTTAATACATGAATTGCCATTTCCCTATCTTCAGGCAAGATTGTATATCTCTCATATCTAAATAATACAACCAGTGAATCCAAGGACAAACTGTCAGACCTTTGATTTTTTTTTTTTTTGTCAGACATTATTTTTCAGAAATACAGCATCTTTAGATACATCCACCTTTGGGTGTCACCTCTTGCATAAGCATATTTCTAGTAACGCTGCTGATGCCTATTTAGTTTAATTTAGTCAATATAAGGTTAAATAACAATTTGTGTAAAAGAAAGGTTTCTTTCTAAATCTAAGGAAAAGATTAATTGAGGCAGAGTCCTCTAGACTGAAGTATCATCAGATATTTCCTTTCTTGTATACTTTTCTCTCTTCTCTTGATGGCTGGTAATATACACTTCTAAATCCAGAATCATGCTATGAACTTGATTCAAAACACCTCTTGACTGATTGCATGAAATCAATGTATCAGACTGGGTGCACAGTCTCTCAAAGAGACTTATTTCCTATGTAATGAACTAATCAAGTGCTAGATTTGGAAGTAGTGAAACAGTGAAAATAAAGAATTTTCTAGACACATTGTACCTTTAAGTTGTAGCCTCTGGGTCTTTCTGCACTACACTGTTACAGTGCTATTATTCCACTTTCAACATCCTGTGAAATTCTGGTATTTGTAGTTTATGGAGGCCAAAGAGCTCTCTTCCCTAAACTACAAACCCCAGGATTCCATAGGTTGTTGAAAGTGGAATAATAGCGCTATAACAGTGTAGTGCTGAAAGGCTTTCTGTCTCATGCCGAAGGACTGGAGCTTGAGACAAAGTGATTTAGCAAAATAGCTGTGCAACAGATACAGCAGTTTGAGAAGAATCCCCAGTAGAGTTTCATGAGTTTATTTTATTAATTCATCAGGACATTGACTTGGCTGTAAGGGCCTTTCTGCACTATACTGTTATAGTGCTATTATTCCATTTTCATTATCCTATGGAATTCTGGGATTTGTAGTTTACTGAGACCAAAGAGTTCTCTGGCTGAGAAATCTAAATCCCCTTCCATAAACTGCAAACCCCAGGATTCCATAGGATGTTGAAAGTGGAATAATAGCACTGTAACAGTGCAGTGGAGAAAGGCCCTAAATACCACTGAGTACAGTGAACCCTGATTATGATCAGACAGGCATGGATTGTGTGGTTTTTCTCTAATCCATCACCACTCCATATATTATAGCATGCGATCTTCTGAATCCCTGGGCCGAGCATAATATTCTTGCTTGTTTTTCCATGTCATTGAAAAAAAAATCAAATCAACCCAATGTTATATGAATAAAACTACTTTCAATTAATAATTATCATTGCAAGCCAGTATTAACAAGGGATGTTCAAGGTTAGAACATCTGGAGAAATCATGCAATTAGATACAAAGCAACTTCCTAGCACATCAAGATGCTGCAGGATAGGAGGGATTAGGGAGAACTGACGCCACTGGTTCTGTTAACAAACTCAGTCCATTCAGCTCATCCTCTTCCTGAACTGTTTCCATTCTAGCTGATTGTTAAAAGAACATTACAGGCTCTTGGGAAATTTATGCCTGAGTTGCCTTATTTTAACTCTTTCCTTCTCATCCTTTTTCCTTGTACTCCTCTTCATGGGAACCATCTTGTTTTTATTGTACTTATATAAATTGTTCTGGGGCTTTTTCATCTAAAGAACTTCTTACCCTGATTTCGGGGGTCCAGTGGGGGACACCTCAATATGCCCCAAATAATGGGGAATGGGAATTAGCCAGAGCACAAGCTGTAGCACTACAAGAGGCAGGGCTGTTATCACGGTTATGATATGTCTGGTGAGAGCACTAGATATCCTTTTGATATCAAATAATTTGGCCTTTGCTTGACCTTTCTCTGCCACTCCACTCCACATGTTTGCAGAGCTCCCCTGGACAAGCACGTCTGGGGTGCAGCCGTTAATGGTAGTACATTCCAAAAACCCATTCAGGCAGGCAATTTAAGCCTCTCAGTTGCTTTAGGGAAAAACCTCCCTGCAAACCAGCTCTACTCGGCATGCACACACAAAGCCACACAGCCAAGAGCCAAGCCATTTCTTTATGTCGTGCTATTAACGAACTGGCCACGCTATTGTCTTAAGAGCTAAACCCATCATGCAAAACCTGACCTTTACCAACTCCTTTGTCCAACTCCAAATTTTCTTTGTTCTCACCAAACATAACATAGCCTGTAGGTAAAATCCACCCTATAAAAAGTCTCCACTTTTGGGACTTCCTCAGATCACCCTGGACTTCCATCCCGCCTTGCTGCCAGTTTGTCTAAGGAGCTCCCCTCAGCCAGCTATGCTGAGCTTTCTTCCCTGGAACCCCATCTTTCTCTCCAGGACTACGAGACCAGGTGTCGTATTCCTCATTCCCAAGCTCTTTATTTCTGTTTCCAAGTTAGCTAGTGTGTGTGTTGTCTTATTTGCTGTTTATCTTTCAATAAAACTGATATTTTTGTTACTTTTAAACTTGCTTGCCTGCTCTCTGACCTGAAGCCGTAGACATTGGGTTAAAGATCCTTGCTAAAGTTACCCTGCCTCTCGTTTAGCTGAGAGAGTGCTCGAGTTAAATTCCCCCAACTTGTGTTTTTATTTGGTCATTTGGGCGCCTCTCCCTGGACCCCCAACATACAGGATAACAGGGTAACCTAGTGAGATCTTAAGCCCAATGTTTACAGGATCAGGCTGAGTCAAAAGCCAAGCAAAAGTAAATTATGATTGTTTTCTTTATTTAAAAGACAGTCACTGCACAGATACGCACTCACTCACACAGACCTAAGAAAATAAAGGGAGGAAATTCGATAGGGGATTTTGAGAAGGATTTTTCAGGGGGAATACTACACCTGATTCTATAGCCCGGGTAGCCAGAAGAAAGTCAGTTGGAGTGGAGATTCTCTGCACGTGGAAGCTGAGGGGAAGGCTCGGCAAATGGAGCGGCAGCAAGGCGGGATGGAAGCCAGGAGCGATCCGAGGAAGCACTCAAAATCAGGGGTTCTTATAGGGGAAAATGTGCCTGTAGGGTAGTCTGTTCCCAGGGAAAACAATGGGTTTCAGGTTGGAGACAAACCCTCTGAAAGGTCAGTACTTAAGATGATTGAATCTTGACTTAGTTGTCTATAGCGCAGACAGTATGCAAATAGGGAACGCTTGACAGTTGGCTATTCTGAAGCGCTAATCTCGTCAAGCTGGTGGTTCGGGGCAGAAAATCTTTTTGTATGCTTGGTACATACTTAATTTAATTTCAAGGTGTACTTGCCTGGAGGTCTCCTGAAGCTACATGCTGGAAAATTACTGGCCTGCCTGGATTTGTCTTGCATTTTTCAGCTTGTTCGGCCATGTCCGTGTGCGTGCTTGTCCAGGGGCCTAGCAAGCAGGTGGAGAGAACCATTTTGAATAGCCAATCTCTTTATATTAAATTATATTTAGTAGATCTCGGGCTCAGACTATAAACCACAGTAACAAACTCCTACATTATTCTTAATCAATAAATCAGTCAGTCAATCAATCAATCAATCAATCAATCAATCAATCAATCAATCAGTAGACCTGTCATGTGTCTCCTTTCACCATTTCTGCCCCACTGCAAGCCACTAAACTCCAATTTATTTAACAATCAAGGGCCTGATTTCTATTTGTGATTGTGATTTCTGCTTGTGATTTTGTACCCAGTTATGTTTCTGTTGATCTGTGTATGTGTACATTGATTTATGGTGACCTCACGAATTTCATAAGGTTTTCTTAGACAACGAATATTCAGTGATGGTTTTACTAGGTTCTTTTGAAATGTAACCTATAGCACCTGGTCTCTCATGTAAGTACTAACCAGGGCTGACCTGCTTAGCTTCCAAGATCAGACAGTATCCCGTGCCTTTAGGGTATTTAGGCCCTCCTCTATGTATATATGTATCTGGAATATTCTAATACCTGAACTTTGTAGTTGTTGTTTTTTTTTTTTTTGTAATTGTTCACTTTCTAATTGTTTCTGATTCTTATCCCTACACTGCTTTGGACTGAAGGATACATGAGCTTTTGGCAAAGATGGAAAGACCCAGGGAAAATTGCTTTGGAAACTGACAAATTATATCCAGAAATCACATTGTCTGGAAAGCCAGGCAGGCAGTTAGGAATCTCAAAAATGCAAATGTCTAGTTCTTTATAACTACAAAATAATTTGGAAGAGCCCACTTGTGTCAATCCTTTCAGAATTTATCCCTCATGCAAACAAATCTGGTTAAAATATAGCCAAAGTTACATTTGGGGGACATTAGTTTGGCAGGGACAAAAAGGAGAGGGTATGCTTGTTATTCTATGTAAAATGGGGACAAACATTCATCCACAGAAATCATTTGAATCATAAGCTATTAACATCTGTAAAGTGCTCCAGGTTCCTTGAATACAAGAAAAAATATGTAGCCTAAAAATCTAGGCACTCATTATTATTGCCCATTTATTGCTTCAGTCTGTGCTCCACTTCCTTCCTTGCATTAGCATGTAGAGACATATCTTGTAGTCTGGCTTCCTGATACAGACATTGTTGATGAATTTGGATCCATAAGCTACCAACAATATGTTACTGTGGTCCAGGCCTACCCTGAGATAGCACTCAATATCACTTTGATATCAAACAATTTGGCTTTCCTCTGCCACCCCGTTCCACATGTTTGTGAAGCCACTGGACAAGCATGCAAACAGGCATGGCCGATAATTGCTGGACATTACATTATCCACCCAGGCAGGCCAGATACAGCCGGTTCGTCACTTCAGCAACCTCTCCGGCAAATACCTCATTGCATATGCACAATACTAACAAAGGCTCCCTGCCCTGAGCAGGCAACTTGACAAAGCTGTACTAAGCACTCCGTATTTGCATACTGGCTACACCATTGTTAATTCGGCTCTGATTCAATCATGCTAAATTCTGACCTTTCCAAAGCTTTGTCCCGCTCTTAAAATGCATTGTTCTCACTGTGTAAGGCATGGCCTACAGTCATAATTCACCCTATAAAAACCCCTGATTCCGAGACCATCCTCGGATTGCTCCTGATTTCCATCCAGCCTTGCCACCGCTCTGCTTGGCGAGCCTTCCCCTCAGTTCCGGTAACTGAGACTGCTCAACCCCAGATCGCTCCTGAGTTCCATCCAACCTTTCCGCCACTCTGCTTGGCGAGCTCCCCTCAGCTATTCGAGCTGAGCTTCTTCATCGCACCCTAACTTCGTTCTCAAGGTCCAGGACTACGAGACAGGTGTCGTATCACCCATTTCCCTCTGAAAATCCCTGAGTGAATCTCTGATTCCTTAGTTATCTGTGTGACTGTGGTGTCTTTACTATTTGTTGGTACTTAATAAACATCATTCTTATTGTTTTAACCCGTATGGCTGCTTGACTGACCTGACCCCATAGATGCTGGCTTGCAAGATCCTGCTAAGTTACCCTGCCTCTCACTAGCTTTAGTGAGTGCTCCAGCTAATTTTCCCCAAAGCTGTATTGTTGTTTGGTTATTTAGGTGTCCCTCCCGGGATCCCTAGAAATCAGGGTAACAAATGCAATGATTTATCAGTAGAAACTCTCAGAATAAAGTACAATAAACCAATTTACATGGCACTTCCTTAAAACATACGGATAAGGAAAATTAATTTTCATAAAGATCTAGGGAGATTTTTTTAAAAGCCTATAATATAGCATTAAAAATCATGGTCCAATAAGACTTATGATGTTGTGCAACCTTGTACCCTGTTTGGATTATTATAGTAGACAATATTTGAATTTGAGGCACTAGGAAGCTATATTATAAGTACTATACTTTGTATAAATTTAGTAAGCAAATTTGGAAGGACTGAAAGAAACAAAATCGCAACTTAAATATGGCAAATGTGGTAAACAGAAACCAGTAGAAAAAATCTGAAAATCAGCCCTTGAATACAGATTATGTAATGGTGCTGCTGCAATTCTGAGTAGACTCCAGGGATATTTTTTTTAATTCTGCACTGTCACCTAAAAGAAAAGTTAGATAGATAGAAATACAGATAAGCACAAAATCTGTCTGGACAAAGTAACCCAAGATAGTGGAATAAAATACAGTTATAAAGCACATTAATATAAAATGATAATACAATACAAAAGAGGGGAAGGGAACATATGGTCAGCCAGATGTTGCTGGACTGCATCTCTGATTGGCCCTAGCCAACATGGTTAGTGGAGAAGTAGGGTAGGAGATGTATTGGAACAATAATTAGAGAAGCAAAATTTACCATCTCTGCTTTAAGTGCAGAAATATATAGAACAAATCTAGCTTGAAGTTGGGTCTCCCACCAATCCTTTCAAGCACTAATAAGGGATATTTGTGATTGGGTGATAATTTTCATCAGGACTGGGCTCCACTAAAATATTTCATAATTGATGGTCTGGTTTCTCTGCATCAGGTAGACCAGTTTCTTTTGCCTCAGTAATGGTGGATGAAGTCACTATTGCATTGTCTGTGCATATGCTTTGCACTGCACAATTTGGATATGCAAATTTTCCTGGTACACAAAAATTCTTGTTTATGTTTTCACTGGGAAATGGATATATCTTCCCTGCCTTTATTTGTGGGTGGGTGAATGCATTCCAGCTCGTTATTAAAGTGTTAGATCTGTTCATACTGATACTCATATTAATATCTGAAGGATATTTGCATCCTATTTTCTGTCCTAAGTTCTTGCTTCCAAACTGTTACAAACTTTCTGTATCACACTGCAGATATATGCTACATATCTGTGCAATGAAAAGATATTGCCTGGGGAAGTAAAAATAGGTAGGTATGAACTGGATTAAATGCCCATATTTAAAATGGAAAAAGAGCAACAAATCATGCATCCTGAGTAACTTTGAACATGGCATGTACATCCTAATGGTGAAATATGTTACTACTACTTCTTGCCAAGCCAAGATCCCAGCAAGACCTATCTTCTCCAGTAAAATATTAATTGCATACACAAATAGTTATTTCACTTCTTTGAATGAGGGTCCAAACTGTAGGAGGGAGAGGTAAGTGTGATGGAGAAAACCCCAAAGTTTGTTGATGTACCAAAAAGGAGAACTGTTACTCTGGTTTCTGGGGGTCCCATGAGGGACACCTAAGTGCGCTTCAAATTACAAAGGTGGGAATTTTTTCCCAGAAGGATACAAGCACTCATCCTGGCAGTTGGGGAGCAGGTGAGGAAGCAGGGGAAATGCGGCACATAAGAGGTAAAGAGGTGATACAGGAACACCTGGCCACATTGGATGAATTCAAATCTCCAGGGCCAGATGAATTGCATCCTAGGATATTAAAAGAGCTGGCAGAGGTAATTTCGGAACCGCTTGCTATAATCTTTGAGAAATCTTGGAGGACAGGAGAAATTCCAGCAGACTGGAAGAGAGCAAATGTTGTCCCCATCTTCAAGAAGGGAAAAAAGAGGACCCAAATAATTATCGCCCAGTCAGCCTGACATCAGTACCCGGAAAGATCCTGGAGCAGATCATTAAGCAGTCAGTTTCTAATCATTTAGAAAGCAACGCGGTAATCACGAGAAGTCAACATGGATTTCTCAAAAATAAGTCATGCCAGACTAATCTTATCTCTTTTTATGATAGAGTTACTAGCTTGATAGATGAAGGGAATGCTGTGGATGTAGCATATCTCGATTTCAGTAAGGCCTTTGACAAAGTTCCCCATGACATTCTTGCAATGAAGCTGGTAAAATGTGGGCTGGACAGGGCTACTGTTATTTGGATTTGTAATTGGTTGACCGATCGAACCCAAAGGGTGATCACGAATGGCTGCTTTTCATCCTGGAGAGAAGTGACTAGCGGGGCGCCACAGGGTTCTGTCCTGGGCCCAGTGCTGTTCAATATTTTTATCAACGACTTGGATGAAGGAATAGAGGGCATGCTCATCAAATTTGCAGGTGACGCCAAATTGGGAGGGGTTGCTAATACGCCAGAGGACAGGATCAAAATTCAAAATGACCTGGATAAATTGGAGAGCTGGGCCGAGGCTAACAAAATGAAAATCAACAGAGAGAAGTGTAAGGTCCTACACTTAGGCAGAAAAAATGGAATACAGAAATATCGGATGGGGGACACGTGGCTGGATAGCAGTACATGTCGGGGCCTCCGCGGCCCCGGAGGTCCCCGCGGCCGCGGCTTCCGAGGAGGAGGATGACCCGGCCTCCTCGCGAGTAGCGGCGGAGGCCTCCAGCGCCGGGAACAGCCGTCCGGACGCTGTCGAGGCCACCGCCGCCGCGGAGGAGGCCGCCGATCCACCCGCGGCTACGGGCGGCCATTCCGAGCCCATCCCAACTGCCGCGGGAGGCCGCCCGAACCTCGCCTGCCCTGCTGCTGCTGTGGAGCCTACCTGGAAGGCCGTCGCCGCCGTCGAGGATGCCAACGGAGCCATCGCCGCGGAGGGGAGTCGCCTGGAGGACGCTGGAGCCGCTAGTACCGGAGGAGGCCGACCAGGTGTGCGCCGGGGGGGCAGGGCCCAGGCACCACTCTGGGCCACCGCCCACCCGCGGGCCCCATCCGGAGGAGCCCGTCGGCTTCCCTCCCACGTTCCTGCAGTGGCGGCAAGCCAAGGAGGCTGACCGCCGCTCCTGCCAGCTGCTGGAGCGTCGGCTGCAGGCTGAGGGCTCGCAGCTGGCTGAGGACGCACAGCTGTGAGCCTGGCTAAGGGCTCCCAGCTGCGCAGCCACCCCTGGATTGGCCGGCACCAGCACCAGGCCCCTATTTAGGTCCCAGGAGGAGCTGAGTCCAGCACGGAGCAACAACCAACGGCTCTCCGTGCGTTGCCCGTCCGTGCTGCTGAGTTTCCACTGCGTTCCTGCTGTGTTCCTGCTGCTTGCCTGCCCCGTTCCTGCTGAGACCCTGCCCAGACGCCCTGCCAGCCAGCTTAATTCCTTGTTGCCTGGGTGAGGAAACCCTTTCTTTCTTTCCTGTTTGATGCCTGAAGCAAGGCTTGCCTTAGTTTGTTTACTGGACTGCTTAGTTTGCTGCTAATTCGCTGGCTGAGGCTTCTGAGGCACCAGCCTCGTCCCGAGCTCGGCCCTAGCCTGCCCGGCCCCGCCCAGCTGCCGACAGTACATCTCAAAGGGATCTAGGAGTCTTCATAGACCACAAACTGAACATGATTCAGCAGTGTGATGCGGCAGCCAAGAAAGCCAATGCAATTCTCGGCTGCATCAATAGGAGTATGGTGTCTAGATCGAGGGAGGTACTGGTACCACTCTGCTTTGGTTAGACCTCATAGAATAATAGAATCATAGAAATGTAGAGTTGGAAGAGACCACAGGGGCCATCCAGTCCAACCCCCTGCCCTGCAGGAACACCCTCAAAGCACTCCCGACAGATGACCATCATGCCTCTGCTTAAAAACCGCCAAGGAAGGAGACTCCACTACACTATGAGGAAGCATATTCCACTGCCGGACAGCCCTGACTGTCAGGAAGTTCTTCCTGAGGTTCAGGTGGAATCTCCTTTCCTGCAGCTTGAATCCATTGCTCCTTGTCCTGGTCTCTGGACCAGCAGAAAACAAACCCTCTCCTTCTTCTACATGGCATCCCTTCAAATATTTAAACATGGATATCATGTCCCCTCTTAACCTTCTCTTCTGCAAACTAAACATCCCCAGCTCTCTAAGTCTATCCCCATAGGGCATGGTTTCCAGGCCTCTCACCATTTTGGTCACCCTCCTCTGGACTTGCTCCAGCTTGTCAATATCATTCTTGAATTGGGGTGCCGAGAACTTCAGACTATTTTCCCATCCAACCACTTAGCAAGAACATTTATTAGCACTGTTAATTTCTATTCCTGGTGGAATTAAAACTCAAACAGCTTGTTACTCAATAAACTCTCAATGGGTTTTCTCTCCCTCCTACTTGTAATCTGATTAGAGGAGCTGTCATTTACTTAGAGTGTAAGCAGCTGATCTGAGTTGCATCTTTTATTGAAAAGCTCCATTAACGGACAAAAAGAAATGTGATCAGTGACTTACACACTTAACTGTCAAAGAACAACATTCAAGTGAAATGAAATATTCTAAATGAATGAGTAATGAAGGAAAGGGAGGAGGTGTAGTTACTGCAGCAAGATCTTAATGGCATGCAATTCAACACTGATGGGAATGGATGGGAAGGGGGAGTGGAATTAGAGCCAAAGATCTGGAGGGGGTCTTCTAGGCTATTTCCTGTTAAGTATAGGAAATCCCAGAACTACATGAAACTTCTAGCAAGAGACATGACAGCCAGCATGGTATAGTGGTTTGAGTATTGGACTATGAACCTGGAGACCAGGGTGCAATTCCCCACTTAGACATGGAAACCTACTGGATGACCTAGGGGATATCACACACTCTCAGCTTCAGAAAAACCCACGATAGTTTTGCCTTAGCGTTACTTTAGGTTAGAAACAACTTGAAGGGACACAAAACAAGCAAGAGACACCCTCCAAAGTAATTGGTTCTGTGATTAAATGCATATTAGCTGTTGGTTGCATCTATGTCAGTGTGTGTGAATGAGTTATTGAAGGTGCTGAACCCAATCCCTTTGAATAGCTCTTTGAAATGTTTGGACTAAAACCCAGAGAGGATTCGCTGCCCAATCAACCTGGCACCAGTTGTGACTGGTTCTGACTATTATGAAGCTTCCTGTAATGTTCAACCAAAGTCCACATTCCTGTAACTTAACCCCACTGTTACCCTGATTTCTGGGGTTCCCATGAGGGACACCTAAGTGCACTCCAAATTACAAAGGTGGGAATTAGTCAAAAGAGCACAAGCTAGCAACGCAAGAGGCAGGGCAATGGAGTGAGATCTTTTAGCCAATGTCTACGGGGTCAGGCTGAGTCAAGGAGTAAACAGAAGGGAAATAATAATTGTTTTTATTAAAATACAGTCAAACAGTGTATGCAGCACACTCACTCAGATAACTAGAGAAATAAAGGTTGGAGTGGGATAGGGGGATTTTTAGAGGAGTTGTTGGTTTGGGTAATACTACACCTATCCTGAAGCCCAGGTAGTCTGCAGCAGAAGTTCGAAGGTATGGAGTTCTCAGTACATGGGACTGAGGGGAAGGCTTGCCAAGCAAAGTGGCAGCAAGGTGAAAAGGAAGTCGGGAGCTATCCGAAGAAGCTCTCAAAGTCAGGGGTTTTTATAGGGGAAAATGTGGCCATAGGCTAGTCCGTACTTGGGGGAAACAATGAGTTTCGGGCTGGAGACAAAACCTCCAAAAGGTCAGAATTTAGCATGATTGAGTTAAGTCCGAATTGTCAATAGAGTAGACAGTATGCAAATGCAGAGTGCTTGATAGACGAGGATTCGTCTAATCAAGCTGCCTGCTCAGGGCAGGGAGTTCTTTGTAAGTAGCATGCATACATGATAGGGTACTTGCCCTTGAGGTCTCCTGAAGCGGCGGGATGACTATTTCTGGCCTGCCTGTATTTGTTTGGAATATTATAGCAATTAGCGGCCATGTCTGTCTGCGAGCTTGTCCAGGAGACCTCGCATCACGTGGAGAGGAATAGGTAAAGAAGACCAAACTATTGATATCAAAGTGATATCTAATATCCCACAAATTCAGGCTAGAAACTGCGGTAACACCACATTAGATTTAGTCCTCCCCACCACCACCAAGGCTTCACAGAACAAGTGCTCACCCTCTCTAAAATGTGACCCTCTATTTATCTACCCTCTTCAGGGATTTGAAGTATATTATCATGTTAGTCTTCAGTTGTTTAGGCAAAACTTATTCAGGCCCTTTAATTTTTCCCCATAGGATTTATTTTCCATACCTCTAACCATTCTAATTGCCCTCCTCTGACCCCTCTTCAGTTCCTTTCTAAACATGTAGTGCATAGGACTAATAACATGCTCAGCCAGTATTTAAATGTTCTTACCCAGCTTTCTAGTTTCTAGTTTCTCTGGTATTTTCCCCTCTAGATCTTGATTTAAGTAACAGGCCTAGCTGGATTTAGATTACAGCAAATTTCAGCTAGTGAAAAATGTCACAGAATTAGAATTATACCTTTTTTATCTTGATCATGTAAGTATGATTGCTGCAACAAATTTAATTGGCTCTAAGTTTTGTTCCAGGCCCAATTCAAAGTGTGATTATTTTTGAAGTATACATAATTTGGGATTCGGTTGTTTAAATTCAGAGTGGGCAGAAGGTACTGTTACCCTAAAAGGTGGGGGAATTTGAGGTCCCCCAGCAATATCAGCATCTCCTTAGAAAGGTGGAGAATTATAGCTCAGGGGAGGCCTGTGAGAGGGGGGTAACTACAGGACCTTTTCACCTATATGTACTGGTACTAACTGAAGGACACCAGTTGAAACTAAAAAAAAAAATCTTTACTGGGGAAATTCACACACACGCAAGCAATCAAACAGTTTTGTGAGCCACACAAATGAAGCTAAAGGCAAAGGCAAATCTAGGGTAGGGTACCTGGGACATGTGCCCTGGGTGCCAATGCCTGGTAGGCGCCCTCCTGCCTGCCACCATTGCCCCACACTGGCCACCCCCTATGCCTGCTGCTGCCAACCTGTGCCACCCTGTTGCCCCACCTCTGCATGCCATTGCCCCACTCCCACGTGCCTTTGTCCCTCCCCCATGTGCCATCGCCCCACTCCTGTACACCATTGCCCTGTCCCCGCATGCCATTGCCCCACCCCCACACACCATCGCTCTGCCCCATGTGCCATTGCTCCTCCCCCCACATGCTATCACCCCCCATCGCTCTGCCTCGCCCCTCCCTTATGTGCCCCAAACTACACCACTGCCCCCGCACACCCACTTTCCCCCTGCTCGCTGCTGCTGCCATACCTGCCACCGCTAGGGTCCTTCATGACCCAGTGCAACTGTGGCACAGCAGCATCAAGGGGTGCAACTTCCACACTTGCTCTAGACTCTGCTGCACCTAGATATGCCACTGGCTAAAGGAGAGATAGTTAGGTTGGATAGTTAGGATTTTGGGGTGAAGTGAGAGATAATTATTGTTCCAGAAGTATAGGATCAAGGTGAAGTGTCTCTAACTAGGGGGTCTGAGGGCAGTACAATGAACTGGAATTTGGGGGCCCTCATACAGTGTGACACCACTGTGTGACCAAAATATTAGCAAAAAGCTGGGCTCATAGCTAGGGTTTAAATATCCTTTTTCTGCCCTTAAGGGAATGTGTTAACTGATCTCTGACAGAGCCGACAAAAGGGGTCTGGAAAGTTTTGGTTGTCTGTGCAGTAGATGACAAAGCATTGAGGGGAATCATGATAGTCTCTTAGTGACTGAAAAGATGAGGAACAAAGGTCAGTTTCTATGGGAAGAGGTAACAGGATGTTGACTTTTTGGATGCTCCTTCTAGCAGCTTTGTTCACTGTTGTTCTCTAAGTTTGGGTACTTTAGAGGACTATCTAAAACCCATCAGGTTGGATTCTCTGGCTGATCCTTCTGAACTTATGACCTGGCCATGCTGAGTTCATTTGTCTTAGTTTCAAAGATTCCAGCCAAAGTCCTTTCCTTTCCATATGATTTTCAGCCAGAAGTGCAAGATTTATATTTATTTCATGGCAATTAAACAGTATTTATAGCCAATCCTACTGTATCACAGATTGGAGGTGAATATCATGTACTTTGGGATCTACTGGTAGATATCTGGGGGCCTTTCTGCACTACACTGTTATACTGCTATTATTCCAATTTCATTATCCTATGGAATCCTGGGGTTTGCAGTTTGGGGGGGTAATTTAGGATTCTTAGCCAGATTGCTGTTTGGCTTCAGTAAACTACAAATTCCAGAATTCCACAGGATGTTGAAAGTGGAATAATAGCACTATAATAGTGTAGTGCAGAAAGACCCTGGGTTATGTATAGTAGCATCACACCATTAAAATCTTAAAAGAGGAGGCAGCACCAAGGCTTCCTGGATTCCCATGCTTTTAAATAACAACAGCAGTTTAACAAGCATGTCTGCAAAGTTGTGGTGGGGAACATGTGATTCTCCTGATGTAATTGGGTTGCAACTCCCATAACCCCTCATAGAAGAGGTGAGCAACTTCTTGAGGTTGCAATGTTACCACGGTTATGCTATATCTGGTGAGAGCACTAGATATCTCTTGATATCAAATAATTTGGCCTTTACTTGACCTTTCTCTGCCACCCTACTCCACGTGTTTGCAAGGGCCACCAGACAAGCATGTAATAGACACGGCCGTTAACGGTTGTACATTCCAAACCTCATTTGGGCAGGCTTAAGGGACCACTCCTTCTTGCAAACCAGCCTTGCTCAGCGCGACTTTACACAAAGACAACCAGCTGAGTGCTGAGCCATTTCTTTATGTTGAGCCATTTGCATACTGGCCATACTATTGTCATCCAGCGCTAAGCTCATCATGTAAAACCTGACCTTTTCCAATGCCTTTGTCCCGCTCTAAATTTCCTTTGTTCTCACAGAGCATGGCATGGCCTGTAGGTAAAATCCACCCTATAAAAAGCCCCCCGATTTTGAGCCTTCCTCGGAACACTCTGGACTGCTATCCTGCCTTGCTGTCGGTTTGTCCAGCGAGTCGCCCCCTCAGCGAACCGCGCTGAGCTTTCTTCCCCTCAACTTCCTCTTCCCTCCAGGACTACGTGAAAAGGTGTTGTATTATCCATTCCCTGAAATTCTCCATTTCTATTTCTCAGTTAGTTAGTGTATTTCGTGTCTTTTGTGTTGTTTGTTCTCAATAAAATATTATTTGTTGCTTTATTTGTAATATTTGTAAATATTTGTAAGGATGTCATATGGATAACAGAACAGTTTTATTTTCCGCTGCTCCAGAGAGCAGGACAAGGAGCAATGGATTCAAACTACAAGGAAAGAGATTCCAACTAAACCTCAGGAACAACTTCCTGACAGAGCTGCTTGATATGCTGCCTCAGAGTATGGTGGTGTCTCCTTTTTTGGAGGTTTTTAAACAGAGATTGGATGGTCATTTGTTGGGAGTGCTTTATGTATATTCCTGCATGGCAGGGAATTAGACTAGATGGCCCCAGTGGTCTCTTCCAACTCTATGATTCTATGGTTTACTGCATTCTGATGTCAATGGCTTGCTTGTGGGCTTCCCATGGACATTTGGTTGGCTAATGTGGGACCAGAAAGCTGGATTTATCAGCTTCTCCTCTGATCCAAAAAAGCTCTTGTTATGTACATTGCTGAATTTTATTGGCTTTCTAGTGCCTCCCAGTGCTAGGAGAGAAAGGGCAAGATATAAATAGTATAATACATCTCTTTCTTAGGTGAATTGCTGAGAACAGTCATTGTAATTTTGATAGAGTTTAACCTTTATAAAATAACAGTGAGGAAAGAAAAAGCCAATAACATGAAATAAAATAAAAATGTTTATAACTACTGAAGTTCAACTTTCATGGCTGACAACGGAAAATCTAACTATATTTCTTACAAGAGAAGGGAAGCCTCAAAGGAACTTGCCACTCTTACATCTGCGGGGGGGGGGGATTCTTGGAAATACCCCAATTGCACTAAATATGATTTGAGATTGTGTATAAGGGAGGAAGCCATGATAAAGGAGTTCTCATAACACCATGAAAACCAGTCATGGCCTCTGTTTTATTCTCCTCAAATGCTTCAGAAAATTGGATTTTTATTAAGTTTTTGCACCTTAATTTCCTCTCCCCACGTTACTGCAAAGGATTATTACATAAAACACTGTTTTAAAAGCTGCTACACAGTCAGAAGGAAGACAGTCTGTGCACCTCATAATGTTTTATTAGTTTCTGTGAATATTAGACATGGTATTCATACTCAATACCTACCAAGAGACCTAGAGAGAAAAAAATATAAGTCTGAGTTGCGGGATTAATAAATACCAGATTTGATGCATAACAATCATGCCCTTTCACCCCAACCTTAAATTTAGCTTTTTTTCATAGTTTATACATATCTCTTACTTTATTTTACACTTCCTTTCAAGGAACTTCTCTGTCACTATCAGACTTAGGCCCTTTCTGCACATGGGAAAGGAATTGCGCAAAAACAGTACTCATCGGACTTTTTCTGAGTACGGGCGAGTCTGTCGGGACGAGGAGCAGTGCAAGCTTGTCGCACCGCACTGCTCCGGCATCCAAAATGGGAGCTTCCAGTTGATGGAGGAGAAGCTCACCAGCCTAAAACCCACCCCTGGCAGATCTGCAGGCATGCACAAGTGCACGCCTGCAAATCTCACCAGAGTGCGGCAACGGAGCAACACAGGGTCGCGCGCTCTGTGCTTTTTAAAAACCTCTTAAAAGAGGTTTTTAAAAAGCATGCTGCGCAACCACTTCCGGTCGCTCCGCAGCGGACTGAGGTGCAGAACTACGAAAAGTAGTCCACCCCAGTCCACTCCACGGTGCAGAAGACCTCCATCAGAGGTCGCTCTGCACCATTTTAATAGGCCGGTGCAGAAAGGGCCTTAGTCTGCATTTCTCATTATGCAAAGAAGAGTCGTGGACTCATAGAATCTTAGAGATAAAAAGGATCACAAAGGCCATCTGGTCCAACCCCTTGCCATGCAGGTATACATAAAGCCCTCCTGAAAGATGCACATCCAACTTCTGTTTAAGGATCTCCAAAGAAGGAGAGTCTACTTCAGCCCCTGAGGCACGCAATTCGGCTGTCAAACAGTTCTTACAGTAAAGTAGTTCTTCCTAATATTTAGGTGGAATCTCTTTTGTTGTAATATGAATCCATTGATGCATGTTCTAGTCCCTGGAGCAGCAGAAAAAAAGCTTGCTCAGAGTTCTCTGGCTGAGAATTCTAAAGGCTCCTCTTTAAACTGCAAGCCTCAGAATTCCACAGGATGTTGAAAATGGAATAATAGCACCATAAGAGTGTAATGTGGAAATAGCCTGAAAGACAGGTATCATATCACCTCTCAGCTTTCTCTTCTTCATACTAGAAATGCCCAACTCCCTGAGATATTTGTCATAAGGCATAGTTTCCAAACCTTTGATCCCCTTGCTGGTTTTTCTCTAGGCATATTGCAGTTTGACAATATCCTTCTTGAACTGTGGAGTGCAGAAATGACACAGTATTTCAGATGAGATCTGAACAAACCAAAACAGAGTAACATTGCTGCTTCCCTAAATCTGGGAACTGTGCTCCTACTAATGCAGCCTATACATGCATTGGCCTTTTTTGACCACCACATCATGCTGTTGTCTCATGTTTAAATTGTGGTCTACTGAGACTGTTGATTCTTTCCACATGTACTGATTTCACATCAGGTGTCACCCATCCCATATTTGTGCATTTCATCTTTCTTGCATAGATGTAGTAGTTTGCATATATCTCTGTTGGGATTCATTTTGTTAGTTTTGGTCCAGCTGTCCAATAAGTCAAGGTCATTTTGAATTATGTTCATATTGTGTGAGATATTAGTTAACCTTCCTAACTTGGTGTCATTTGCAAATTGGATAAACTTGTCCTCTATTCTGTCAACCAAGTCATTTATAAATATGTTGAACTACTCTTGGCTCAGTAGAAAAGCCCAAGGCACCCTATTTCTCTCCACTGTGCCCCAGAAAGGAATCCGGAGGCAGCCCAAGGCAGCCCATCTCTGTCCAGGATAAAGAGCGACCATTGGTGAACAGCCGTTGAGTTCAGTTGTTCAACCAATTATGAGTCCCCCTGACAGTGATACTTACTGTCTGGCCCACAGTTAGCCAGCTTGCCTGGAAGAATATAATGAAGGGCCTTGTCAAAAGCCTTACTGAAATCAAGTTATACTAGATCCACCACAGTCCTCTGCTCTACCAATACTGTAACTCTCCTTTTTTAAAAAGTAAGTTAAATACAGTTAAGCATAACTTGTTTTCAAAAAGGCAGTCTGGGGCATAGTAATAAAAGCATTCCTTTCCAAGGGTATACGGACTGACTGTTTAATGATCTGTTCTAAAACCTTTGCTGGTATTGAAATCAAGCTGATTGGTCAATAGTTCCTTGGACCCGTTTTGAAGAAGATGACATTTGCCCCCTTCCAGCCGGCCAGAACCTCTCCTGTTGTCCAAGAATTCTTAATGATTATTGACAGTGACACTGAACGTACATCTATAAGTTCCTTAAGTTGGAAACATTTAATCTAGACCTGGGCACTTGAATTCACTTAGGTATTCATTTGCTTACTCTTTACCTATTCTCAGCTGCAGTCCCCTTACTGCCTCATTTGTTCTATTTTTCCTGATTAGAGGACTATTTATCTTTTGAGGAGAAACTGCAGAAAATAAGATATTGAACAGTTCGGTCTGCCCCCTGAAGTCTATGCAGTGGCCCTACCATTTCCGTGTTCAGTAATGATTTGTGTTTTTGGATCACAGTCTGCATTTTCATGAAGATGGTCTTCTGGCAATGGATGGGCTGCATTTCACCGCCATTGGTAGGAATGCTTTTGCTAAGAGTCTTGCAAAGCTGATCAGGTGGAGAAGATGGCCAAGTACTAACAGGGGAAAGAGAAAAGGCAGAACTACTCAACACCTTCTTTGCCTCAGTTTTCTCCCAAAAGGAAAGATGTACTCAACCTGACGGGTGGTAAGCAGGTGTGGAAGTGGGGGAAATACAGCATAGAATAGATAGAGAAGTAGTACAGGAATACCTGGCTACACAAGAATCATAGAATCAGAGTTGGAAGAGACCCCAGAGACCATCGAGTCCAACCCCCTGCTATACAGGAACCACCCATCAAAGCATTCCCAACAGATGGCCGTCCAGCCTCTGCTTAAAAACCTCCAAGGAAAAAGACCCAACCACACTCCGAGGTAGCATATTCCACTGCCAAACAGCTCTGACCATCAGGAAGTTCTTCCTGAGGTTCAAGTGGAACCTCCTTTCCTATAGCTTGAATCCATTGCTCCTTGTCCTAGTCTCTGGAGCAGCAGAAAACAAGCCCACTCCCTCCTCGACATGACATAGAATCATAGAATCATAGAAATGTAGAGTTGGAAGAGACCACACAGGCCATCCAGTCCAACCCCCTGCCATGCAGGAAAACCCTCAAAGCACTCCCAACAGATGGCCATCCAGCCTCCACTTAAAAACCTCCAAGGAAGGAGACTCCACTACACTCCGAGGCAGCATATTCCACTGCTGGACAGCCCTGATTGTCAGGAAGTTCTTCCTGAGGTTCAGGTGGAATCTCCTTTCCTGCAGCTTGAATCCATTGCTCCTTGTCCTGGTCTCTGGAGCTGCAGAAAACAAGCCTTCTCCTTCCTCTACGTGGCATCCCTTCAAATATTTAAACATGGATATCATGTCCCCTCTTAACCTTCTCTTCTGCAGACTAAACATCCCCAGCTCTCTAAGTCTATCCTCATAGGGCATGGCTTCCAGGCCTCTCACCATTTTGGTCACCCTCCTCTGGACTTGCTCCAGCTTGTCAATATCCTTCTTGAATTGGGGTGCCCAGAACTGGACACAGTATTCAAGATGGGGTCTAACCAAAGCAGAGTAGAGTGGTACCAGTACCTCCCTCGATCTAGACACCATACTCCTATTGATGCAGCTGAGAATTGCATTGGCTTTCTTGGCTGCTGCATCACACTGCTGACTCATGTTCAGCTTGTGGTCTATGAAGACTCCTAGATCCGTTTCACATGTACTGCTATCCAGCCAAGTGTCCCCCATCCTATATTTCTGTATTCCATTTTTTCTGCCTAAGTGTAGGACCTTACATTTCTCTCTGTTGAAAGTCATTTTGTTAGCTTTGGCCCAGCTCTCCAATCTGTCAGGGTCATTTTAAATTTTGATCCTATCCTCTGGGATATTAGCAACCCCTCCCAATTTGATGTCATCTGCAAATCTGATCAGCATGCCCTCCACTCCTTCATGCAAGTCATTGATGAAGATGTTGAATAGCCCTGGGCCCAGGACAGAACCTTGTGGCACCCCAGTAGTCACTTCTCTCCAGGATGAAGCAGCCATTGGTGAGCACCCTTTGGGTTTGGTCAGTCAACGAGATGAGTTCATGTCTCCAGGGCCAGATGAATTACATCCAAGGATATTAAAAGAATTGGCAGAAGTAATTTCAGAACCACTCACAATAATCTTTGAGAACTCTTGGAGAACAAGAGAAGTCCCAGCAAACTGGAGAAGGGCAAATGTTGTCCCCATCTTCAAGAAGGGGAAAAAAAGAAGACCCACATAATTATCTCCCAGTCACTCTGATATCAATACCAGGAAAGATTCTAGAGTAGATCATTAAATAGTTAGTTTGTAATTACTTAGGAATGCCATGATCACTAAAAGTCAATATCGGTTTCTCAAAAACAAGTCATGCCAGACTAATCTTATCTCTTTTTATGATAGAGTTACAAGCTTGATAAATGAAGGGAATGCTGTGGATGAAGCATATCTTGATTTCAGTAAGGCCTTTGATAAAGTTCCCCATAACAATCTTGCAAAGAGGCTAGTAAAATGTGGACTGGACAGTGCTTGTCGGGAGTCCTCCATGTTTTATTGTTTTAGGATAGCAGTAGACTGAGGAAATAGTGATAGTAGGCTGTTAGCTATTCCCAGGCGCCAACCATTCCTTCTGGCTGGAATTTCAAAGGAACCGTTTGGCATGATGACGTTCGTTCTTTTACAACTATCTTAGGAGAAACTGTCTGTTAAAGTGTAAGGTGGGGGGAAAACGTTCCATTCTCGAGCTTTAACGTCTGAAGACAGCATCCCTTACTATGTTACAATAAATCTTCTATTAAGTTTGTTGATCCGTGTAAGAGTGAATCTGTTCCTGACAGAAAGCTCGAGAATCCTTTCAAAAAATGCACCAATTGATGGACCAGTCGATTACTGAAGAAGAGCAAGGATCTGCAGAATCTGATGGAGCTACAGAAACTGAAGTGCCTCTGGATACCAAGACAAAATTGCGCCTGACCGAGGCTATGGAAACCCCCACAAGCGGCCAAACCTGGGTCTGGGGAGAAAAGCCACATACGTCGTTGAGACAACGCAGAAGGGCTGCTAGATGGGATACATCAGCAAAAGACCTATCCCTTTTGGAGGAGATAAAGCAAATGGAAACCGAACTGGAAAGAAAAGATGAGGAGATACTCGAACTCAAGACCATGCTACGCGAGATGCGCATCCGTCCCTCGCAGACAGGGAGATCACCAGGAGGAGAACCACGAGCGGCTGTCTCGGCGGCAGGCACCCCTGGTCCGCCCCAGCAACCAACAGGGCACACGCCAACGCCACTGTTACTCAGAAATGTGGGAGACCTGAAAGCGACCTTCAACGGGAAGGGGGAGAAACTCTCTTTTTTTTTGACTATGGCAAACAATTTCATGATTGATCACGGCCATCTATTTCGGGATGATGCGGCCCGAATTCGATACCTAAGCCAGAGGATGAAAGGACTGGCAGCAGACTGGGTAGCGAACCTATATGACTCCCGCGCCCCCGAAACTGAAAATCTGCAGCTCTTCATGAACCATCTGCGGGAATGCTTTGAAGACCCCCATTTATTGGAAAACACCAAATATCAACTGAAACGAATGAAACAAGGCAGGAACGATGTGGGGACGTATTCCCGTGAATTTAGAAACCTGGCCACCAAAGTCCCGTGGAGTGATGAAATTCTAATTGAGTTATACAAAGATGGACTAAATCCTGATATTCTACACGGATGCTTAATGCAGGCCAATCCACAGACCCTGCTAGGTTGGGTCAGACTAGCTACTGAAATGGAAGGCATAACCCAGACTGTTCAGCTGAACCGACAAAGACAAGACGTGCTAAAACGACAACCTCGCGGTCCCACCGTCCTCAATGCTGAGGAACGGAACAAACGTCTCCGTTTGGGCATGTGCTTTAACTGTGGAAAACCGGGCCACCTCGCCAACACCTGCCGCGGAAACCAAGCTCCGATTGGGACTAAGGGAGCACGAGCAGACCCAAAGAATATAGAATTCACACATCAGACAGCGGCCGCCAAACAACCACTTAGACGCACTTCTAAGGACCCTGCAGCGGCGACAGGAGACTCCGATCCCAATGATGAAACCACCTCTTCGTCCTCATCTGACATAGATGGAGATTCTAAACCTGACTGCGATGACTGGCAAGCGGCGGGAACATCTGTAAGTACTCCTAAAATTCCCCATTTCTACGCCACGGTTACGATTAGTGGCAGCGATGGGACTTTGCATGTACATAGGGCATTAATTGACTCTGGCTGCTCCAGAAGTTTGTTACACCCCAAATTGGCCAAAAAATTGAAAACTCTTTATGAGCCCTTGGAATGCCCCATCAAATTAACGCAAATGGATGGGACCTCAATGACTGGGGGAGTAATTAGTAAAATCACTAAGCCCATCTCATTTCAAATGGACAAAAACAATTACAGCATGCGATTTCTAGTTCCCAAGGCGATGCAGTTCAAATTGGTCTTGGGAATCGATTGGCTTCGTGAATATAACCCCCAGATAAACTGGACTGCTGGCACTATGTCCTCTTCAGATGAAAACTTTTCTATTCCCCATGAAGAATTGCAACAAATTCCTTCACACTACCGAGACTTCCAAAAGGCTTTCCACAAAAGGGAGGCTGACAAATTGCCTCCCCACACGGACTTTGACTGTAAACTGGAATTAGTTGACGGGGCCACCCTGCCTAAACCGAAAATTTATCCCATGAGCCAAAAAGAACTCCTTGCTCTCAAGAAGTTCCTAAATAAAAACTTGGCTCGCGGCTTTATCAAGCCCTCTACAGCCCCCACGGCGAGTCCTGTCTTCTTCCGAAAGAGAAAAGATCCCAGCGCGGATCCGAGACTGATAGTTAACTACTCTGCTATTAACCAGGTTATTTCCTCCAATTGTTATCCCATACCTCTGATACGGACTGTTTTGGACCATCTTGTTCAAGGAAAATATTTCACCAAACTTGATCTTAAAGAGGCTTTTCATAGGATTAGAATGGACCCGGACTCTGAGTGGCTCACCACCTTTGCAACTCCTCTAGGTAACTTTAAATGGACGGTTCTTCCCTTTGGTTTACAATCGGGGCCATCTGTGTTCCAAATGTTTTTGAACACCATTTTCCATGACTTGTTGTATCAGGGGGTTCTGATTTATCTGGATGACATTTTAATTTACGCAGATTCCATGGAATCTCATGTGTCCTTGGTTCGTGAAGTGTTACGAAGGCTTATAGATAACAACCTCGTGGTTAATCTTTCTAAATGCCAATTTGACACCCAAACTTTTGATTACTTGGGATATAGGATTCAAGATTGTTCACTTAAAATGGACCCTTCGAAGATTAACTCCATTTTGCAATGGCCCGTCCCTAAAACTGTGAAGCAACTGCAGCAATTTCTTGGTTTTGCGAACTTCTACCGGAACTTTATTGAGGATTTTGCGGCCATAACGCTTCCACTCACCAACCTTCTACGGAAACCTAAAGGATCCACTGCGGGCAAGGCGCATAGACTTTGTTGGTCGCCTGAGTGTCAATCGGCGTTTGACCATTTGAAATCTAAATTTACGTCTGAGCCCTTACTCCTTTTTCCCGACAGTACGAAGCAATTCATTGTGCAAACGGATGCTTTGGACTTTGCCATGGCAGCCGTTCTTTTACAACATGACACCACAGGAGCACTCAGGCCTTGTGCTTTCATTTCAAAGAAATTTTCCCCTCAACAAGCTAATTGGCCTATTTGGGAGAAAGAAGCCAAGGCTATCCATTTTGCGCTGTCCTCTTGGCGTCATTTGCTTGAAGGGGCTCGACTCCCCTTTGAAGTTTGGACTGATCATAGGAATTTGCAAGCCTTACAGTCTGCTAAGAAACTCTCCCCTAAGCAGGCGAGATGGGCTGAATTTTTCCAGAGATTCCGATTTAAAATTGTTTTCAAACCTGGCCGAACTAACCAACTGGCGGACCCTCTCTCTCGACTTCCCTGTTTTGCGGAATCCCCTGCTACGTCCTCCCACTCCAATACCTTGTTTCCTGCCTCCTCTCTGGCTTCTCAAGTGACTGCTCGTGCATTAGCAAAGACAAGGCTTTCTGCCTCCTCTCTTTGTGACTCCGCTCTCCGCGATGCTATCATTCATGCAGCGCATGCAGACTCCTGGCTACCGGCAAACAAGGATAAAATAGAATGGGTTGACAATCTCCCCTTTATGGCACCAAGGTCTACGTTCCCCCTGCTGCCCGCGAGCAGGTACTTCATCGTTATCATGATTCCAAACCCGCTGGACATTTTGGGTTTTTGAAGACATTGCATGTGATTCGCCGCCTTTTTTGGTGGCCTGGATTAAACCCCTCCGTGCAAACTTACATTAAGCAGTGTGCCACTTGCAACGTTTCTAAATCGCCCACATCTAAACCTCAAGGGCTCCTGCAACCTCTGCCTGCGCCTGCTAGCCCCTGGTCGGTCATCGCATGGGATTTTATCGTGTCTCTTCCCTCTTCACACGGCTTTCATGTTATTTGGGTTGTTACTGATCACTTTTCCAAGCAATGTCATTTTGTGCCTCTAAAGAAACTACCCCGTGCTGACCAGCTGGCTGACCTGTTCGTTAATCATGTATGGAAACTTCACGGACTACCTTCGGTGATCATTTCGGACAGGGATCCAATTTTCACTTCCAAGTTTTGGACTTGTCTACTGAAAACCCTGGGAGTCACTCAGAAACTCAGCAGTGCTTATCACCCTCAAACAGATGGCCAATCTGAGCGTGTTAACAAATCTCTTGAACAATTTCTTAGGTGTTTTGTTTCTGAGAACCAGAATGATTGGGCTCCGCTCCTTCCGTTCGCTGAGTTTGCCATCAATTCTGCGGTTCATACCTCTACTGGGAAACCCCCCTTTGAAATAGTTTACGGCTTCCTTCCTTCTCCTTTCCCCCCCCTCTCCCTCTCTTCCTCCGCTCCTCCTTCTGTTTCTGCTTGGGTCTCTAAATTTTCTGGCATTTGGCAATCCGTCTCAGATGCTATAGCATCCGCTAAAGCTTCCCACAAACGTTTCGCTGACCGTAAACGGCAGCCTAATCCCCTTTACCAGCCCGGGGATTTGGTTTTCCTTTCTTCTAAGAACATTTCCTCTCCTTCTCCGTCTAAAAAACTTTCCCCTCGTTTTCTCGGACCTTTTCCTGTGAAAAGGGCTATTAATGATGTCTCTTTTGAACTAGATCTCCCTTCTTCCCTCAAGGCTATTCATCCTGTTTTTCATTCCAGTTTGCTGAAGAGGGCACCTTCGCTGACTTCTTCGCCGGCTGATGTTCCTCAACGCCCCGACTGACTTGCTACTGCATTCATATTACTATTTAGTTTTCTTGTCTTTCTACTGTTCCGTGATATTTTCTATATTTTGTGTATCTTTATGTATATATTTTTTTAAAAAAAGTGGGGCAGGATGTCGGGAGTCCTCCATGTTTTATTGTTTTAGGATAGCAGTAGACTGAGGAAATAGTGATAGTAGGCTGTTAGCTATTCCCAGGCGCCAACCATTCCTTCTGGCTGGAATTTCAAAGGAACCGTTTGGCATGATGACGTTCGTTCTTTTACAACTATCTTAGGAGAAACTGTCTGTTAAAGTGTAAGGTGGGGGAAAACGTTCCATTCTCGAGCTTTAACGTCTGAAGACAGCATCCCTTACTATGTTACAATAAATCTTCTATTAAGTTTGTTGATCCGTGTAAGAGTGAATCTGTTCCTGACAGTGCTACTGTTAAGTGGATTTGTAATTGGGTGACTGACCAAATCCAAAGTATGCTCACTAATGGCTGCTTTTCATCCTGGAGAGAAGTGACTAGAGGGGTGCCACAGGGTTATGTCCTGGGCCCAGTACTATTCAACATCTTCATCAATGACTTGGATGAAGGAGTAGAGGACATACTGATCAAATTTGCAGATGACATCAAATTGGGAGGGGTTGCTAATATGCCAGAGGACAGGATCAAAATTTAAAATGACCTTGACATATTGGAGAGCTGGGTCAAAGCTAACAAAATGAATTTCAACAGAGAAATGTGAGACCCTATATGTAGGCAGAAAAAATGAAATGCACAAATATAGGATAGGGGATGCATAGCTGGATAATAGTAAGTGTGAAAAGAATCAAGGAGTCATGGTGGATCACAAGCTGAACATGAGTCAGCAGTGTGATGCGGCAGCTAAGAAAGCCAACGCGATTCTTCGTTGCATCAATAAGTTGGTTTGAATTCATCTGGAATACTGTTTCCAATTCTGGACACCTCAATTCAAGAAGGATATCAACAAGCTAGAGTGTGTCCAAAAGAGGGCAACCAAAATGGTTAAGGGTCTGGAACTGTGAGGAGAATCTCAGGGAGCCAGGTATGTTTAGTCTGCCGAAGAGAAGGTGAAGGGGGACATGATAGCCATGTTTAAATATTTGAAGGGATATCATGTCAAGGAGGGAGCAAGCTTGTTTTCCAGTGCTCCAGAAACTAGGACAAAGAGCAATGGATTCAAACTGCAGGAAAAGAAATTCCACTTAAAATTCAAGAAGAACTTCTTGATGGTCAGAGCTGTCTGGCAGTGGAATATGTAGTCTCAAAGTGTGGTAGAGTCTTCTTCTTTTGAGATTTTTGGGCAGAGACTGGATGGCCATCTATCGGGAGTGCTTTGATGTGTGTTCCTGCATGGCAGGGGGTTGGACTGGATGGCCCTTATGTCTCCTCCAACTCTATGATTCTATTATTCTATTCCTATGAATATAGTGTTACCCTGTTTACTGGGGGTCCTGGGAGGGACACCTAAGTAACCTTACAATTACACAAGATGGGGAAATTAGTCAAGAGCACTGGTTGGCACTACGGCCATTTCCGCATTAGTATTTTAAAACGGTGCAGAGCGACCTCCAACGGAGTTCTTCTGCACCATAGATTGGACTGGGGTGGACTACTTTTTGTAATTCCACACCTCAATCCATGTAGGAGCAACTGGAACTAGTCGCGTGACACATTTTTTAAAAACCTCCGCCATTTGGGATGCCGGAGGACTGCGGAGCAGCGAACTCATGCTGCTCCGCATGGCGACAGACTCGCCCGGCCGCTGGTAAGCTCTGTTTTCGGGTGTTTTCGGATTTTTCCCTCCCCACATGCGGAAAGGGCCAACGAGAGGCAGGGTAACGCAGCAGGGTAACGCATCTTGTAACCCAATGTTTACGGTGTCAGGCCAAGTCAAGAAGCAAACCGTGTTGGAAATGATGAATGACCTTTATTAAACACAGGCACACAATGTAAGCAACACACACACATAGATAACTAAGGAAAATAAATGTATGAGTATGATAGCGGGATTTTCAGAGGGATAGTTGATTCGGGTTATACGAAACCTGTTCCTGAAGCCCAGAAAGAAGATAGAGAGCGATGCTGGGGATCGGTGTATCTCAGCATGTGGAGCTGAGGAGAATCTCGCCAAGCAAAGTGGCAGCAAGGCGGTCTGGAACTCAGGAGCCATCCGAGGATGGTCTCGGAATCAGGGGTTTTTATAGGGAGAAATGTGACTGCAGACTATGTCTTACTTGGGGAAAACAATGAGTTTCGGGCGCGAGACAAAGCTTTGGAAAGGTCAAAATTTAGCATGATTGAGTTAAGTCCGAATTGACAAAGAGGTAGCCAGTATGCAAATGCAGAGTGCTTGGCATTTGAGTATCCAGCTTGCCAAGTTGCCTGCTCGGGGCAGGGAGTTCTTTGTAAACAGTGTGCATACATAATGAGGATGTTTGCACAGAGGTCTCCTAAAGTGTTGATCTGGCTATTTCTGGCCTGTCTGGGTGGAGAATAAAACATCCAGCAATTAATGGCCGAGCCTAGTTCTGTGCTTTTCCAGGGGCCTCACAAACAAGTGGAGAGGGGTGGTGGAAGAGAACCAAATTATTGATATCAAAATGATATATTTGTGCTATCTCCAAGGAGGCCTAAACTGCAGTAACAATAGCCAAAGAAACCCTTTTTTATTATTTGTAACCTCTAGCAAGCCTGAACCTATTTAAAGCTTTAGGTTTTCTCCTTACAATTACTAGCCATTCATTTCTTTTCCTCTCTGATGATTTCCCCCTTCTTCTTTCTCTATATATACTTCTTTTAAATCTCAGCTCATCTGAAAATTCTTTGTATATCTACTTTGGTTTCATTAGATATCTCCTACTTGTCTTCCTCACTGGAATTGCTTTCCACTGTGGCTTCAATATCTTACCTTTAAGGCACATCCATGTGTCATAAACTCCCTTTCCTTTAAACATTTCCAACCATGGGATCCCACTAAATATTTCCCTAAGAGTACTAGAATCAACTTTCTTGAAGCCCACAGTATGTGTATGACTACATTTAGTTTTCCCTTTCTTCTGTATAACAAATTCCAATGGACACAGTCACTCCCACCAAAGACCCCACTACTACTACCCTGTTGAGCATTCCATCTCAGTTAGGATCAAATCCAAAATAGATGTCTCCCTTGCTTCTGTACAATGAAATTGTTTTTAAGACTGGTGTGAAATTTCTTGGATCTTACATTCTCTGCTGAGTTTGACTTTGAACAAATGTTAGGGTGGACAAACAAACCATACCACACCTATCCCCAGGTGGACACAGAGCTGACAAGGTAGGAAGATAGAAAAAAGAAGAAAAGAAACACACACACACATATACACGTAACTTTGACCAAAGGATCCCTTCCTGGGAGGAAGGATGATTTCTTCTTTCAGGCTTCCCTTCTTATACCATTTTTATGTTTATACTAAAGAATGCTTACAGAAAAAAAAGAAAAGATTCATGCATCAGCATTAGCAGAGTCACAGCTTGTACACATGTTACATTTTATCTGACCCTTAATTTCCCAAGTCTGTGTGACCCTGGGTCATCCCTGAAGATGTAGCTGATGTTTCAAGAGTCTTTCTGTTACCCTGTATGTTGGGGGTCCCGGGAGGGGTGTCCAAATAACCAAGCAACAACACGAGATGGGGAAATTAGACTCGAGCACACTATTAAGCTAACGAGAGGCAGGGTAACTTTAGCTGGAATCTTTAACCCTATGTCTACGGCGTCAGGTCAGAGACTGGTTAGACAAGTTTTAAAGTAACAAAAATAATATTTATTGAGAACAGACAACATGAAAGACATGACATACACTAACTAACTGAGAAATAGAAATGGAGAGTTTTGGAGGAATGGGTAATATGACACCTTTTCACATAGTCCTGGAGAGAAGTGGAGGTTGAGGGGAAGAAAGCTCAATGCAGCTCGCTGAGGGGGGTGACTCGCTGGACAAACCGACAGCAAGGCAGGATGGAAGTCCCAAGTAGTCCGAAGTAGTCCAAGAAGGGAGGCAGACTCAGTTATTGGGAACTGAGGGGACAGCTCTCCAAACACAGCGGCAGCAAGGCTGGATGGAATTCAGGAGCGATCCAAGCAGTCCGAAGAGGACTTGGATTCGGGGACCTTTTATAGGGTGGATTTTACCTACAGGCCATGCCATGCTCGGTGAGAACAAAGGAAATTTAGAGCGAGACATAGGCATTGGAAAAGGTCAGGTTTTACATGATGAGCTTAGCGCTGGATGACAATAGTATGGCCAGTATGCAAATGGCCCAACATAAAGGAATGGCTTGGCACTCGGCCGGTTGTCTTTGTGTAAAGTCGCGCTGAGCAAGGCGGGTTTGCAAGAAGGAGTGGTCCCTTAAGCATCGAAGAGGCATTAAGTTTCCTGCCAAAAGGAGGTTTGGAATGTACAACCATTAACGGCCGCACCTGTTACGTGCTTATCCAGTGCGCCTTGCAAACACATGGAGTAGGGTGGCAGAGAAAGGTCAAATAAAGGCCAAATTATTTGATATCAAAAGATATCTAGCTCTCTCACCAGACGTAGTACAACCATGATAACAATCCCCCCCCCCAAATGGGAGATATTGGAACAATATCGAGCATTTTTCCAATTAAACATTTAAAATCAAATTTAGAGCCGAATAGAGGTCTACTGTTCCGGGGTCATATCACTTCAGGGATAAATGGGGTTTGCATCACTACTAACTAGTAAGAACAGTCCCTATCTAACACAATCCTAAACCTAACTACAAACATACAGACAAACACGGAAGTAAGAATGGCTGAATGTCAAATAGCAAATTAACAGTAGCAATAGCGGTAAATGGTAAGCAATGAACCAAGAAGTCCTCCCACCAATGGAGAGAAGCAAAATGGCAATGCAATAATGGAAATAGCAATGAAATACTGTGAATCCTGTGGAAAGCAGACAAAGAGAAGTAGTCCGATGGAGAATGGGCACTGGGAATAATCCAAAATGGCAAACAGTTCCGTTTGGGTACTGGAGCAAAAGTTCATGGTCTGGGGGAGGGGAGGTGCAAGCAAGAGTCTCTGCACACACACCCTCGGGTACAGGAAAAGTTTGGTGACTGGAACAAACAGCAAATAAGTCCGAGTTGGGCTGGAATGCAGGCAAAATGTTTAAATCTGTAGTCAAGATAGCCCAGACGCACTAGTTCTTTGCAGAATAGGGCTTGCACGGTGGCAAGCAGAATAATCCAAGCAGCAGGAAACTCGGTAGTCCATGGAAGAAATGGCAAGTAGATTGCAAAGTCCATTGGGGAGCGGCTGGAACTGGGTCCCCAACTGTGGAAACAGGAACAAGAAGTCGTCTCGGGCTGGTCTCTCGACTGGGATAGTGGATTTTCGGCACACACACACCCACGGTGCCCGGGGGTGTGGGCGCATCTGGGAATGGTCTTGACTAATGGAACTGTCAACCTATGGCTCATAGAAGGAAGACTAACACAGATTACATCCAACACAGTAAACAAATGCAAATGGGTGGCACGGAGCCTGTCAGGAGCTGAATTCGAGTCGTGAATTTGTCCTCACCATGACCAAAAGAGTTGCTGGCTGGTTGGGATATAAATAGTGACTGAGTATAGGGTTGCATTGGCCGGGGGACAGCCAGTAGTTAAGGCAGTGAGGCTGCTGGTTCAGGCTCTGCATGCATCCAGTCGGTCCTCGCAGGGCCGATGTTACCTTCCCAGCCTGCAAGAGACCCCTATAATGTCCCATTTGCAGTCTGGTCTGCCAACATGGACCTGCGCGCTCACATCCTTCCCTCTCTCTCAGGCCCAAAGCCGAGGCTCCAGACCTGATGATGTCACCCGAGGGTCTGGGGCACCTTGGATCGGTGGGTGGATGCAGAGTCCAAACAAGCAACTCCACTACCTCAAAAACAGAAGCTGGATTCCAAGGGCAAACCTGAAGATTGGTTGCCCTGGGATAGGCTTTTAACAGCCTATCAGAACAGAACACACAAAACATTACACTTACACTATACTGTTTACAAACATTACATGATGCGCCTTGGGGTTAGGAATCGATCAGCTTTAAGCTGAAAGATCTGTCTCTTGGCCCACAGAGCCAGGATAATTAAACATACGATGGGAATGACTTGTAAAATGATTACAACTACCAGGGGGTGCATGGCATATCTAGTGATTGTCTGTCAGGAGGATGACCAGTTAAAGATGTCCCACCAGGAGTGTTGTGTAGCTGCTTCAAGTTCCACAGAGGTTTTTACAACCTTCTGGGAGGAATGGTAGATGTTTACAGCAATCTGCCGGAGGGAGTGTGAAACCTCCTTTACCTTTTCTGCTAATTGGCTGAGATTCCGGAGTCATAAAGACGTTGAGATCTCATTGTTAAGATGGAATCCAACTAGTTCAGATTTGCTGGGTGCGTACTCAATCTCCAAAACATAATCTCGTTTCTCCTGCCAAATATAAAAGTCTCTGTCAACACAGTCCTGGACATGTTGACCACAAAAGCATGGATTGCCGGCGCTACGGTCAATCCAAATGGGGATACTGCTAGGTATTAAAGTCACACTCTTGCAAGGGGTTCTCAAGCAAAAACATTCACAGGTTATCTGGGCCATTGCAGTAGAATTTACAGGTACAAAAATATAGTCAGAGCTGTTGTTGTGACTAAAACTGTCGATATTACAGAAACATTGCACCCAATGCTGGTGGAACAAACAGCCGGACAAATCAAAGAAGTGGGTACCATTGGACCAATGGTACAGCAGTTGGGGTATCAAAGTGGTGTTGATGGCTATGAGGGGGAGTCCTAGATGGGATACTGGATTACAATTACCGGATCCAGAATCCTTTCATGGGCAAATTCCACCTTAAGAGTTAGGCTCTGCCAGGTGGCGTGCTGTAATTTTGCCAAGGCGGCAGGGTGTTCCAGTGATTCTGGGTATTGCTCTCTTAATAGGTTCAGGATCTCAGGGTGTATTAAGCCCATGAGGCTTGCTGGATCACCTGAGAGGCAAAGGTGATCACGTTGCTCTGCAGTTGCGTGCACTGTATGGCAACTGACAGATTGTGTGTCGTGTTCTGCAAGACGTGGCTGAGGTCGGTTACTATGTCGCGCTCAGTGCCAACCCATTGCGGTAGCAGTTGGCTAATCAAGTCCATACCCTTTGCCAAATTGGTTAGACCTGCGGCAGAAGATATACCTATGTCTTTAGTCTTGGTGCCAATTATGCCTAGCTTATTGCCCAAAATTTCCTCATTTAATGGTATTGAGAATGGCGCCGCCAGTTCCAATATCTCCTAATACAGCTCCTAAGACATCTTGCTTAGGGTGAGTGTGTGGATGGGAGAAAGACAACCATTGCTTCTCCCAATGTTCCCATTGAGTCCAAGCTTGTTTTAAATATGGTGCGCAGGTAAGGAGCACTTTAGAAATGTTGACGATGGTAAAATTAAGCACCATCGTTGTGATCATGGGTTGGACGTCAGAATAGACTACCATTTCTATGTCCTTGCGGACCACGGAGTTACCAACATACATAGCCGGTCGCTTACCTGAAGGAGTCAGACGTCGAAGCGGAGAGTCAGGACACCATTTCTTTCTGTATGTGAATGCGCAACCTATTGGGATATGGGTTATGTTCTGGCACTTAAACATGAAGGTTTCCCATACCCACTTGGGGCGGCACTTGTCCATGTCAAAGGTGACCGTGACCAGTGCTTCCTGTCGGATACTGCTCTGGATTACTGTTATGGTTGTAGGGGCGACGTCGATTGACACATCTACATACAAGGTCATATTGTGGTTGGCAACTGCCATAGTTAGGCCTGCGCCAAGCCAGTCGTTGGAATGCACTCTGGGGTGTGTGAATAACTGAAATGGATATCACTTCTGGTACCAGGGGTATAGGTCGGATTTACGTAGCATGGCCTCTGTCTCGGGATAAGGGTTCCAATGGCATACCGCCAGCACATTGTACTGCCCATCTGTATGAATGTAACTGAACACTGGGGGAACTCCTATTACAAAGATGCATCCGGACAAAGAAAACAGCACAGCAATCCATAGAAACGGGCCCATTCTGTCTCCCTGTAGGGAACACAGAGATGGATTCTCCGTTATGACTACATTTCAAACTACCAGGGGAACTATCTACAAGGGGAAGGGGGAGACAAGGCCTAAACTGCCATCTCTTCAAAGGGGTTGCCAACCCATGAAGGGAAGCAGTGCCCAGTCTCTGCCGAGCCGAGCTATCAAAAGGATTTCCCCATGTGGGGGTTTCCCCTTCCAATCCTTAGTAAGGGTCTTCCAGATTGCCTGCAGGAGCGCCCACACTTGCATTGCCTGCAGGAACAATAACACTTTTTCCTGGGTTGGAACCTTCCTACTCAAATCAGTGTGGAGGACCGGGTTACGCCCATGGACCTCCAGTACAACAGCCTTGCTAGGTAGGACAGCGATTGTCAGGAGACCATAAACCGTCTTATCCCAGCTAACAATTATTCCAGTCACAATCAAAGTACCGCCGGGGCCCTTAAAGGCAAAGAGGCAACAACACACAAGCACGGAGGGGCTGGTGGTAGCCACAATCATCTACATGTACAGGTACACAGTCTGTCCCAGGACTAACGGGACTGTAGTGGGGACCTCAATGGCGGCACTGCAGTGCACAGTCGGAACTACCTTGGGTCCCTGAACTAACGGACATGGAAACACGTTCTTGCTGCAGGCAACGGACTCATGGTTCCACGGGAGAAAGATGTCCAAGAGGCCATCACTTTCACCATGGCTCCCCCAAGCCAAGAACCTACAACAAAACATATCCAGGGGCCGCGGAATGGCCTTCCAGGTTAGTGCAAGGTGACCCCCCCTTCATATCCAGAAGACTGGACACGCTCGGGCGTAGGTTCGCCATGACCAACTAGTTTGGGGTGCAGCACCTGTAGTGCAGCACCGTGGTCCACTACCAGGGTGGCAGGAGGTTTTCCCCCCTCAGTCTCGGTGCCTGCCTTCACCTGAAGTTTCCACCTCCTGCATGGCTGCAACTTGGCTACACCACTGTGGGGAAACTTTTTGGACCGAGGGCATCCCTAATCCTGCTGCAAGTCTAAGGTCGGATAGTATCCAGCCGGGGGTGGGCCGTTCATCATGGCCTGGACCGGCTGTTTACCGTCTGCAAAAACCTGTTTCTCTAGGGCCTCCAAAAGTTCTACCGTAAGCCACTTATCAAACTTGTGCGGGTCAAGCCCGACCATGCAAAGCATGCCCCAGATTTTGGCTCTTTCCGACGAGTACACCTGAGCTGTGGGATTGTATCCACCAGACATCTCGCGGGATGGACCAAACTCAGAGAGCTGTTTGGAGGCAATGGGTTGCTGTGGGGGACTCCCTGCCTTGCCTGCCTGGCTGCGGGTGTCTCTTCCCTGCCACTGCCTGTCCTGTCGGTGCACTGGGCACAAGTTCCAATTCCCTCTCAGAACGGAATTCGGCGCAGACTTCCTGTGCTGGGAAAGGGGCCCATAATTGGAGTATGTGACCTCCACTATAGGTTCCCAGTTCCCCGTGTCTCCTCTCTGGGCCTTGATGGGGGGGGGTCTGAGGGAGCTAGCCTCATGCAACAGGTCAGCGACCCTGCAGAGGTTGTTCCCAAATTCCTCCCACGGTGTCATGGCCGGATCCACCAGACCTAGGGCCATCTTCATCTCATGGTTCAAACCTCCATATAATAGAGTCTTGAATTCCGCGGTGTCAAAGCTGTACCCGCAGGCAGTCAGGGGGACCTTCTCAGCCAGAATCGCCAGCAGTTGCTTTCGCGCCACATAAGCCTCAGGGTTCTCACGAGCACCCTGTTGCTACATGACGTAGAGCACACTCGCGCTCTGACCAGGCCAAAGGATCTTCACTACCTCCCTCATCCAGTCGTGTGCCTCGAGCCTAACCAGGCTGCGAGCTACCACAGCTGATTCAAGGGTAGGGAGCTCAGACGGGGACATGCAAAGGCTGGCCAATTGGGTCAGGTCCTGGCCATTGGCTGTCGGGTGAGAGTGTATCACCACGTTCAACCACATAATACTGGTGGAATGAGTTAGGGGACCCAATTGGTCGGCAATGGCTTTTGCCTTGGTGGCACGTCAGGGGACCCTAGTCTCGTGTTTCTGCTCCTGTGTTTCTGCTCCTGTGGGGACGGTCCTGCATGTCATGGACCACGTCTCAACTGGGTGGACTGGGACCTTAGGGTCACTCCAGTCCAGATTGATAGGAGGGGAGGCCAGAGCTTCCTCCAGCAGGGGCTCCCCAGACAAATCCTGGGCAAATGAGGGGAGCAGCTCCAAGCACACAGCTGATATCAGGGCCTTACAAGTTTGGAGCTGACTCTCTAGTGTGGTAATTTGCTTATGCCAGGCCACGTGACTAACAGCCTCATGCTGTTCCTTAACCTGCCCAACCATGAACTTAGCCGCAGCTCAGGCATGATCCAGCTCAGCCTCTAAGGTGTGGGCTTTCTCCTCCCAAGTCTGGGCCACCAACGTGAGGTTGCTCAATTTCTGGGCGGAGGCTTGTGCAACGAACGAGAAAGTTACCTTGTCTGCCCGCAATGCCTCAATTTCGGCTTGAAGCCGGGTGTTCTCCTTTTCTGCTGCTGCCAGCTTACCCCGGGTCTCAACTAGGGCGCAGCTAGTGTCTCTGGCCACAAGCCAAAGTCCCCAAGTGGCCAGCACATCCTTCGCTGGTCCGAACGGGTTCTTAGACTTACACGCCAGGGCGTAAACTTCTCGGAGGGAAGTAAAGGGATCTACTGTCTGGAAGACAGAGTCCTTCCAGTGGCATTTTCCTTTACTCAATACCCATTTCTCTAATTTCCCATGGACCTCTTCCTCACACATGAGGTCCTTTACTGCAACTGGGCTCTCCTTAGCCATTTCTACACAAAACTAACACTGCACAAAACTGTGGGACCAGGAACTGGAGTGACAGGTAGGATCACCTAGACCCCTTGGGAGAACTCAGGAAACGAACTCTCTGGAACTATTTCTAGGAAAGAGGGATGGGAACCAACTCCAACCTGCCCAAATGAAATCACTCTGGTACACCCAGGTCCAGTTTTACACCTCGACAGCACAGAGGATGAGAGGACGAGGAATCGGTTGGTGGATAGGGAGGTCACCTAGACCTAGGGGATGCCTACAGGAGTGCTCGCCTGCCTGCAGGGGGGGTAACAAACTCAGCAGAACTTACAACGCTGCCTGGCCAAGCAGTAGGGGAAGAGGGGGCAAGGAATCAAAACCAAACCACCCCTAACTGGTTTTCTGGGTGAGGGGGCCCTTCTTACACCTCGGGACAAACCGCTAAACCCAAGACTAGAGTGGGACTCACTACCCACAAGCTCTGAGAAGCTGGGACTCACACCCGCATCTCCTTCAATACAAACAAAACCAAGACCAAAACTCAAGGGGGCAATTCCAAAAAGGCGAAGGAAGGAGTGGGGATATCTCCTTTCCCAAAGTGCTTTTGTGTGCCTTGGTGCTATGGTGTTGGATGTGTGTGGACTGTTCCTAACATATCCACTAGCGTTCGGTTCCCAGCCCATGATAGACCCAAGATGGGGAGGTGATTCCCAGGACAAGACAAAGAAAAGGGGTACAGATTACCACACATTGGAATTAGCTCTCACACAGATACAAAACACATGCACTAACCTGCCTAAATGCTTTCTAACACTGCTCAACTGACCGTTCCCTAGGTCGGTACTACCTGCTCTGGAAACGTTCCGGATTCCTTCTCAGATTAGGGGTACTAGGGCTGCCCGCGTGGCTCCACCACTCTGTTACCCTGTATGTTGGGGGTTCCGGGAGGGGTGCCCAAGTAACCCAACAACAACACAAGATGGGGAAATTAGACTCGAGCATTCTATTAAGCTAACGAGAGGCAGGGTAACTTTAGCTGGAATCTTTAACCCTATGTCTATGGCGTCAGGTCAGAGAGCGGTTAGACAAGTTTTAAAGTAACAAAAATAATATTTATTGAGAACAGACAACACGAAAGACATGACATACACTAACTAACTGAGAAATAGAAATGGAGAGTTTTGGGGGAATGGGTAATATGACACCTTTTCACATAGTCCTGGAGAGAAGTGGAGGTTGAGGGGAAGAAAGCTCAGCGCAGCTCGCTGAGGGGGTGACTCTCTGGAGAAACTGACAGCAAGGCAGGATGGAAGTAGTTATTGGGAACTGAGGGGACAGCTCTCCAAACACAGCGGCAGCAAGGCTGGATGGAATTCAGGAGCGATCCAAGCAGTCCGAAGAGGACTTGGATTCGGGGACCTTTTATAGGGTGGATTTTACCTACAGACCATGCCATGCTCGGTGAGAACAAAGGAAATTTAGAGCGAGACAAAGGCACTGGAAAAGGTCAGGTTTTACATGATGAGCTTAGTGCTGGATGACAATAGTATGGCCAGTATGCAAATGACCCAACATAAAGGAATGGCTCAGCACTCGGCAGGTTGTCTTTGTGTAAAGTCATGCTGAGCAAGGCGGGTTTGCAAGAAGGAGTGGTCCCTTAAGCATCGAAGAGGCATTAAGTTTCCTGCCTAAAGGAGGTTTGGAATGTACAACCATTAACGGCCGCACCTGTTACGTGCTTGTCCAGTGCAAACACGTGGAGTAGGGTGGCAGAGAAAGGTCAAATAAAGGCCAAATTATTTGATATCAAAAGATATCTAGTGCTCTCACCAGAGGTAGCATAACCATGGTAACACTTCACTTGTACATACTGATCATTGACATGTACTAGGCAGAACAAACAATTCTAAAGCAAGGTTGTTTGATGAGTCCTGAGTGTCTAAAATGCCAATTGATATCACAGTTAATGATTATCAAATATTAATTATATAGCATATTACAGAAACCAAATTTCAAGCCTAACACAAATATTAGGGTGTTTAAAGTCTTCCATTATTATAATATCTCTCCTTTCTGAACATTTAGTTGTTGGTAAAGTGTTTTGGTCAAGAGTTTTGTGTTTAATATATATTGTTATGGGTATTTGGGTTGCCATAAGTCAGAAATGACTTGAAGGCACAAATAACAAGTAGGTTGAAGTAACTTCAGAGAAGGGCAATGAGGATGTTAAGAGGTATAGAGAACAAAACTTTGTTATCACAGTTATGATACGTTGGGTGAGAGCACTAGATATCCTTTTGATATCAAATAATTTGGCCTATGCTTGACCTTTTTCTGCCACCCCACTCCACGTGTTTGCAGAGGTTCCCTGGATGAGCACGTACAGGCGCGGCCGTTAATGACTGTACATTCCAAAACTCTATTCAGGCAGGGAATTTAAGCCTCTCCATTGCTTTAGGGAAAAACCTCCCTGCAAACCGGCTCTGCTCGGCTCGGATCTACACAAAGCCATGCAGCCAAGAACCAAGCCATTTCTTTATGTTGGGCCATTAACGAGCTGGCCACACTATCGTCTTAAGAGCTAAACCCATCATGCAAAATCTGACCTTTTCCAACTCCTTTGTCCAACTCCAAATTTCCTTTGTTCTCACCGAGCATAACATAGCCTGTAGGTAAACTCCACCCTATCAAAGGTCCCCACTTTTGGGACGTCTTTGGACTACTTTGGACTTCCATCCCGCCTTGCTGCTGGTAGTCTGAAGGAACTTCCCTCAGCAAGCCCCACTGAGCTTTCTTCCCTGGAACCCCACTTCCCTCCAGGACTACGAGACCAGGTGTCGTATTGCCTTTCCCGAAAGCTCTCCGTTTCTATTTCTCAGTTAGTTAGTTTATGTCTTGTCTTGCGTGTTTCTTGTCTTTAATAAAATATTGTTTGTTACTTTGGAAACCTTGTCTAGCCGCTCTCTGATCTTACGCTGTATACACAGGGTTAAAGATCCTTGCTAAGTTACCCTGCCTCTCGTTTAGCTGAGAGAGTGCTTGAGTTAAATTCCCCCAACTTGTATTATTATTTGGTTATTTGGGCACCTCTCCCGGGACCCCCAACTTACAGGGTAACAACTTCTGACAAGTTGAAGGAACTGTTACCCTATAAGTTGGGGGATTTTGAGGTCTACCTGCAATGCCAACTTTACCTTAGAATTTGGGGAATCATAATTCAAAAGAGGTCTGAAAGAGGAGAGTTATAGCAGGATCTTTTCACCTGTGAAAGGAATGCTGTGATTACTAAAAGTCAACATGGATTTCTCAAAAACAATCATGCCAGACTAATCTTATCTCTTTTTATGACAGAGTTACTAGCTTGATAGGTGAAGGGAATGTTGTGGATGTAGCATATCCCGATTTCAGTAAGGCCTTTGACAAGATTCCCCCCATGATATTCTTGCAAATAAGCTGGTAAAATGTGGGTTATTCTTGACAGAATTTGACTTCCAACAAATATCAGGATAGTTGGAATCTCCCATTACTACTATCTTTTTTTCTGAATATGTGGTCATCTGTTTTAGGAGGGCTTCATCTAAATCCTCAGTCTAATTTAGGAGTCTATAGTACACTCTCAAAATGACATCCCTGTTTTTCCGTTCCCTCTTAATTTTTACCAGATGCTCTCAACCTAGCTTCCAGGATTTAAGTTATGGATCTCTTCACAGGTGTAACCATCCTCAACATATTATTCTATTCCTCTTCCCTTCCCGTTTGGTCTATTTCTCTGATATATATTGCGCCCCTGTATTCCTACATTCCTATCATGAGTCTCATCCCACCAGGTTTCAGTGATGCATATTATATCATATCTGCTTTGCTGTGTTAAGAGTTCAAGTCCATCTTGTTTATTTCCCATGTTCTGTGCATTAGTGTACAGACATCTAAGATCATGGGTCATTCCTCCTAGTTGCTTATTTAATTTTTTTTCACCTCCTATGGTAGAGCTCTTGTACTATTTGTTCAGTTCCTTCAATAACGTTCAGATTATCTTTAGCACTTGATGGACTCCTGCCCTCAAGAATACCTTCAATCTCCTCCACATAACTCTGTTTAAAACCCTCCTGATCAGGTTTGTGAGCCTCTTAGCAAAAATGTTCCTGCCAACTGCTGTGAAGTGCAACCCATCACTTGGCAGTAGTCCATATTCATGAAACTGCAGACCATGATCCCAGAAACCAAATTGTTCCTGATGGCACCACCTGTACAGCCAGTTGTTCACCTCCACTATTGTTCCCTCCCTTCCTGGGCCATGTCTTTTAACTGATAGGATAGATGAAATCCCTTGTAATATGCTGAAAGCTATGCTTTGCCATGTCATTGGTTCCCACATGGACCAAAAGGAAGGGGCTTCACAAGTCATGTAAATCTCTCTGTCACATCACTGATTTTTGGCCCAGGGAGACAGCACACATCTCAAGCCATCTTGTCAGGTTTACAGACCACTGCTTCTATTCCACTCAGCAAGGAGTCCTCTACCACTACCACCCATCTCTTCAGAGGATTGGCTGGGTCTATTCCATGTCCTGAATTTTCCTCAGGACATGGAACGGATCCTGCTCAGGGAGAGCACATGGACAGAAATAAACACACCCATACAAGCATTTAAAAACATACAATCAATGGTGTCCTCCCAGACACCTTCTGCTCTCTCCTCAGGAACATGTCTAGAGGTCGGCAACCAAAATGGTGAAGGATCTGGAAACCATGCCCTATGAGGAGCGATTCAAGGAGCTAGGTATGTTTTGCCTGATGAAAAGATGGTTAAGAGGCGACATGATAGCCATGTTTAAGTATTTAAAGTATGCTATGTTGAATCATAGAATCATAGAATCATAGAAATGTAGAGTTGGAAGAGACCACAGGGGCCATCCAGTCCAACCCCCTGACATGTAGGAACACCCTCAAAGCACTCCCGACAGATGACCATCAAGCCTCTGCTTAAAAACCTCCAAAGAAGGAGACTCCACTACACCCCGAGGCAGCATATTCCACTGCTGGACAGCCCTGACTGTCATGAAGTTCTTCCTGAGGTTCAGGTGGAATCTCCTTTCCTGCAGCTTGAATCCATTGCTCTTTGTTCTGGTCTCTGGAGCAGCAGAAAACAAGCCCTCTCCTTCTTCTACATGGCATCCCTTCAAATATTTAAACATGGCTATCATGTCCCCTCTTAACCTTCTCTTCTGCAGACTAAACATCCCCAGCTCTCTAAGTCTATCCAGGCCTCTCACCATTTTGGTCGCCCTCCTCTGGACTTGCTCCAGCTTGTCAATATCCTTCTTGAATTGGGGTGCCCAGAACTGAAGATGGAGCAAGCTTGTTTTTCTGTGACATGATATCCATGTTTAAGTATTTAAAGTATGCTATGTTGAAGATGGAGCAAGCTTGTTGTCTAGGACACAGAGCAATGGATTCAAACTACAGGAAAAAAGATTTCACCTAAATGTCAGGAAGAACTTCCTGATGATAAGAGCCATTCGACCACGGAATGTACAGCCTTGGAGTCTGGTGGAGTCACCTTCTTTGGAGGTTTTTAAACAGAGGCTGGATGGTCATTTACAGAAAGTGCTTTGAATGTGTGTTCCTGCATCGCAGGGGATTGGGTTTGATGGCAATTGTGGTCTCTTCCAACGCTATGATTCTATGACTCCAATTGAAAGTTAAACAATTTTTATTGGAAATTAGTAGATACACACAAGAAGCAATCTCATGAAGGTAAGGATGAGAAAGATTGGCTAGAGAGAGATTTTGAGTAGAAAGGATGATATTCACCGGTCCTAAAACAGAAGATTGAAGTGGAGTGGCTCAAACAAGAGTCTGAGGATAGTATGGAGAAACAGGAGTCTGGTGGACCACACACAGAATGATGCCCACAAATCACTGGGGTTGGGTCTAAGGTTTTTATACCCCATTTCCTGCCCTGAAGGAAAGTGCATGGACAAAGTGGTAACTGCTTTCCCACAAACCAACAAAGGAGTCCAGAGTGGGCTGACTGTTTTAACTCTAGGTTACAAAACATAGATGGGAGTCCTGACAATCTCTCAATGCCTTGATTGGGGAAGTTAAATAGGGAAGGTATCTGTAGGATACGCTCACAGCAGATGTTGATTGCTTCACCTGGGCATTTTTGCCTTCTGTTTTTTCTGATACAACGTATGCCTTACAGCCCTTTGAAAGGATCATCCCAAGCCCATTAGCACTGGACTTTTCCATCTAATCCTCTCTGAACGTATGACCTGGTCATGCTTTATCCTGATCCACCTTCGTGTATACAGTTATTGCTTCTCCAAACATGCCTTCAGCCATAAATATATTTAATTTATGAAAAATAGCATACTCGTCAAGTGAGGGTGTTGGATGTGATAACAGAGTGGGGCTTGTTCAGCTTGATGAAGAGAAGATTGAGAAATCACGTTGTCATCAAGATAGACTCCAATATGATAACTGCTAAAATTATTCCTGGTATTGAGGTCGGGCTGACTGTTCTGTAGTTTTTCTGGATCTTCTTTTTTGCCTTTTTTTTTTTTTTTTTAAAGAAGGGCACAAATATTTGCTGTTTTCCAGTCCTCTGATACTTCACCTGTTCTCCAGAATTTCTCAAAAATGATGGCAAATGGTTCAAGAAATACATAGTAAAGTTCCTTCAGTACTCTGGGACACAGTTTGGTTGGCCCTAAAGATCTGAACTCAATTAGGTTAGCTAGGTGATTCCTGACTAATGCCCTATCAATCTTGATTTGCAATCCAGATCTTTTGCCAAGGTCTCTGCTGCTTCATGGATGCACACAGTTATCTTCTGGGGAGAAAACTGAAGCAAAATAGGTATTGAGTAGTTCTAGCTTTTTTGTTGTGATCTGTTAGTATTTTACCATCCTTACTGAACAACAGCCTCACTATCCCATAATTATTTTCTTGCCTTGAAAGTATCTTGGAAAAAATTCTTTTTTTTGCTCCTGTCATGAGCCAGGCGGAGCAGGAGTTTGAGCAGGCTGCCGATTCAGACAGGGACTCTGAGCTTGAACTCCCAGCCGGGGGAGGATCCCTTGGACGGAGAGGGGGCTCCTGCAGAGGCAAGGGAGGGGCCTGCCAGCGACTCCCCAGCTGACCCAGGGCCAATACCTACAGCAGAGGAGTCCAATGCTTCTGGCTCAACAGAAGCTGCTGCTTCTGACTCCAGCAGACTTTCCCCCCACATTCCTCCAGCGGCTGGAAAAGGTGGCAGTTCATAAATCAAAATGCCTGCTAGAGAAGTGGCTGAGATCAGAGGGCCTTCAGCTGCGGGCCAGGTTAACAGACACTTGATCAGCCCCAGCCGGGCTAAAGACTATTTAAGGCAGATGCTGGGGGGAGTTTAGGTACGGGGCAACAACTGTCATTCATTCGTGACTTTGCTACCTGTTCCATGGGCTTGCTATTCCTGAGTTCCACTGCCTTCGCTCGTTTTGGGTGACGTAACCCCTTAATTCCTTTACGGTCTTATTTATTGCCTCTGTTTGCTTTGGGTGCTGTAAACCCTTGATTATTTTACAGACTACTTACTAAAAGCCATAAAACTCCAGTTGCCACCTCTGTGGTTGCTTAGCCTCCGCCTGACATTGACAGCTCCTTGCTTTCCCAGGCAGCCTCTGCTCATTCTGAGCTTTAGTTTTTTTATACTATTCCTGCAAGTTTGGGCTACTTATCTCTACTCTTCCTTAGTCATTTGTCCTTCCTCCCATTCTTTTTAAATATCTTTTTTTCCTTTTCACTTCTTCCTTGATTTTGCTGTTCAACCCATTGGCTTTTTCAAATATTTCCCATTTTTTTCTGCAGTGAGATTTATTGTGATTGTGTTACCCCAAAATATGGGGAACCTTGAGGTCCTCCAGCAGTATCTGTGCCTCTGTATAAAGGCAGGAAAATATTAGCTGAAAAGAGAGGTCAATGAGAGATGGGGCAACCTTATGGGATCTTTCAATGTCTCCAATATCCCTTTTTTAGACCAACCTGCTAGAGCTCTAAAATCTGCCCTGGTGGCGCAGGGGTTAAATACTGGTACTGTAGCTACAATACTGTAAGCTCAGTCCTGCAGGGCTCCAGGCTGACTCAGCCTTCCATCCTTCCATAGATCAGTAAAATGAGTACCCAGCTTGTTGAGGGCAATTAGCTAAAAAAAAAATTGTAAACTGATAAGGGGGTGCTTTGCACTGGTAAGTGGCATGGAAATCTGCTGGGACAGGTTTTTCCTCAGTCTCACCACCATCCCAGGCTCACCTACTAAGGACATGGGGAAAAGCCTTCTCAGTGGCTGCTCCCATTTTGTGGAATACTCTTCCAAAGGAGGCTAGGCAGCCCCTCCCCACTCTCCTTTCACTAGCAGGCTGTTACTACAGTTATGATATGTCTGGTGAGAGCACTAGATATCACTTGATATCAGATAATTTGGCCTTTATTTGACCTTTCTCTGCCACCCTGCTCCATGTGTTTGCAAAGGTCCGCCAGACAAGCATGTATTAGGCACGGCCGTTAATGGTTGTACATTCCAAACCTCATTTAGGCAGGCAACTTAAGCCTCTCCGATGCTTCAGGGAACACCCTCTTGCAAACCGGCCTTGCTCAGCGCGAATCTACACAAAGACACACAGCCGAGGGCCGGGCCATTCCTTTATGTTGAGCCATTTGCATACTGGCCATACTACTGTCATCAAACGCTAAGCCCATCATGTAAACTTGACCTTTTCCAACTCCTTTGTCCAGCTACAAATTTCCTTTGTTCTCACCGAGCATGGCATGGCCTGTAGGTAAAATCCACCCTATAAAAGGTCCCCTTTCCCAAGACCTCCTCGGATCGCTCCTGAATTCCATCCAGCCTTGCTGCTGCTGTGTTTAGTGAGCTGTCCTCTCAGTTTCCAATAACTGAGTTTGCCTCCCTTCTTGGACTATTTTGGATCCCTCTCAGCGAACCACGTTGAGTTTCTTCCCCTACAACCTCCGCTTCTCTCCAGGACTACGAGACCAGGTGTCGTATTACCCATTCCCCCTAAAAACGCTCCATTTCTATTTCTCATTTAGTTAGTGTATGTCATGTCTTTTGTGTTGTTTGTCCTCAATAAATACTATTTTTACTTTAGAACTGCCTGGTCTCTGACCTGACTCCACAGACATACGGTAAAAGATCCTAGCTAAGTTTACCCTGCCTCTCGTTAGCTGAAGAGAGTGCTCGAGACTAATTTCCCCATCTTGTGTTGTTGTTTGGTTATTTGGGTGCCCCTCCTGGGAACCCCAACATACAGGGTAACAAGGTGAAAACTTTTATTTTTAAACAGGCTTTTATATAGGCTAGGGCAGTGGTTCTCAACCTTCCTAATGCCGCGACCCTTTGATACAGTTCCTCATGTTGTGGTGACCTCCAACCATAAAATTATTTTCGTTGCTACTTCATAACTGTAATTTTGCGCCAAAGAGGGCAGGAGGACGCGAGAGTGTGACTTGCGCTTGTGCACCACCACCAAGGAGGGAATGGAGCCTAAGACCATCGGAAATATGTATTTTCCAATGGTCTTAGGCGACCCCTGTGAAAGAGTCATTCGACCCCCAAAGGGGTCACGACCCACAGGTTGAGAACCGCTGGGCTAGGGAGCTTTATTTATCAACTTGTGAATATTGTTTCAGGGTGTTTTTATTTATTTTTTGCTTTTAATGTTTTTAATTGTTTTAAATGTTTTTATATTTTAATTTATTGTTGGAAGGCACTTTGGGTCCCATTCCCGGGAGGAAGGCGGCATGCAAATAACAAACAAACAAACATATGGGCATCCCAGTACTAATGTGGGAATACCAGTCAGGCATTCAAAGAATATTTTTAAATGTTTTACTGGGAAATTAATCAATCATGCACACAAACTCAAGCAATCTCACAACCATGAAAGGCTAACTGAAGGAATAAAGGAGGAAAGTTTATAGAGAGTTTTTTAGGGTGAAGTAGGCTGTAATTACCAATCCTGAAGAGGAGGACCAGTTCTGGAGGTCAAACCAGAAGGGCTTGAGGGTAGTTTAGTTTGGATAACAAACTGACAGAGTGGCAGCCTGCTTCCAAAAAACTCAAGGAACTGCAAAACAGTCAGGGCTTAAATACCCTTTCAATATTTTGAAGTGGTGTTCTAGCAAAGCTTCTTATGGTACTGACTGACAGGAGATTGCTTTGAACCAAATAACAGAAGTATAGGAATTGTATATCTCCTGAAGTTTGGATTGGCAGAAATAGAGGGAGAAAATGGTAAAAAGTTTTTGGGTGAGACCAAAAGGACAATCCCTGATAAAAGAATGGTCTCTGGTTGTCTCCAGGTAATTGTGATAGGAAAAACAGATTAGCTTTGTTTCTTGATGCCAGGGCTTTCATCTCAGTCTCCTTTTAATTTTATGGCCTTAGTCATGTCTTAGCAGCATGACCTGATAGCAACTCCTTTTCTGGCCAGCATGCATCCAGTTTTGCATTTCCAGCTCTAAATATATTTAATTTATATAAAAATGATATCCCTTCCCAGTTTATCTCACAGGCTGTGGGCACAGGAGTGGTAACTGTTGCATTATGTGGATGCATAACTCCTTGCTCCAAAATTTTTCCACAGCCCATTGTGTGTGTGTGGGGAGAAAGCAAACTGTTACAAAACTGTTGTTATGGCTATCCCAGTTCCATGGAAAAATTTCCCTCAGTGTTATCAGCTTTGGAACTGGTACACAGCTGCGCCATCATTGTTTTTTCCTACATGACATGTTATGGCTATGTACTTGTTATTCAAGCTTGTTTCTGGGTTTAAAGGTGTACAGCATGTTTACTGCTATTTACCCTCCTTGTGTACAATAGGCTTGTTCTTTTCTCTTTGCACTCTGTTGCTGATCTGTCATGATGTTACAGAAAAGATGCTGTTAATTAACTGTTAAACTTTTTCTAGTTAATAAATGATCCATTTGCATTTGGGTTCAGCAGTGTTTTGTTTCTTACTGTGAAGCAGGGATAAGTTTTACAGGGAGGAGTTTTTATTATTTTTTTAGAGGAGTTCTTCAAGAACTCCCCAAATCTGTAATTCTTCTTCCTGTACATTTAGGCAATTTCCACCCCAAAATTTTTCTGAACTTTTAAAAACAGCTTTCCCCGAAATCCAAGGTCCATGTTTGCTATCTGTTCTTTGCCTTGTCCCCCCATTGTGAATTCTAGCATTGCAGGGTTACTCCCCCCCAAAAACTGATTTTCTTTGATTCCTGTGACCACCCCCTTCCTTGTCAGGAACAATTCACTCTTACACGGATCAACAAACTTAATAGAAGATTTTTTGTAACATAGTAAGGGATTTTTCAAGTTTAAACTCGAGAATGGAACGTTTTCCCCACCTTACACTTTAACAACAGTTTCTCCTAAGATATTGTAAAAGAACGAACGTCTCATGCCCAAAAGGTTCCTTTAAATTCCAGCCAGAAGGAATGGTTGGGGCCCCGGGAATAGCAACAGCCTCTATCACTATTTCCTAGTCTATGCTATCCTAAAACAATAAAACATGGAGGACTCCCGACATCCTGCCCCACTTTTTTAAAAAAATATATACATAAAGATACACAAAATATAGAAAATATCACGGAACAGTAGAAAGACAAGAAAACTAAATAGTAATATGAATGCAGTAGCAAGTCAGTCGGGCGTTGAGGAACATCAGCCGGCGAAGAAGTCAGCGAAGGTGCCCTCTTCAGCAAACTGGAATGAAAAACAGGATGAATAGCCTTGAGGGAAGAAGGGAGATCTAGTTCAAAATAGATATTATTAATAGCCCTTTTCACAGGAAAAGGTCCGAGAAAACGAGGGGAAAGTTTTTTAGACGGAGAAGGAGAGGAAATGTTCTTAGAAGAAAGGAAAACCAAATCCCCGGGCTGGTAAAGGGGATTAGGCTGCCGTTTACGGTCAGCGAAACGTTTGTGGAAGCTTTAGCGGATGCTATAGCATCTGAGATGCATTGCCAAATGCCAGAAAATTTAGAGACCCAAGCAGAAACAGAAGGAGGAGCGGAGGAAGAGAGGGAGAGGGGGGAAAGGAGAAGGAAGGAAGCCGTAAACTATTTCAAAGGGGGGTTTCCCAGTAGAGGTATGAACCGCAGAATTGATGGCAAACTCAGCGAACGGAAGGAGCGGAGCCCAAATCATTCTGGTTCTCAGAGAAACAAAACACCTAAGAAATTGTTCAAGAGATTTGTTAACACGCTCAGAGATTGGCCATCTGTTTGAGGGTGATAAGCACTGCTGAGTTTCTGAGTGACTCCCAGGGTTTTAAGTAGAGAGTCTCAAAACTTGGAAGTGAAAATTGGATCCCTGTCCGAAATGATCACCGAAGGTAGTCCGTGAATTTTCATATGTATGGACGAACAGGTCAGCCAAAAGCTGGTCAGCACGGTAGTTTCTTTAGAGGCACAAAATGACATTGCTTGGAAAAGTGATCAGTAACAACCCAAATAACATGAAAGCCGTGTGAAGAGGGAAGAGACACGATAAAATCCCATGCGATGACCGACCAGGGGCTAGCAGGCGCAGGAAAGGTTGCAGGAGCCCTTGAGGTTTAGATGTGGGCGACTTAGAAACGTTGCAAGTGGCAACACTGCTTAATGTAAGTTTGCACGGAGGGGTTTAATCCAGGCCACCAAAAAAGGCGGCGAATCGCATGCAATGTCTTCAAAAACCCAAAATGTCCAGCGGGTTTGGAATCATGATAACGATGAAGTACCTGCTCGCGGGCAGCAGGGGGAACGTAGACCTTGGTGCCATAAAAGGGGAGATTGTCAACCCATTCTATTTTATCCTTGTTTGCCGGTAGCCAGGAGTCTGCATGCGCTGCATGAATGATAGCATCGCGGAAAGCGGAGTCACAAAGAGAGGAGGCAGAAAGCCTTGTCTTTGCTAATGCACGAGTAGTCACTTGAGAAGCCAGAGAGGAGGCAGGAAACAAGGTATTGGAGTGGGAGGACTAGTAGGTAGATTCCGCAAAACAGGGAAGTCGAGAGAGAGGGTCCGCCAGTTGGTTAGTTCGGCCAGGTTTGAAAACAATTTTAAATCGGAATCTCTGGAAAAATTCAGCCCATCTCGCCTGCTTAGGGGAGAGTTTCTTAGCAGACTGTAAGGCTTGCAAATTCCTATGATCAGTCCAAACTTCAAAGGGGAGTCGAGCCCCTTCAAGCAAATGACGCCAAGAGGACAGCGCAAAATGGATAGCCTTGGCTTCTTTCTCCCAAATAGGCCAATTAGCTTGTTGAGGGGAAAATTTCTTTGAAATGAAAGCACAAGGCCTGAGTGCTCCTGTGGTGTCGATGTTGAAGAACGGCTGCCATGGCAAAGTCCAAGCATCCGTTTGCACAATGAATTGCTTCGTACTGTCGGGAAAAAGGAGTAAGGGCTCAGACGTAAATTTAGATTTCAAATGGTCAAACGCCGATTGACATCTAGGCGACCAACAAAGTCTATGCGCCTTGCCCGCAGTGGATCCTTTAGGTTTCCGTAGAAGGTTGGTGAGTGGCTTGCCACTGGCAGCAAAATCCTCAATAAAGTTCCGGTTAGAAGTTCGCAAAACCAAGAAATTGCTGCAGTTGCTTCACAGTTTTAGGGACGGGCCATTGCAAAATGGAGTTAATCTTCGAAGGGTCCATTTTAAGTGAACAATCTTGAATCCTATATCCCAAGTATCAAAAGTTTGGGTGTCAAATTGGCATTTAGATAGATTAACCACGAGGTTGTTATCTATAAGCCTTCGTAACACTTCACGAACCAATCACACATGAGATTCCATGGAATCTGCGTAAATTAAAATGTCATCCAGATAAAATCAGAACCCCCTGATACAACAAGTCATGGAAAATGGTGTTCAAAAACATTTGGAACACAGATGGCCCCGATTGTAAGCCAAAGGGAAGAACCGTCCATTTAAAGTTACCTAGAGGAGTTGCAAAGGTGGTGAGCCACTCAGAGTCCGGGTCCATTCTAATCCTATGAAAAGCCTCTTTAAGATCAAGTTTGGTGAAATATTTTCCTTGAACAAGATGGTCCAAAACAGTCCGTATCAGAGGTATGGGATAACAATTGGAGGAAATAACCTGGTTAATAGCAGAGTAGTTAACTATCAGTCTCGGATCCGCGCTGGGATCTTTTCTCTTTCGGAAGAAGACAGGACTCGCCGTGGGGGCTGTAGAGGGCTTGATAAAGCCGCGAGCCAAGTTTTTATTTAGGAACTTCTTGAGAGCAAGGAGTTCTTTTTGGCTCAGGGGATAAATTTTCGGTTTAGGCAGGGTGGCTCCGTCAACTAATTCCAGTTTACAGTCAAAGTCCGTGTGGGGAGGCAATTTGTCAGCCTCCCTTTTGTGGAAAGCCTTTTGGAAGTCTCGGTAGTGTGAAGGAATTTGTTGCAATTCTTCATGGGGAATAGAAAGTTTTCATCTGAAGAGGACATAGTGCCAGCAGTCCAGTTTATCTGGGGTATATTCACAAAGAAATCGATTCCCAAGACCAATTTGAACTGCATCGCCTTGGGAACTAGAAATCGCATGCTGTAATTGTTTTTGTCCATTTGAAATGAGATGGGCTTAGTGATTTTACTAATTACTCCCCCAGTCATTGAGGTCCCATCCATTTGCGTTAATTTGATGGGGCATTCCAAGGGCTCATAAAGAGTTTTCAATTGTTTGGCCAATTTGGGGTGTAACAAACTTCTGGAGCAGCCAGAGTCAATTAATGCCCTATGTACATGCAAAGTCCCATCGCTGCCACTAATCGCAACCGTGGCGTAGAAATGGGGAATTTTAGGAGTACTTACAGATGTTCCCGCCGCTTGCCAGTCATCGCAGTCAGGTTTAGAATCTCCATCTATGTCAGATGAGGACGAAGAGGTGGTTTCATCATCGGGATCGGAGTCTCCTGTCGCCGCTGCAGGGTCCTTAGAAGTGCGTCTAAGTGGTTGTTTGGCGGCCGCTGTCTGATGTGTGAATTCTATATCCTTTGGGTCTGCTCGTGCTCCCTTAGTCCCAGTCGGAGCTTGGTTTCCGCGGCAGGTGTTGGCGAGGTGGCCCGGTTTTCCACAGTTAAAGCACATGCCCAAACGGAGACGTTTGTTCCGTTCCTCAGCATTGAGGACGGTGGGACCGCGAGGTTGTCGTTTTGGCACGTCTTGTCTTTGTCGGTTCAGCTGAACAGTCTGGGTTATGCCTTCCATTTCAGTAGCTAGTCTGACCCAACCTAGCAGGGTCTGTGGATTGGCCTGCATTAAGCACCCGTGTAGAATATCAGGATTTAGTCCATCTTTGTATAACTCAATTAGAATTTCATCACTCCACGGGACTTTGGTGGCCAGGTTTCTAAATTCACGGGAATATCCCCATCGTTCCTGCCTTGTTTCATTCGTTTCAGTTGATATTTGGTGTTTTCCAATAAATGGGGGTCTTCAAGCGTTCCCGCAGATGGTTCATGAAGAGCTGCAGATTTTCAATTTCGGGGGCGCGGGAGTCATATAGGTTCGCTACCCAGTCTGCTGCCAGTCCTTTCATCCTCTGGCTTAGGTATCGAATTGGGCCGCATCATCCCGAAATAGATGGCCGTGATCAATCATGAAATTGTTTGCCATAGTCAAAAAAAAAAGGAGAGTTTCTCCCCCTTCCCGTTGAAGGTCGCTTTCAGGTCTCCCACATTTCTGAGTAACAGTGGCGCTGGCGTGTGCCCTGTTGGTTGCTGGGGCGGACCAGGGGTGCCTGCCGCCGAGACAGCCGCTCGTGGTTCTCCTCCTGGTGATCTCCCTGTCTGCGAGGGACGGATGCGCATCTCGCGTAGCATGGTCTTGAGTTCGAGTATCTCCTCATCTTTTCTTTCCAGTTCGGTTTCCATTTGCTTTATCTCCTCCAAAAGGGATAGGTCTTTTGCTGATGTATCCCATCTAGCAGCCCTTCTGCGTTGTCTCAACGACGTATGTGGCTTTTCTCCCCAGACCCAGGTTTGGCCGCTTGTGGGGGTTTCCATAGCCTCGGTCAGGCGCAATTTTGTCTTGGTATCCAGGGGCACTTCAGTTTCTGTAGCTCCATCAGATTCTGCAGATCCTTGCTCTTCTTCAGTAATCGACTGGTCCATCAATTGGTGCATTTTTTGAAAGGATTCTCGAGCTTTCTGTCAGGAACAGATTCACTCTTACACGGATCAACAAACTTAATAGAAGATTTATTGTAACATAGTAAGGGATGCTGTCTTCAGACGTTAAAGCTCGAGAATGGAACGTTTTCCCCCCACCTTACACTTTAACAGACAGTTTCTCCTAAGATAGTTGTAAAAGAACGAACGTCATCATGCCAAATGGTTCCTTTGAAATTCCAGCCAGAAGGAATGGTTGGCGCCTGGGAATAGCTAACAGCCTACTATCACTATTTCCTCAGTCTACTGCTATCCTAAAACAATAAAACATGGAGGACTCCCGACATTCCTACTGAATAGGATAAAATACAGAATTGCTGGTTTCTTGTTACTTCTGTTAACATTTGAAATAGGAAATTACCTGCTGGGCATATCAAAAAGTTGTTGAACAGCCTATTCATAGCAGAGTAAATACTAATTCTTGTACCCTTGAGATTTCTGAGACTTGTTTTTGAAAGGTACAGTCTACCCCCTCTTCTAGATCTGGTGGTGTCAGGAACTGATTTCACACACAGAGAATAAACATGAAAAACAAGTTTTATTCAGGAGTGAGATGCTGATACAAAACTTCAGTGATTAAAACTGAAGGAAATGTGCAGAAGCAAAATGTTATAGCTTTTCCCTTTGTTACCAAGCAAAGCAATTAAAACTGACCTTGGGAGGCAGACCAGAGTCTGGCTCTATCTGATGTGAACCAAGTGTTGTTTACTTAACTGTGTTCCCTGGAATGTGTGGTTACTAGCAAGTAGCTGCATGTTTACCTATATGTTTCTACTACATATCCCATAATAAATGCTTTCCCCCAATAAATATGGAGGGCTACCCGACATCCTGCCCATGAGGGGAAGAGGGGAAGGGAGGGGGAAATGAAGGGTGGACAAGGGAAAGTTTGGGATACAGTATAGAGAGATACATCACAATATACATTGCAGAAGGAAGCATAATAGTCCAGGATACAGGAACAGTGGTTCATCCAGGACAATTAGATGGTGAACAGGAACTCAAAGGAACTGATTTCAGTAAGCTGGAATGGAAAACGGGGTGGACAAATTTTAGAGGCAGGCAATTCAAGTTCAAAAGTAACATCATTAACAGCACATCTGATTGGGAATGGTCCAAGGTATTTAGGAGACAGTTTTTTGGAAGGGGATGAAATGGTAATGTTCTTGGATGAAAGGTAGACAAGATCACCAGGCTTATAATATGGGTTGGGTTGTCTCTTTCTGTCAGCAAAGTGTTTGTGTGATGTTTTAGAGTTTTTGAGAGACTGGTAAACAGAGTTCCAAGTGGAAGATATTTTTGTAATCCAAGAGGTGAGGGTGTGAGGAACAGAGTCGGGAAGTTTGATTGGCATTGCAGGAAAAGGTTTAGGGGTGTTCCCAGAGATGACCTCAAAAGGAGCTTTGCCAGTTGAAGAATGGAGGGCAGAGTTGTAAGCAGACTCTGCAAAAGGTAGAAGGAGGGCCCAATTATTTTGGTTTGAGTTAATGAAACAGTGTAGATACTGTTCAAGGGTTTGGTTGGTACGTACCGTTTGACCATCCGTCAGAGGATGATAGGCACTGCTAAGTTTTTGGGTGACACCCAGGGCTTTGAGTAGGGCAGTCCAGAATTTAGAAGTAAAAATAGGGTCTCTGTCAGAAATTATTGTGAAGGGCAAACCATGAAGCCTCCAAATGTTTGAAATGGACAGGTCAGCCAATTTTTCAGCAGTAGGTACCTTTTTTAAAGGGACAAAGTGAGATTGTCTGGAGAAATGATCAGTGACCACCCAAATGGTATGAAAACCAGGGGAGGAGGGGAGACCAACAATGAAATCCCAAGAAATCACTTCCTAAGGGGCTGAAGGAATGGGAAGTGTTTGAAGCAGTCCATGTGGTTTAAAGGTGTTTGATTTGCAAGTGTTACAAACGGAACAGTTTTTTATATAGTCTTGAACCTGTTTTGTAAGCCTGGGCCAGTAGAAAAGTTTTCTTTTCTTTTTTTTATAATCATTTTATTGAAATTTCACAAATAAAACAAACATTTGTTATTGCTATTTCACTTGAATTATTTCTTGATTCTTCCAAACTGATCTAGAGTTCATTTCCAATATCTCTTAACATAGTTATATCATTGTACTGCATTTTTCAACTATTTTACATGTTGGTTCATTGCATTTCATTTTCCCATATTCCTGCTTCATGATATCCACCGTAATCATCACAATAAATTTTTCCACATAATACCATGAATTATAGACTTCTATCAAACGTCACCAAGCAATCACCTACAATTTGCCATTCAAATTTTTTGAATGGAGTGTAGAGTGTAGAGTTTTCAGAAATCCAAATTGGCCAGCAGGCTTGGAATTGTGGTGTCTGTGAAGGATTTCAGAGTGACAAGGGGGTGGTACACAAATCTTAGTTCCGAAAGGCTAACCCGTCAGTCCAAACAACAGAGTCTTTGTGAAAGCTGAGCCAAGTATCATTTATGTAGGAGGTTATGAGTGCTTGGTGAAAAGCAGAGTCAAGCAGGGTGGTAGTGGACATGTGTGCCTTTTGTTGAGCACGTGTAGTTACTTGCAATCTAAAAGTATCCAGGGAAAATAGAGACTTGTGAGTGGGGGTTGTATCCATGTGGGAGTTCTTTACATGGCAGGGAAGCCTTGAAAGAGGATCAGCCAAAGTGTTGGTTTTGCCAGGTTTAAATACAATTTTGAATCTGAAACACTGGAAGAATTCAGCCCAGCAAGCCTGTTTAGGAGTTAATTTTCTGGCATTCTTTAATGCTTCAAGATTATGATGGTCAGTCCAAACTTGAAAAGGAATACTAGTGCCTTCAAGTAAATGCTGCCAAGCAGAAAGAGCAAGGTGTATCGCTTTGGCTTATTTTTCCCAGATAGGCCAATTGAGCTGTGCGGGAGAAAATTTCTTAGAAATGAAGGCACAGGGTTTTAAATTGCCATCAGAGTCTTTTTGTAGCAGCACAGCACCCATAGCAAAATCAGAAACATCAGTTTGAATTATAAATTCCTTAGAAGTGTCAGGGAATAAAAGTAGTGGCTCTGAAGTAAATTTTGTCTTGAGAGCATCAAATGCAGCTTGGCAGTTATTAATTCGGTTGCTTTGGCCAGGTCTAGAATTTTTTGGTTTTTTTAAAAGGTTTGTGAGGGGTAAGGAAATGGTTGCAAAGTCTTCTATAAAGTTGCAGTAGAAGTTGGCAAAACCAAGGAATTGTTGTAATTGTTTTTTTTGTTTTGGGCACAGGCCAGTTTATTATCGCATCAATCTTGGCAGGATCCATGTTCAAGGTATTTTGATGTATGTGGTAGCCTAATCAAAAGTCTGAGTGTCAAATTCACATTTAGAGAGATTTACAACAAGTTCATGATCCATAAGTCTCTTAAGTACTGTTTGTACTAAGCTTATGTGTTTCTCCAAAGTTTCAGTATAAATCAAAATGTCATCCAGGTAAACTACAACACCCTCATAGAGTAGGTCTTGTAGTATAGAATTTAGGAACATTTGGAAGACAACAGGGCCAGATTGTAACCCAAAAGGCAACACAGTCCATTGGTAATTCCCTAGGGGGGTTGAGAATATAGTTAACCATTCACTATCAGGAGCCATACAGATTCTGTGGAAATCCTCTTTGAGGTCCAGTTTGGTAAAGTATTTGCCCTTTATCAGTTGATTGAGAACATCTTTGATTAGAGGGATCGGGTAACACTTAGGCAGGACCGCTTGATTTATGAGATTATAATTAACGATGAGTCTAGGCTCTGGAACTGGATCTTTTCTCTTGCAGAAAAATATTGGACTAGTGGTTGGAGTGGATGATTTTTTTATAAATCCTCCAAAGATTTTTATTCAGAAATTTCTTTAAAGCCACTAGTTCTTGTTTGTTCATGGGATATATCTTTGGTTTTGGAATTTTAGCCCCCTCGATTAATTTAAATTTGCAATCAAAGTCTATGTGTGTGGGTAATTTGTCCGCTTCATGTTCAAAAGCCCTTTGCAAGTCACGGTAATGCGAGGGAATCTTTTGGAGCTCCTCAGGGGTTAATGAGAAAGCAGGGAGTGGGGAGACTGCTTTGGGCTTCTGGTTTAACTCAGTGGGTTGCTTTATCAGGCCATTTGTCCAATCAATCTGGGGGTTATGTTTTCTTAGCCGGTCAAACCCCAGCACAACCTGAAAATTTATAACTTTAGGTACTAAGAAGCGCATTTTCCCCTTAAAGTGTCCTACTCAAAGCGGGATAGGCTCTGTTTTTTCAATCACCAGCCCCTCTGCCGTGGGGGATCCATCCATCTGAGTTAACTTAATGGCCTTTTTCAAAGGTTCAAATTGCACATCAAGTTCCTTTGCCAAAGTGGGGTGCATAAGACATCTAGTACACCCCGAGTCAACCAGCGTCCTGCTGATCCGTAACTTGCCATCTTTCCCTATCAAAGTCACTGTCACGAAAACATGTTTATTTTTGGTAGTACTCACATTCACAGACTCATCGGAGTCCCAGTCCTCACTGCCAGACTCCGAGGAAGACAGAGGGCTGTCATTTTCATCACAGGTCCCCCCGGCTGTGCCTCACAAGCTACACTTGGTAGCTGCTTTCGGGACATCGGCTTTGCTGGCAGGAGGCCTGGCAGAGGGAGGTTTTGCCTTTGTTTCAGCAGGTTTCCTTGGTTCAGTGCAATACCTGGTGATGTGGCCTCTTTTTCCACATTGGAAGCAACTTCCTTCTCTGAGGCGTTTTTTCTACTCCTCGCTACTCAGGAATATAGATTTATACTGCCCAGGTGTACGGGGTCCGACATCTTGAACCTGTCTCTGGCAGGTGAGTTGAACAGTTTCCAAGATGCTTTCAACTTCCCCTGCCAGCTTCATCCACCCGAGCAGACTGTTGGGATCACCTTGGGTCAGGCACCTGTCAAGGATGACAGGGTTCAGACCATCTCAATAAAATTGCTTAAGGACTTCATCTCTCCATTCAGGAATCTTTGCTGCCAATTTTCTGAATTTTCTGGAATACTCTCCCACAGTTCCTTTCCCCTGTTGTAGTTTTTTCAATTGATATCTGGCTTTCTCTTGGAAGAATGGATCTTCGAATCTTTCCCTGAGTTGGTTCATGAAGAGTTGCATGTCAGCAGTCTCTGGGGCTCGGGAGACATACAGGTTTGTGATCCAATCTGCCGCTTCACCTTTAAGACACTGACTTAGGTATCTGATTCTGGCAGGGTCGTCTGGAAAGCTATTCCCATAATCAATCATGTAATTAGATGCCATGTTTAGGAAATATGACAGCTTTTCGCCGTTTCTGATGTAAGTTGTCTTTAGCTCTCTGAAGGGCCTGGGGTCCACGGGGGCTGCCGGCAATCCAGGCGGGGCAGGCACGGCAGCCGCAACTTGAGCTTGGTCTCTAGCTGGTGTTCTTCCAATTTGTGGGGCCAGCAATTTCCAGTCATGTAGCTGAGCTCTTAACAGAAAATTTCATCTCTTTGTTTGTCCATTTCATCTTCTTTGGCTCGGAGTTCTTCTAGCAGGTCCATTTTGCGTACTGATGTGTCCCATCTAGTTGCTCTGTGATGGTGATGCCTGCTGGTTTCAGGTCTCTCTCCCCAGGCCCAAGTCTGTCCTCCAGCCGGGGTGCTTTCAGGGAGAGAAGATCTGATCTTAGGCTTTACATCCACAACTCAAGCAAGCCCAGTTTCACCTCTGCCAGCCCGTTCCTCATCCGTAGGGAAAGTGATCTCTTCCTCCTCCTCACTGATTTGATGCATATTGGTAACTTTTGCAGTTCGAATCACTCTGTCAGGAACTGATTTCACACATGCAGAATAAACATGCAAAACAAGTTTTATTCAGGAATGAGATGCTGGTACAAAACTTCAGTGATTCAAACTGAAGGAAATGTGCAGAAACAAAAGGTTATAGCTTTCCCCTTTGTTCCCATACGAAGCAGTTAAAACTGACTTTGGGAGACAGACCAGAGTCTGGATCTATCTGATGTGAACCAAGTGTTGTTTACTTAATAGTGTTCCCTGGAATGTGTGGTTACTAGCAATCAGTTGCATGTTTACCTATTTGTTTCTACTACATATCCCATAATAAATGCTTTTCCCCAATAAATATGGAGGACTACTTGACAGGTGGCCTGTAGTAAACTCCTACTACAATGCTGCATTTATTTATTTCTCCATTTATTTTTACCAAAATGCTCTCAGCCAGTCCACCCTGATCACACACCAGTACAGACCACAGCCTGTTTCAAACTTTTTGGTCCTGGTATTTAAGGCTTTGCATTCTAATACCACTCAGTACCTCACAGCTTGGCTTGTGTGGTACATTTCATCCAGGAATTTGAGACCTCCAAGCAAAGGATTTTTGTCTGTTCCACCAATGTGTACAGCTCTGTCAAAGCTGTGAGCCTTTCAAGATCTGGCTCTGCATTTGTGGAACAGTATTCCTGTCGGGACCTCCGCGGCCCCAGACGCAGCACCCGAGGAGGAGGACGATCCGGTCTCCTCGCGAGTAGCGGCGGAGGTCTCCTCGCGAGTAGCGGCGGAGGTCTCCTCGCGAGTAGCGGCGGAGGTCTCCTCGCGAGTAGCGGCGGAGGCCTCCGGCGCCGGGAACAGCTGCCCGGACGCTGTCGAGGCCACCGCCGCCGCAGAGGAGGCTATGGAGCCACCTGCCGCTACGGGAGGTCGTCCCGAGCCTGCCTGCCCTGACGCCACTGAAGACACCGACGGAGCCGGCGCTGCGGAAGAGAGTCGCCCGGAGGTCGCTGGGCTGCCGCTCACCCGCGGGCCCGATCCGGAGGAGCCTGACGGCCTCCCTCCCACGTTCTCGCAGCGGCGGCAGGCCAAGGAGGCTGCCCGTCGCTCCCGCCGGTTGCTGGAGCGTCAGCGGCAGGCTGAGGGCTTGCAGCTGGCTAAGGACGCTCAGCTGTGAGCCCGGCTGAGGGCTCCCAGCTGTGCAGCAGCTTCAGGATTGGCCGGCGCCGGCGCCAGGCTCCTACTTTAGAGCCAGAGGGAGCCAGGTTCAGCACGGAGCAACAACCAACGGCTCTCCGTGTGTTGCCCGTCAGAGCTGCTGCCTTGTTCCTGCCGTGTTCCTGCTTTGTTCCTGCCTGCCTTGCCCCTGCTGTGGTCCCGCCTTGCTCCTGCCGAGACTCTGCTCGGAAGCCTTGCCAGCCAGCTTAACCCTTCGTTGCCCGGGTGAGGAAAACCCTTTCTTTTCGTTCCTGTTTACCGCCTGAAGTAAGGCTTGCTTTAGTTTTGCGGTGACTCTGCTGGCTGAGGCTTCCGGGACGCCAGCCTCGGCCTGAGCCAGACCCAAGCCTGCCCGGCCCCGCCCAGCCGCCGACAATTCCTTTGGACCTCCATCTGGATGAGGATCTCACTCGTTTTCATAAATGGTTGAAGACCTTCATCTTTGACTCACCATCTTAAGTCACTGAGTTGTGTTCAAGGTGCTGCGATAGGCAGTGACTGGTGGAGTGTTGGTGATTTCATTCCATGTATTGTTGTGTTGTTCTGTTTTATTGTCTTTCTCTCTGACTGCATATGTTGATGTTCCATTCTTTGGTGTAAAGGACATTAGAAATAATTTTTGTCGTTAATGGATTTTTGTACAATTGACAATGTTGTTGACATATAGGGCTACTCCCCCTCCTTTTCTGCAACCTTTATTCTTTTTGAATAGGTTATAACCTTTAATATTTCAATTGTTGGAGTCATCCCTCCAGATCTCTATTATGCCTATAAAGCCATATTTACCCTTCTGCACTAGAACTTCAAGCTCATCTTGTTTGTTTTCCAAACTGTAAATTAGTCTATAGACACTTGAAGCTTTATTTGTTCTCACCTGTGAATTTATTGTCCGTTGTACTGTGGATTACATTCTCTCCCTTAGCTTCTACTCTAGTAATTCGATCCTTGTGTTTAGAGCATATCTCTGGGCTGATGTTTGAACTATCATCTCTAACCTCCACAAAGGATTTAGTTTAAAGCTCTTTTGGTCAGACTTGCCATGTTATTATCAAAGACATTTTTCCCAGACTTAGAGGTGAAGAGACAGGTGAAGTGATATTACGTGAAATATTATCCTAAGATTCATAGTAGGGTAGAGACAGTGGTGTTTTTGCCTCACAGAACTTCTTGCTGTCTTGTTCTGCATACATTTTGCTTGTATATCTAAAAGTAGTGCGATTAACACAAACACAGCTGAAATCTTTCGAGCTTTGTCAGCCCTGATCTACCAGTGTCGCCCCAAGGGTTCTGAGGGTCAAATTCTGCTCTCCTGTAGAAAGGCTCATTAAAACACCTCCTGTCATCTTATATGCTTATATGTTTATCAAACCATTGTCCATAATCTTAGACCTATTTTGGTCTGTAACAAACAATTTAATCTCAATAGAGTAGTATCCAATAGATGGTTTGATTTTGAATGCAGAGGTGTCTGAAAAGCATTTAATAGTATACTCTCAGCAGGCACTTAAAATTAAGGATACTGTTTCTCCTGACACTCTAGTTTTTATGAGGTTATCTTACAAGGCATTCTTAAAACAAAACAACAACAAAAAGATGCATACATAACCACACAATGGCAACAATTAGCCTTTGCCGTGGAAAAAGAATGAGAAGCGGTCCTGGATGTCATTTCTACTGGTATGCTTACAGTCAGACCAGTAATTGTTGGACAAATTCCATCACATCCATGGTATAATCATGATATAATCATTACAGTGGCTTTATGCAGCTATATTTTTTAAATTAAAATTCAATAAAAACTAAAATTTATATATCACATATTGTTTACATTATTACATATTGTACACCATTCTTACATAACTTTACTATTATTATTAATATTTTCTGTACAATATTAGATATTCCCTAAAATATCGTTTAATCAACCCCCCTCCCCCTCCCTCTCTATCCTGTCCCTCCATATCAACAATACATTATATATTAACAATATATTTTTGCCATCAATTTATTCTTCCTCTTCCCTTCTCTTTCTATGTCACTTCCCCCTCCCCCTCTAGCTTTCCTTTCCTTTTAACGCTTCCCCCTCCTCCAATCTCTTTTTTTGTTTCTTATTCTAAACCTCCTTAGTGTGAAATCTCTTTTTGTTATTGTAATCTACCTTAATTTTCCTACTCAATCTATATTCCCGCCTTAATGTAAGTGTTACCTTTTCAATCCTTTATTCAATTCTATACCTTCCTGTCAATTATCTTTCACCCATCTAATAATTTCCTTCCATTGCTTTTCAAGTTGTTGAATTGAATTACCTTTCAGCATGTTGGACAATTTTTCCATTTCAATAATATCCATCACTTTAATCTTCCATTCTTCTTGGAAGGGTTCTATTCCTATTCCTTCTTTCCAGTGCTTTGCATAATTCAATCTTGCTGCTGTTATTAAATTTAATAATATTTTCCTTTTTGTCCTCATTTGGCTATTCCTCACAATCATGTTTAGTAAATATGTTTCTGGAGTCATCTCAAATTTCATATCAAGCAACTTAGTAATGCTATCATGAATCTTTTTCCAATATTTTTTTGCTGTGGGGCATAACCACCATGTATGAAAATAAGTTCCTGTTGTTTTTCCACATTTCCAACATTGACCATTCCCTTTTCGTGTTATCTTCATTAATTTTGAGGGGTCATATACTACCGATGTGTTGACTTAAAAAAATTCTCTCTTAAACTCAACCTTTGAGTAAACTTTATGTCTCCAGTCCATGCTTTTTCCCATTTTTCAAACTGTATGTTATGACCGATATTTTGGGCCCACTTTACCGTATATTTCTTGAATCTTTCCTGCTCTAACTCTCTTTCCAGTAGAAGTCTGGGCTGAGATTGTTTTTTTTCCATTTTTCATTAGGATTTCATCTAATTTGTTCTCTTCTGACTCCATCCCTGTGGTTTTTATATTCATTTTGAACCTTTCTTTTATTTGTCAATATGGGAACCAATTCATTTCAATGTTCTGCTCTTTTAGTTCTTCTCTATTCTTTAATGCTGCTACTCTTCCTTCCCATCTTATTAGATCCTTATACCTTAGTATTCCTCCTAGTTTTGGTTCTGATGTTCTGAAGGCTTCTTGGGGTGATGTCCACATTGGCAATTTACTATAAATGTTTTTGTTGATAGTCTGCCACATTCTAATTAGAGCTCTTCTCACATAATGATTTCTGAATTCTCTATCTACCTCTGCTTTGTTGTAGCAGAAGTAACCATGCCAACCAGAATTAACATTAAATCCTTCTACTTCTAATAGTTTATGATTTTTCAATTGAATCCAATCTTTGATCCATTCTAGGCAGCATGTTTGATAGTATACTTCCAAGTGTGGCAGTCCGAATCCTCCTCTCTCCTTGCTGTTTTGAAGTATTTTAATTTTTATTCTTGGTTTCCTTCCTGCCCATATAAATTTTGATAGTTCTTTGTTCCAGCTTGTAAATGTTTTTTTATTATTAATTATTGGAAGTACAGGAACATAATTTTTGGAAGTACTGTCATCTTTATTGTATTTATCTGGCCTAGTAATGAGAGGTTGAGTTTATTCCATTTCTGTAAATCTATTTTAATTTGATTCCAGGGTTTTTGATAATTATTATCATAAAGTTCTGAATTTTTCTTTGTAATATAAATTCCTAAATACTTAACTTTTTTATCTATACTGAATCCTGAGAACTCATTCAGCTCTTCCTCTTCTTTTTTTGTCAGATTCATTGTCAATAATGATGATTTATTCTTATTAACCCAAAAGCTAGCTACTTGGCCATATTTCTTCAATTCTTCCAACAATCCGGGGAGAGTGTCTTTTGGTTCTTCCAAGAACACAACCATGTCGTCCTCAAAAGCTCTTATTTTATATTCATTCTGCTTAATTTTTACCACTCTTATCTGGTTTGATTCTCTGATTTTGTTATTCAGTATTTCCAGTGTCATAATAAAGAGAAGAGCGAAAGCAGGCAACCTTCTCTCACTCCCTTACATATCTCAAATTGATTGGATCTTTCCTCATTAATTATCAAATTTGCATTCTGATCTCTGTAGATATCTATCCATTCTTTAAACTTTCCTCCACATCCATATTCTTCTACAGTATTTTTCATAAACTTCCAGGAGATGTTATCAAAGGCCTTCTCTGCATCTAGGAATGCCATTGCAAACTTTTTTCCTGGGTTTTTGTCGTAGTATTCTATACAATTGAAAACTGTCCTTATATTTTGTTTGAGACTTCTTCCAGGTAGAAAACCTGTTTGATGAATGTGATCTTGGAGTATCTTTTTCAATCTTTTACTTAATACTGCTGTAAAAATTTTGTAATCAGTATTCAATAATGAAATTGGTCTATAATTCCTAACATCTTTAGTATCTTTCCCTTCTTTGGGGATCAGAATGATATTTGATTCTCCCCAGCACTCAGTCTTCCTTGTGATGGTAGTGCTTTTAACATATTGTAATATGGTGTTACCAATTCATCTTGTAATTTCTTATAGTAAGTTGCCATAAATCCATCGGGGCCTGGGGATTTCCCCTTTTTCAATTTTTTAATTGTTTCTGTAACCTTGCTCAGTGTAATTGGAGAGTTCAAATATTTATAATGTTCTACTGAAATCCTTTAATTTTTTGCTTTTTTAAATACACCTCAATTCAATTTTTTTGTTGAAGGGTTATCGCTTTCTCCGAAAATAACTTCTCATAATACTTTACAAATGTCTGCATAATTTTCTCCTGTTCTATAATAGAGTTCTTTCCCTCTTTTACTTCTGTGATTATGTTTCTTTCCCTCTTTTTCTTCAATCTATAAGAGAGCCACTTCCCAATTTTATTAGCATGTTCAAACTGATAACATTTCAAATACGTCAATTTCCTTTCTATTTCTTTTGTCCTCAATTGGGAAATTTCTTTTTGCATTATTTTAATTTCATAATTTATTCTTTTCTTATCCACATTTCCTTTTAATTCTTCTTGGTTTTTTTGCAGCTCCAAAGACAGTTTTCTAAATTTTTCCTCTTTTTTCTCTTTTGTAACTATTGCTGCTGTAAGAAGAAGCCTCACTTTACTGCTTTGCTTGTATCCCAGATGATACTCATTTTAGCTCCTTCTTTAATGTTTTCTTGAAAAAAAGAATTTTAAAGAATCCGTTGCCTTTTTAAAAATTTCTTCATCTTTTAAGAGGTTGTCATTTAATCTCCAACTGAACTGTTTTTTTATTTCTTTGAATGTCAAAGATACCGGGTTATGGTTGGACAATAGTTTTGGGAGTATTTCTGCTTTTTTAATTTATTTTAATAAATTCTTAGATACTAAAATCAAATCTATTCTTGTTAATGATTGATGTACATCTGAGAAGAATGTATAGTCTTTGTCCATCGGATGAAGAAGTCTCCAAGAATCTACTAATGTTAAGTTTTGTGTCATTTTGAAAAATGTCTTTGGCAGTCTCCCCTGAACTTTCCTCTTGGGTTTTTTTTTATTATTATTATTATTATTATTATTATTATTATTATTTGTTTATCTTATTCCATATCCAGTACTCCATTCTAGTCTCCTGCCATGATCAAATTCTCGTATTCATATTCTTGAATCAGAACATCTAATTTTTTATAGAATTCCTCTTTTTTTCATTAGGTGCATATATTCCAACAAATAATGTTTTCTTCTTATTCATCGGAATCTGTATTCCAATGATCCTTCCCTCTTCAGCTTCTAATCACTTAGAAAGCAACAAGGTAATCAAGAGAAGTCAACATGGATTTCTCAAAAATAAGTCATGCCAGACTAATCTTATCTCTTTTTATGATACAGTTACTAGCTTGATAGATGAAGGGAATGCTGTGGATGTAGCATATCTCAATTTCAGTAAGGCCTTTGACAAAGTCCCCCATGACATTCTTGCAACGAAGCTAGTAAAATGTGGGCTGGACAGGGCTACTGTTAGTTGGATTTGTAATTGGTTGATTGACCGAACCCAAGGGGTGATCACGAATGGCTGCTTTTCATCCTGGAGAGAAGTGACTAGTGGGGTGCCACAGGGTTCTGTCCTGGGCCCAGTACTGTTCAATATTTTTATCAATGACTTGGATGAAGGAATAGAGGGCATGCTCCTGCAGCAGTAAATTTGCAGATGATACTAAATTGGGAGGGGTTGCTAATACGCCAGAGGACAGGCTCAAAATTCAAAATGACCTGGATAGATTGGAGAGCTGGGCCAAGGCGAACAAAATGAAATTCAACAGAGAGAAGTGTAAGGTCCTACACTTAGGTAGAAAAAATGGAATACAGAAATATAGGATGGGGGACACGTGGCTGGATAGCAGTACATGTGAAAGGGATCTAGGAGTCTTCATAGACCACAAGCTGAACATGAGTCAGCAGTGTGATGCGGCAGCCAAGAAAGCCAATGCAATTCTCGGCTGCATCAATAGGAGTATGGTGTCTAGATCGAGGGAGGTACTGGTATCACTCTACTCTGCTTTGGTTAGACCCTATCTTGAATACTGTGTCCAGTTCTGGGCACCCCAATTCAAGAAGGATATTGACAAGCTGGAGCAAGTCCAGAGGAGGGCGACCAAAATGGTGAGAGGCCTGGAAACCATGCCTTATGGGGAAAGACTTAGAGAGCTGGGGATGTTTAGTTTGCAGAAGAGAAGGTTAAGAGGGGACATGATAGCCATGTTTAAATGTTTGAAGGGATGCCATGTAGAAGAAGGAGAGGGCTTGTTTTCTGCTGCTCCAGAGACCAGGACAAGGAGCAATGGATGCAAGCTGCAGGAAAGGAGATTCCACCTGAACCTCAGGAAGAACTTCCTGACAGTCAGGGCTGTCCAGCAGTGGAATATGCTGCCTCAGAGTGTAGTGGAGTCTCCTTCCTTGGAGGTTTTTAAGCAGAGGCTTGATAGTCATCTGTCGGGAGTGCTTTGAGGGTGTTCCTGCATGTCAGGGGGTTGGACTGGATGGCCCCTGTGGTCTCTTCCAACTCTACATTTCTATGATTCCATGTTTCATCTTTGAATATTAGTTTTGCTGGAATCTTTTTGCGAACATATACTACCACTCCTCTCTTTTTTTCCTTTTTGTAAAGTGCCATAAAACATTATCTTAATTTTCTTTTCTTCAAATATTTCTCATTTTTCTTATCTATATGGGTTTCCTGAAGACATATAATTTCCCCTTTGTCTGCTCTAACTGATGAAAGACCTGCCTTCTTTTGTTTTGTGAATTTAAACTGTGAACATTCCAGGTTATTATCTCTATCCTAACTTTGGCCCTTTTCACATTTTTTTTTTAGCGCAAGCGCCCCTTGAGCACCACGCAAATGGGAGCGCCACTCCGTACGATGCACTCCCACTTGCGTGGTGCTCACAAGGGTGCAGCGGAGCGGGCACGCATTTTTTGATTTTCAGCTTGAAGCCGAAAATGCCCCATGCTCGCGCAATGCTCGCACCACCCTCACGCACTTACCTGCCATGCAATGCGTCAGGGAGCCGGTGTGGATGCGCTTCCTTTCCCAGCGCAGCCTACATCTCCCACAGTGCCCTGCAGGTGGTCATGCAAACAGGAAGCGACCTGCGGAAGGAAGGATCAGGGAAGCAGCAGCGTCTCAGATGAGGCTTCTCACGTGAGACGCCATCCCGCATCGTGCAAAAAGGTACCATGCGAAAAGGGCCTTTCTTATTCCTTACTCTTTGAGTTTTATACTAATAGTTCTTCCTCTTCTCTTCTTAATTCCTCTTCTTGGTCTGATAAGTTAGTGTCCACTTCTTTCTTGTTCTTTTTCTTGTTGAGTGCCAAATTATTTTTTGTACTTATGATTTTTTTATCACTCTATCTTTTTTACTTTTTTCTCTTCTATCCATCTACTCTTTTTGCATATATTTTTTATAAAACTCTTTGGTTTGTTCTATTGTCGTAATTTTTTGTGGTTTGTCTTTAAAGTAGAAGAAGATCCCCTCTTGCATCTCCCACCTATATCTTACGTTTAATCTTTGTAACTGTCTTGTTAGGAAAGAGTACTCTCTTCTCTGTCGCAGTAATGCTGCTGGTATTTCTCTAAATATCTTTATTCCTTTATCTTCTATCATCAATTTTTCTCTGTAGCTCTGTTCCAATACAAGATCCTTTGTCTTCTTCTAGTAAAGTAAACAACTATGTCTCGTGGTAATTGTTTCTTTTTAGCAATTGGTGAATCCACCTAATTCAAATTTTCCCACTCTTTGTCCTAAAATTGTAGTCAACATTTCCGTTACTCTCTCATACAAATTTTCCCCTGTTTTTTTCTGGTAATCCTCTAATTTTCACATATTTATTTCTATATTGTAATTCTAGTTTCCACCATGCCTTGTCTTCTTTTTGTTGTTCTCTTCTCAAGTTCTTAGTTTCTGACTCTATTTCTTGTGTCTTCTCTTATAATAATTCTTCCTTTTTATCTATGATTGTCAAATCTTGTGTTAATTTTTTGAAGTTTTGATTTATGTTTTCCATTTCTTTTTTTTTGAAATCTTGTTTTATTTCTGTTCGAATTTCTTTAAAATCTTCTTTTAATTCACTTCTTAATTTTTGAATTTGAATTTTGAATTTGAATTTTTGAATTTCTTCCACAAATATTTTAATATTCAAATCTGTTATTCTTCCTTCTATCGATGGTCTTCTTCCCTGTGTTTATGTTTGTAAGAGAAGCTGTGTTGTCTTTTTCTGTTCAGATGCCATGTCTTTACTAAACTTTTTATCTTATTTTCTATTTTACTCCTTCCTCATTTATGTTTTCTTTTATTTTCTCTTATCACAGATTAATAAGTACTTGAATAAATAGCTCCTTATATCTCTCCTCCCTCTAAACTATACTATTTACCTATCTCTCCTCTCTTTTCCTTCCTGTATTTCTCCTTTCTCTCTCTCTCTCTTTTCTCTTTTTCTTCTTTCTCTGTCTCCTTTTCTTCCCCTTTATTTATTTCTTCTCATATTTCCACTTCACTCTACTCAACTTTTCTACCTTTTAATTATATTTATATTCTAAATCTTAATATTCAATATTTCTGTGTCTTAAATATTACTAAAGGAGATCCACCAAAGTTTATTTTACAGTTTCCTAAGGATCTATCTATCTCTTCAATTCTTCTAGTTTAATCTAGTTTAATTAAATCTTATCAGTCCTCCCCTATGTCTCAATGTCTCAATGCTCTATAATTAAATCAATCGAGTCCCACACACCATCCTCTTCACATGTTATGCTTCACATGTATGCAGCTATACTTTTAGGGAGCCATCTTTTTATGGTTTCCAAAACTACTGATTTGCCTTATTGGTCTCCCGTGTCATTATAAGATAAAGATAAAGATAAATTCTGGGATAAAGAAATTGATTGCAATTCTTGCCTTGAGTAAGGCCCAAGGAGAAAATATGCCTCCAGAAAATTCAGGTACTTCCGTTAAGTGGTGGACTCCAATATTAGCTAAAGTGTTCACTCAAAACGACACAGAATAATTCCAGTGGACTGGAAACAGAGTGTATTTGTCTCTATTTACAAGAAGGTTGATAATTATCCCAATAATAATCAGCCCATTAGTCTCTTGGATATTGACTTTTAAGTTATATAGTAAATATCTGTAAAACAAGTTGGAGGATTGGGAATCTATTAACCATCTCATTCACCCTGAGCTGGGTTTAGGAAAGGACAGAGTACTATTGACCATTGTTTGACTCTTTATTTTTCAGCTCAACAAGGAATTGTGGGTCCTTCTAAACACTTATATGTAGCCTTGGTTGATCTAGCAGCAGCTTTTGACTCCATTGATAGAAACCTGTTGGGGCATAAACTGGCCAACACTAATATGGATAATTGCTTATTGCTTCTAATCAAGGAACTTTATTCTAATACAACCAATAAAATAAGAGTTGGCATTTCTGGTTCATTAACTGCTCTGATCCTCATGAATAAGGGGTGTTTGTTGGCACCAGCACTTTTCAATGTATTCTGAAAAGATGTAATTCCAGCATTGTGTTATCCTGATTTCGGGGGTCCCTTAGGGGACACCTCAATGTGCTCCACATGATGGGGACTGAAAACTAGCTGGAGCACAAGCAATAGCAATGTAAGAGACAGGGTAAGCTGGCAGGGTCTTTTTACCCAATTTTTACAGGGTCAAGCCGAGTCAAAAACCAAACATAAAGGTCCAATAAATGATTTTATTAATTGCAAGAATTATGCACTTGCACACTTATGCACTCACTCAGGTGCACCCAAGAGCCTGTCAAGAAGAAAAAGAGAGGATATTAGATAGGGGGAGCAGTAAAGGGGTGTGTTGGGGTAATACTGCACCTAGTCCTGAAGTCCAGGGTCCGAGAAGGCAGCAAAGCGGTGGGGCTCAGCATGGAGGTGGCTGAGGGGATTGCTCGGCAGATGGAGCGACGGTCAGTTGGGAAGACTGGGAGCGATCCAAAGAGGTGCTCAAAATCAGGGACTATTTGTAGGGGAAAACGTACCTGGAAGATTAATCCTTTCCCAGGGAGAACAATGGGAGTTGCAGTGGGCACAAAGCTCCACATTGGTAATTTCCTTTGCGTGATGGGATTATTGGGTCTACAGGCCTTTGGCTGGGTTTTGTGATGTGACTTTTAGTCTCCACTTGATGGGCTATTTGCTCAACTTGGGGAAGACACATTAATCCCTTCAAGTTGGCGGAGGACCTTTTGTTTATTGTGGATTGGTTTCTCTTGAGGTTTTCCTGGGGCTACGTGACAGGAATTTTACTGGTCTGATCTTGTTTTCAGTCTTTCAGCCATGCTTGTCTATATGCTTATTCAGGGAACCTCTTATGGCACACAGAACCATATTTTGATATTAAAATTGCAGCCCCCACGATAGGGTTTCTCCACCAAAGTAACAATTGTCTGGCCCAGAATTTTTTCTGTCTTTAGTTGGGTCAAAAAAGATTTCTGTTCTGTTCTCATTTCTGCTGATGATGCTGATTGATGATGGTTTTAATTTCACTTACTTGTATAGGTTTGAAAAGGCTGCTTTCTAAACTCGGTGTATTTTGGTCTAATGAAAGCTGAATATTAATTATATTAAAACAAAGGTGATGGTGTTTGTAAAAAAGACAATCTCATTTTCAATGGTCTATCAATGATCATCAGATTTTACAGAAAACCTTTCCTGGAAGTCCCATATCGAAGCTATTAGAGCGCTAAGTCTGAGATCTATTGGAGCAATCCTTAGATTTTACAGTACTACAGGGGGCCACCTGGTTGTTCCAGCCCTGAATATATTTCAGATCAAAGTCATTGCCCAGATTCTGTATGGTGCTGCTGTCTGGGGATGGGATGGACCTCAGAAATTTAAACTGGAAGCCCTCCAGTATACATTTCTCAGGAAACTGATAGAATCTCCACCTGGCAGTTCTACAGCTTGAACATAGGTCAGTTTGCCTCCCATTAGATCTTTCATTCATTTTATTTAACTACTGGAGAACTGTAAAAGATTCCTCAGTCAGGGTTTTCCCCAAGCTATGTTTTGAGCAGCTATCAAACTGCAAAGTTTGGAGATCAAATTATTACAAGTTGCTTGAATTGTATTCTACTGTACTTGACAATTTTCCCATCATGAATTCAAAAGAGAAACTTCATGAATATTCTTTTGAACATGGTGTTCAACTGGACAGACAGGCTATTAACAACTATAAATTTTCAAAATGTTATAGGTTCTATAAATTTGACCATCAAAGGGCCATTTACCTGACAAAGCTTACATTCCAAAACTAGGCAAGCTTTTATAGCCCTTTGCTTTTAAAGAATGCCTACAGCTATGATTGATAGCAGCTATTTTCACATTCCTTTGGCCCTTCATCAATGTATTTGTGAGGCCCCAGAAATTTGGGATTTGCCTCACTATTTATTCTTTTGTCCACTATATTCTGAACCAAGAACTAAATTATTGGGAACTGTTCTGTCTTGTTTAAATGGGAATACACTTTCAGGAAAGATTTTCCATCTCCTATCTGACACTGACTCTATGGTAGCTCACAAGTTTCTCTTTTTACTCTAGCAGCAATGAAAGTTAGAGCAGGAGTTATTACTGATATTGTAGTTGATTGCTGTGAGTATGTTCTCTCATTTTAGAATTGTTGTCTTTATTTAATGTGTTTTAATTGTATTGGATGCCTCTTTTTAATAATATGTAAGAGTTTGTTTGTTTGTTTGTTTATACTGTTGCATTTTGATACTGTATTTATTACTTTGTATGTAAATGGCCTATGGTCTAAGAATTCATAAATTACCACTACTGTAAAATGGCTTAGGTCATTTCTGCTGTGACTAGACCTAGCCCACTGTATTCTTCTGTTGGACATGTTCATTATTGGTATAATGCATGTGAAATTCACACCTGAGGACACTTTTGGTAGGGGGAAGTGGTGTTCTTATTTTCTCATTATTCTCTTGCAAGGCTAGATTTTTCTAATGTTGATAAGGATCCATTCTTATTGATCCTGTCCCATTTGCACCTCTTGACTATCCACAAGGGATTCATCAAATGTATTTATGATGGAAGGCATATTTTATTTAACATTAGCAATTGTGAGCCTTGGTTCTTACCAATAATTCTTCCCTTTTGAAAGCAGTGCAGTGAGGAATTTGTGGTGATTCTGAGATAAGCCAGCAAGTCATAAGGTTAACCACAAAGTTTCAGTAAATTATAAATTTACATTCAAATTTATTTCACATTTACCAGCAAAGAGTGGCCATCTCTCCAGCTAAAGGTATCAGTCTACCAAATAAGGGATTGTAAGTAGTACAGGTGACTAAATACCTGCATACCAAGCTGTAAGTATATCCTGTTGTGAATAAACTTCTTGACTGGTATTACAAACAAGATAGTGGCACCTCTCCCTTTGAGCCAATCTGTCAATGAGTAAATGCCCCTGCGTATTCTTTGTCCTCAATTGTGGCTCATTTCCATTTATTATTTCTCTTTTCTTCTCACATGTTGATTTGTTAATATAGATGCACATGTTAAAAAGCATCTCATCCCCTCCTCTCCTGGATGTTTAGTGGTCCATTGAGGAACATATTGACCTTTAGCAGAAAATAATGGAAATAAGAGTGAAGATAGTTCACTGAGTAATATTAAATGAATTTTATCTTGAATGAGGTTGCAATCTAAATCTAAAATGATATGATAAAGTATTTCATTTGCCCATAGTCTTTATTCTTACTCCTCTAAATCCTTGTATTACACTAGCATCATGTTCCCTGAACATGTTTTCCACTTTATGTTCACATACTTTCAGTTTTTACTTTGCATGTCTATATACTTCCACCAGCATCATTTAACCATTTAGAACCCCAAAGTAATTAACAATCTAGTAACCACATTAATAGCTGACATGAAATGTAAATAAGCCAAAGGTACAAGTCATTTTTTAAAAAATACATATATTGTTACCAGCAGTTTTGGAACCATCACACAAACAGCCAGCAGTAGAACCTAAGGCTTGTCAACAGAGCCAAATCTTTGGGCAAATTCACAGGTGGCTAAAATACTGTTTATTCCTGATTCCAATGTGCATCTGCCATACAACATTGACCTACTACCAGAGTAGTCCCAAAACTTTTCAGTGCCTTAAGCTGAAAACTAAAATATAACTAACTATCTAATTAAAATACAAAATCAAGAGAAAACTGGAAACCTGTTGGTACACTATATTAGTAGTTGCACTTGTTCCACGTTGTCCCAATAATGATGAGGAGAGACAGATAAATTTACTGGCTCCAAACCCTTTGGTTCTTGTGTTTTACTTGCTACACTGCTGCTTTACCCTGGCCTTTATCCCTCTGCTGTCAAATGCCCTATGGCCCTTGAGGTTGCTACTATATTTATGGAGAATTTTGAAAAATCCTAATAGGGGATAATAAAAATCCTAATCCTAATAGGGGATAATAAAAAGATAAATGAACTTTGTGACTTTTAATATTTTGGGCAATATTCCTAGTAGCTGTTTTCTGTATTTGGAGAGGTGGTGAAGCAGATCTCACAGTGTTACAAAATGCAATCAATGCATTCAGTCCAAACATACTTACAATTCAACAGCACAATTCAACAACAAAGAAGTCAGTTTCCTGGATATGACAATCACAGTCCTCATGGTAGGAAATAACTCATCACCTTTCTGTATGTTATCCCAAGACGTGGACGCCATAAGGACAAACCCATGATACCAGTACCTCTGTCTGAAAGTGGAGAGAGTGGGGAATAATTAGATCAAAGTCAGGAGGCCTGCAAGAGAGGGGTACCTTAACAAGATCTTTTCTACCAATGTTTATGGAGTCATACAGGAAAGAATCAGTTGGAGAGTAAAAATTTAATCTAAAAATGTGTTTCATTGACAAGATTCACACAAGCACAAGTTAAGAGGGGACATGATATCCATGTTTAAATATTTGAAGGGATGCCATGTAGAAGAAGGAGAGGGCTTGTTTTCTGCTGCTCCAGAGACCAGGACAAGGAGCAATGGATGCAAGCTGCAGGAAAGGAGATTCCACCTGAACCTCAGGAAGAACTTCCTGACAGTCAGGGCTGTCCGGCAGTGGAATATGCTGCCTCGGAGTGTAGTGGAGTCTCCTTCCTTGGCGGTTTTTAAGCAGAGGCTTGATGGTCATCTGTCAGGAGTGCTTTGAGGGTGTTCCTGCATGGCAGGGGGTTGGACTGGATGGCCCCTGTGGTCTCTTCCAACTCTACATTTCTATGATAAGCATTAAAACTCACACACTTGCACAAGGACTACCTGAAGGAAAGGGAGAAAAGGGAGATAAAGGTCTTTGAGAGATTTGGGCAATATTTACCAGTCTGGAGAGAAGGAGAGAAAGCAATGATGTGGCTTAGGCAAGAACCTAAGGACAGTTCCCATTAGGGAATCAGATGGACAGAGTGGCATTCTGAAAGATGAGTGACTGCACTGGACAGCTTAAAATCAAAGGTATTTATACCCCAAAAATATCCTGCAGGTATGATTGTGACTCACACTCTCAGTTAAGTGGACAATGGGAGTTGCAACACAAACAATGATAGTGTTTAGGTAATAAAGGATAATGGTAGTCATAAAAGCTGAGTATTATAGAAAAGTGGGGGAACAATAGGGAAACATTCAGATCTACAGGGAGCAAGGTTGAAACAATCGCAATTTGGTGGGAATTTCCTCAGTTTGGCTCTGAAAGTCCAGCTTTTATGTCCAGTCCAGTTTTTTGTCTATTATTTTCAGAGCAGCTGCACTATTATCATGAAAATGACTTGGTCCCTTGCCTGAGAGATGGGTGTAGCTGACCTGCCTTGCCATGTCATATTACAGTCAGTATTTTGCCTCTTCCAGTGTGACCTTTTGATCACCTCAGATATCAACACCAAATTATATCAACACCAATTAACAGTGCCAATTAAATAATATTTGCCAATTAAACCATGCTAATCATGGCGAGGGGGGTGCACAGTGCCATAACATTTACAGAAAACCTACTGATGCTAACTCCTACTTCAGATTTAGCAGCTTACATCCAAGAGCAATATGGCACGATCTCCTTATGGTCAGTTCCTCAGGCTAAAGTGCAACTGCCACAATGAGGAAGATTTTAGAAAAGAGTCTCACATATTATCTGAACAACTTGAAGAAAGAGGTTATTCATAAGGGTTATATCCCAGGCCTTTGTTAAGGCAGCTGGCGTATCTCAGTCTGAATTACATATAATCACATCACACACAAAAATCAAAAAAAAAAATCAGTGATTTTTGATGTTTGTTTTGAATCCTTGACAGCAGAGTTAACCAAAATATCTCTATTATTTTTAGTACTTTTAAAAGAAATTTTTAGGTTTTCCTTACATCCTGGAATGTTCTCTAATAAAACCAATTTTTATGAGACTCTGGATTGTTTTTATTAGAGAACATTCCAAGATGTAAGGAAAACATAAAAATTTCTTTTAAAAGTACTAAAAATATTAGAGATATTTTGGTTAACTCTGCTGTCAAGGATTCAAAACAAACATCAAAAATCACTGATGTCATGCACTGGCTACTCTTTCACTCTTTTACACACAGGGTTTTCCAGCAATGTATAATGAGGTATATGAGGCGTAGCACATAATGGTTGCTGACACTGAGGCCATTTCTGCACTATATGCCATTAGCACATTGTTCAGTTACAATCCCAGCATTGCCATTCATGTGATGCTGTGGAATTAGGAACGCTCTATTCCGCACCCTTCCACCTTAAGTGAATGAGTAGCAGTATTGCCACTGATGTTCCTTCCACATTACAGCATCCTTTGCCATTCTCTTGCCCTGTCTTCACCCTGCCCCACCGCCCCAATTGGGGGTTTTGTTCATTTGTTTGGAAGCCATACTAGCACAGCAGTGTTGTAACAGCATGACATGCCAGTACACTATTGCACTTTTGCACTGTGATGCTTAAAATGTATTAAAAAGTACAAAGTTTTAAGTCGAAGGAGAAATTTAAAATAAACAAGGAGAGGTGATGGATTTTGAAGTTACCACACCATGGGAGTAGCCAAGGGAGGGACAACTGGACATGTCTACACCACACCCACTTCTGGATCCAGAAGGATAGGAAGCACTATAAAGTGATGTTATGGTATCTCACTGAGCTGTCTGATAGGATTGAAGTGCTAAAGGAGGCTCTTAACAGATTTTTTCTGGAAATAGAATGGGGCATTTTGTTGACTTTGGGGGGCAGGATAGCAGCTGGATAGTGATGACATCATGCGGTAGCACAACTCCTGGACTAGAAACAAACTGCTATTGTTTCGTTGTAACGATGTTGTGCAGAAATGGCCTGATGTTCTACAATAAACACTTGGTTGGAGACTTCTGGTTTGATTGAGAGCAGGGAGACACGATCTTCCGAGCTCCGCAAAGAAGATTGCCACCGCTGCTGGCTACTGGACAAGAAAACTTAATCAGCCTGGTTCATTCTGTTCCTCGGTAAGAAGAGGACAGCCAGAGAGAAGCCTAGGTTGATCCCCCATTCAAGACTGACTAGATCTTGAATAGGAGACAGCTGGATGGCTGTCGCCTCCATGAGACCTTCGTCAGCAGCAGTGTGGAAATAAAGGGGGAGAGTTTCCCCCTTGGAACATCCCAGCCATCAAATTTCTTCTGTTGTATTTTAAGTACTTTTTTTCTCCCTTGGATTTAGATTTTTGGATCATAGGGAGTATTATTATTATTGTCTATGGACCAGAAGGATCTGGAAGTGGACTGCTGACTAAGCTCTGTTAAAGGGACAACTGTGATGTCTTCTTAGTTCTACCTGTACGTGCCTCCTTTCTCAGACTTCAATCGGAGTCTAACACTGCTACCATTATATTGAATTTGCCAGTGAGCAGAGGCTTAAAAAACATTTTTACTTCTCTTCTTGAAGCACAGAAAATATTTTATTTTTTTATTTTTTTTTCTCTCCTCTTCAGATTTTTGGGTCTTCTTTTTGGACTGAGCTAGTGGCCCAGGGTCTACTTTTTTGGACTCTTCTTATTGTACTGTAAGCTGTGGCAATGCACTTTTGAGTATCCCAAGAGGTTATGAGGTCTTTGAACAACGAAACTGAACCGGTTTTCTCTCTCTCTCTCTCTCTTTTTTTTTCTTATTCTTCCTCTATCACCTGTTCTGCAGATTTTTGGAATATTGGAGAAACTGCTGGAGCTAAACACCTTTCTTTTACTACCTTGGGTGTCTGGCTGACTATGGAATGTGTTTGTTGATTGGGATTTGGACACTGATAGCGAGAATCCTACCAGCAGCTTTCCTACGAGTTTCTTTATGAAGAGGACTCTCTTTTCAAGCAGGATTGGTGTGGTGTTTAATCAACATCGAGAGATTTTCTGAAGCTGGCGTCTTCAAGGTCATCACAGACCAGTATGACACATGGGATGTGCTGAATGGTTTGAGAAATAGCCCTTTGCTCCCCAGTACAGAAGATTGGATGGATTTGTCACATTAGGTTTCTGAATTATACAGGTAGTTAGGATCAACTGTTTATCCACTATATACAGTTTTGAGAATTGTATCAAGTATATCGAGAATTAAGTATATATAACAGATAACCAATTTCTAATACTAATTTATTTTCTTATCTACTCTTCTCTATCCCTGGAAAATTTCCCTTGATATCAAGATTATTTAAGATTCTTCTGTGCCTAATTTATCAGTGAAGGATATGATTGGAATAAGTTTATCATGATGGATATGATTGGAATAAGTTTATGAAATGATTTGGATATGTTACTGCGGTTCCTAAGCCGCACTTGGGGTGACATTAGATATCACTTTGATATCAATAATTTGGCTCTCCTCTACCATCCCTCTCCATGTGTCTGTGAGTCCCCCGGATAAGCTCGTAGACAGGTATGGCCACTAATTGCTGTAATATTCCAACACAATACAGGCTGGCCAGAAATAGCTGTCCCGCTGCTTCAGGAGACCTCAAAGGCAAGTACCCTATTATGTATGCACTCTACTTACAAAGAACTCCCTGCCCTGAGCAGGCAGCTTGATTAGAAGAATACACAACTGTCAAGCACTCTGCGTTTGCATACTGGCTACTCCTTTGTCAATTTGAACTTAACTCAATCATGCTAAATTCTGACCTTTCGGAGGCTTTGTCTCCAGCCCGAAACTCATTGTTTTCCCCAAGTATGGACTAGCCTGTAGCTACATTTTCCCCTATATAACCCCTGACTTTGAGCACTTCTTTTGATTGCTCGGATTGCTCAGATCGCTCCCAACTTCCATCCAGCCTTGCTGCCACTTTGCTTGGCGAGCCTTCCCCTCCGTCCCACATACTGAGATTTCATACCTACGAACACAATCTGCAGACTACCTGGGCTCCAGAACAGGTGTAGTATTACCCAAACCAACAACTCCCTCTTAAAAATTCCTCTATCCCATTCCAACCTTTATTTCTTTAGTTCTTGGAGTGAGTGTGTTGCATACACTGTTTGACTGTATTTTAATAAAAGCAATTATTATTCTTACACTTCTGTTTGCTCCTTGACTTGGCCTGACTCTGTAGACATTGGGTGAAAGATCTCGCTCTGTTGCCCTGCCTCTTGCATTGCTAGCTTGTGCTCTTGGCTAATTTCCCCAACTTATATATTTGAGAACGCATTTAGATGTCCCTCCCAGGACCCCCAGAAAACAGGGTAACAGATACTATAGTATTACTGACTGTGTGTATTATTGATTGCTATTCATAATTAATTTTTGAATTAGGGGCTTATTCAATTTAGGATAAACCAGCTGAACTTCTAATAAGGAGCTAGAACAAACCTGATTGTACTGTATTTTCACTTAATATAATATTGGTGTGTGATTGTGTAAGTTTTTTTTTCCTATTAAGTATACATAATTTCAAGTGTATCACATGGATAAACTCTATTAGGAGAGAGGAGATGAAAGAAGTTATAGGTTGTCTCTTGCATAATGGCTCTGTCTAGTTGAAATTCATTTAAGTTTTGAACAAGTTTTTTTTTCCAAATTTACTGATAGATAAGATAATTTCTATTTAAAAAATCAGTATTAATTAATATAATACAAACTAGCAAAATACTTCTTGGTGATTATATACAAATAGTCCAGAAAGAACCCAGACTGTAAAATGCACAAAATGAGATCAGGGAAGGTTCAGACTACTGCTGACACAGACATTCAAATGAGACGAGACTCCTTTGATGAACCTCCAGACTACCAAAAGAAATTCGTGGAGAAAATGAGATCATATATGTTAGAGATAAAGCAAGACATGTCTGAGTTGAAGAGTTAAGTCTTGGAAATTCAAGACACCCTAGATCAGGTCAAAAGGGACGTTAATATTAATCACAAAGACATAGCTGCGAATAAGAAGGAGATTCTCTCCCTGAGGCAGAATATGACTACCTCCACTTCAGAAATGGATAAGCAACTAGATAGATTGGCATTAATTGAACAGAAACAAATGGACTCCTGGATCAGAATACAGGGTCCTGAGGAGAGAACAAATGAAGATATTAGGGAAAGGATCATGACTCTTTTGACAGTATCCTTGACTTGGAGGAAGAGGATATTGATTCTGAGATAGACCCGGTTTACAGGGTTGATTCTGTAGCAGCAAAAAAAGAGAATTTACCAAGAGATGTGGTGGTGCAGTTCACTAAAAAGATAATTAAAGCTAGAGTATTAGAAGAACATAATAGAGAATCTTTGAAGAAATAGAGCAAGCAATTAATAATCCTCTGAGAAATTCTAATAAGGATATTAAAGAAAAGGAAGGATTATGATTTTTTGGTAGATAAACTTAAGCAGAGCCAAATAAGGTTTAGATGGGACCATCTTGAGAGAGTGGTGTTTACTTATAATGACCACTGAAAAGGCACAAGATTTCCTTTGGAGATTCAAATCCAACCTCAAAACAACAGGACAATCTTCTCAAATGTATGATTTTAAGCAATCCAGGAGTTCCAACATGCCCCACGGAGAAGATACACCATCGAAGAGAGGAAGTTCCATGCAAGGAGGCACAGTAGATAGGGCACATAAGCAAGCCAAGACACCGACCCATACAATGAAGACCCATTCTGATGATGTCCCAACATTGGAAACTAGTCTTATTGATTTGAATGCAGAAGAATTGGACCTTCCCAAATTATCTCATTATTGACCTGCTCTACTATATCTTGGAACATTAATGGACTGAATTCACCAATCAAGGGGGGGAATCATTATCTACAGAAGCATAACTCAGACATTTGTTGTTTGCTAGAAATACATATAAAAAAGAAGGATGCTAAAGTGTCAGAAGCTCCTAAGCTAGGTGAAGTTTTCATATCACCTGCAACGGTCAAGAGAAGAGGAGTGGCTCTATACATTAAACCAGACTTGTTTCCTAAATTACAGTTAAACAACGACAAAGGTAGATTTCTGGGTATTGAATATATGATAGAAGGTAAAACTCTTTAGATAATCAGTATTTACACCCCATGTAATGAAAAAAGGGCCTTTTACCAAGATTTAAAAAGAGTTATGGAGTGTAATCAGTATGAAGATATATGTATTATGGGCAATTTTAATGCTGTCGTTGATCCCAAGATGGACAGGAGTATCTTGACTTTGCCAAAAAAAAGCAAAAGGGAAACTGCAACCAGATTTTTTCCAAATTGCAGAAGAGTACCAATTGAGTGATGTATGGAGGTTTAAACATCCCCCTGTAAAGGATTTCACTTTCTACTAGAACCGTAATCAGACATGGTCAAGCATAGACCATATTTGAGTATCCCAAAATTGGCAAAGCAAGATTCACAAAGCAGAAATTCTGACTAAAGTCTTCAGTGACCATAATCCAATAACCTTGGTGTTCAGAGGGCAATACTAAAGTAGAAGATGGAAATTAAATGAAGGTCTCCTTCTTAAAGAAGAGATTATAACATCATGCAAAACAGAATTAGAGGAATTCTTTAAGGTCAATATTAACAATCAGGTGAACATCTCAACAGTTCAGGATGTGGCAAAAGCGGTGATTCGAGGGTTCTTTATTCAAAAACATAGAATGCAAAAAGAGACAAAAGAAGAATATTGAGGAGATTATGAATACAAGTACAGAATCAGAAAAACAATCGAAGAAGAACTCCCTTGATAAAGAGGCGAATTCCAACTTAAGAATTATGCAAAAACAACTCTCAATGCTCACAATGGAAGAAATAGAGAAAAAGATCTGCTTTGCCAAGCAAAATTGTTTTGAGCATGCTAATAAACCTGGACGCTAGCTAGCTCATAAGACCAAATGGTGAGAGGCCTGGAAACCATGCCCTATGGGGATAGGCTTAGAAAGCTGGGGATGTTTAGTCTGCAGAAGAGAAGGTTAAGAGGGGACATGATAGCCATGTTTAAATATTTGAAGGGATGCCACATAGAGGAAGGAAAGGGCTTGTTTTCTGCTGGTCCAGAGACCAGGACAAAGAGCAATGGATTCAAGCTGCAGGAAAGGAGATTCCACCTGAACCTCAGGAAGAACTTCCTGACAGTCAGGGCTGTCCAGCAGTGGAATATGCTGCCTCGGAGTGTAGTGGAGTCTCCTTCCTTGGAGGTTTTTAAGCAGAGGCTTGATGATCATCTGTCGGGAGTGCTTTGAGGGTGTTCCTGCATGGCAGGGGGTTGGACTGGATGGCCCCTGTGGTCTCTTCCAACTCTACATTTCTATGATTCTATGATTCTAAGATATGGAAAGAGAAAAAGAAACATCTCATCTCAGAAATTAAAGAAGGAGATCGAAGTATTACAGACCTTAATAAGGAAGATACCTGGGAATTATTTTAAAAAAGTTGTATCAGGGTAATGAGCTCAACAAGTCAAAAGAGGTACATGATTACCTTCATTCACAATGCCTTCCAGAAATCTCTCAAGACCACCAAGAACTGTTAAACAAACCTGTTACCATTGACAAGACTAGCAAGGCAATAAATAGAGTTAAAATTTTTAAAAGCTCCAGGGCCAGATAGATTAACCACAAGTTTTACAAACATTTTAAGGAGCAACTTTGAAAGCCCATGCAGATGGTGATGAACTCGATAACTTATTTAAGTACTATCCCGAACAGCTGGACAGAGGCTAACATAACATTAATAACAAAAATTGACTTTCCTCACTTAAAATACAAAGATTTCCAACCCATATCGCTTTTAAAAATGGATTATAAAATTTTTGCTTCCACTCTAGCCAACCACCTGAAGAAGATTCTCCCAGATTATGTCCATGAAGATCAAAGTGGATTTATTCCAGGCAGACAGATGAGATCTAATATAAGAACTGAGCTTAACATACTAGAATTTTGTGAGTTGCAAATTGAAAATATTTTCCTAGATGCAGAAAAGACCTTCAATAGTGTTAATTGTCCCTTTCTTATTAAAGTTGCAGAAAATATGAAAATGAGGAGGATCTTTGTAAACTGGATAAAAGCAATCTATATTGAATAAAAGGCCTGAACAATAATAAATGGTGATTCACTGGACAGTACCAAAATTTCAAAAGGAACCCAGCAAGCCCATTATCGCCATTACTTTTAATCTTGACATTGGGAGTCCAAATCAAGCAGATAAGGAACAAAGATTCACTGCCCCAGACAGCTCTGTCTGTTTCAGTGATTAAGGGTTAACTGTTTCTTGTTGTCTGTGCTGCCATAGCAACCAGCTATGAAATTCCTAGCTGTTTCCCAGCCCACAAATCAAGATAAGCATTCGCTGAGGGTCTCTCTAGTTCTCTGTTCTCATAATAAGCTTTCACTTCTCATAATAAACACAATGTTATGTCTGGTAAGATTCCTATAGTTGTAGTGGAAAACATGTTGACAAGTTTCTACAAAAAGGTCCACCTATAACAGGCAGTATCCATTCTGCATTCTCTTTGTATTTCTGTATGCTGTTTTTCATATTGCTGTATCTGATGGATTTTACTTAAGCTTGCTGACCATGTAACCAAAGCTTTGTTCTTCAATAAACTGAGTAGTTTTAGGCTACACCAAGGCCCTTGTTGCACGGGCCTCCTGTCGCGTGACAGCCCCGTGAGCCTCGTGGGAGTGGGATGGTCGCTCTGCACGACGCACTCCCACTTCCGCCGGGCTCATGGGGCTGAAGCGGCGCGAGCGCGGGTTTTTTGATTTTCGCTTTGAAGTGAAAATCACCTGCGCTCGCGCAACGCTCCCAGCGCCCGCTCGCACTTATCTCTTGTGTGGAGCGTCAGGGAGGTGGCCGGGTCGCACTTCCTTCCCTCCGCCCCTGCGGAAGGAAGGGGCGGGGCGCTAGCGTGATGGACGCGACACCTCCTGCTTCGCGCATGCGCGCAGGGGGGGATGGATGGGACAGGCTCCTTTCTCGCTCGCATGGGGGACGGACGGACGCGTGAGCCACCACCGCCTCCGGGAGGCTGCTGCTTCCCCGCTCGTTCCTTCGCCTGCGGAACACTCACGCTGCGCGGCTCTGTTCCCAGGGGCCGGAGTGTTTTGAGGCCAGTTTTTTTTTATTTATGGTGCCTGTCTGCCAGTGTGTTTTTTTAAAGCTTGTGCTGTGGCTGCTGCCAGGGGCTGAAGAACCATGGAGCAGAGGTTAGTTGGTGGCCTGCCTCTAATGAGGCTGAACCACTTACCTTGCTTGGTCAGTAAAAATGGAAATATTTCTCCAAGGAGAAGGTGTCTGGGGAGCATTTACTGATCCCCTGGACCTCCCAACTGATGCGGCTGCAGCAGCACAGATAATGCACAGGGCCATGGCGCTTCTTTTTCTGGCCATGGAAGATGACCAGCTGTTGCATAGTCGAGATATTAATAACCCCCGGGCCACCTGGCGTGCATTACGAGATACGTATGTATGTATCACAGCTGGAAGTAAGTTATCCCTCACAACCAGGCTGTATAACCGAAGCTGAGGCCAAGAGTGCCGGTCAGGCAGCATCTGTCAACACTGACTGAGCTTTTTGTTGCACTCTGTGAGAGAGGGAAGATTTTGACTGAGTCTGACAAGGCTTACTGCATCCTGGGTTCCCTGGACCCCAGCTGGGATGTGATAGTTGCTACTTTGGAAGCTGTTCCAGAGAGAGACCTGACAGTGGCTTATGTGACCTCTTGTCTGCTGGAGGAAGAGTACAGACGAGCCTGGAGGAATGCCTTGCAAGCCCCACAGCCGCCGGCAGCTGCAGAGCCAGGAACCGGGAGGAGGTCTACCCAGGCTGGCGAGTGCAGATCAGAGGGGCTAGTGAGAGCTCATGCTGTCAGACTGTGCTACCGCTGTGGGTCAGCTTCTCATCTCAAGAGAGACTGTCCACTGGAGAAGCAAGGTGAGAGAGGTGCCCAGGATCACAGCAGAGGCTTCAGAGGAGTCGTGGGAGTCCTCCATGAGTTGTCATTGCAACAGACTGTGTGGTTTCTGAGAACTCCTGGGTCACTGATGAAGCTTTTTGGCTGCTGGACAGTGGGTGTTCTCAGCATCTGGTCAACTGCGAAGGTTTGTTCAAGACTTTGAATCCAGCCAGTGTTGCTACTGTTGCCCTGGCTGATGGTACTAAAGCTAAAGTCAGGGGAGCGGGTTCTGCTTATGTCCCTGCTTTAGATATGTATTTGGATAATGTGTTATTTGTGCCTTCTCTTGATTTTGTCTGCTCTCTGTGTCAGAGTTGACTCAAAATGGGTTTGCAGTTTTGTTCACTAAGTGTGAAGGCAAAGTGCTGAAAGATGGGGCTGTTTGTGCTGTAGCAGAGCTGATTGAGAAATTGTACAAACTCAAACCTCACCACATTGTGCTGTGTATGATAACAAACCACAACATGATGAATGCATTCATTTGTTACATAGAAGAATGGGGCATGCTAGCGTTCCTGTGTTGAAAAAGTTAGCAGACAGCTGCAAGGAATGTCCTCTGAAATCTTGTGATACTTTTCTTGACTATGCTCTTTGCAAACAGTCTAAATCCATGCAGCTCCCTGCTCCCATAACCAGTTCACGAGTTCCTACAGCTCCTTTCCAACTTGTACATGCCGATGTGGTTGGTCCCTTGACTCAGTGTAGCTTGGGGGAGCTAAATATTTCTTGGTGTTGGTAGATGACTATAGCAGGTATACGTTTTGCTATCTGGTGAAGCAGAAGTCTGAAGTGTGTCAAATAATCAAGAACTGATGTGCTTAAGTTGTTGAGAGACAATTTGATTGTCCAGTGAAAGCGTTTCAAACAGATCGTGGGGAAGAATTTCTGGCTGAGAGTACGCAGCAATGGTTCAAGAGCAAGGGCATTGTACACAGAACTACTGCCGCTTATTCAAGTTTCCAAAATGGGATAGCCGAGAGAACCACTGGAGTCCTACAGACACTCATGCACAGCCTGCTCTGTGATGCAGATTTGCCTCTGAATTTCTGGGGAGAGGCAATTCTGACTGCCAGCTACATACACAATAGGCTTTGGAGTTCAGTCTTTCAGACCACTCCTTATGAGTGTTTGTTTGGCAAGCGGCCTTCCATTGCTCATATGAAGGTGTTTGGCAGTTTTGCCTGGGTTCACATTCCCAAAAGCCAAAGGAAAAAGGGAGAGGCAAAAGCTTAGCGTTTGCAATTTGCTTGGTACCCCAGAAACCTCAAAGGGTACAGGTTTCATGCTGGAGGAGGATTCTGTGTAGTGTCCTGAAATGCCTCTTTTGAGGAACATGCAAACTGGTCGCGTGTTCAAGCAGCTTCTAAAGTTTTCCTTCCTGTCTCCTGTGAGCCCCGTGCTCACCCAGAGCAGCCTGCTGCCTCAGCTCCTGGTCCCTCAGGGGTTAAATCTGAGCCTGAGCCAGAGCCAGCACAGAGGGGGAGGGCTGCAAGGGGAGAAGCAGCTCCTCGCATGGAGGAAGGACAGAAATGGGCTGCAAAAAGGTCTCACAGTTTGGGTGATGGTAATGGTGGTCAGGCAGACCAGCCAGTTCTCAGGAGGTCAGAGAGAAAGACAAAAGGGGAGCCTTCGAAAAGATATTTCCCCTATTCTTCACTGACAGTGCGTGTCTGTGTGGTAAATTGTGAGTCTGCTGATTTTGCTGACGTAGAAAACATACCCAAGGAGCAGGCAGATTTCTGGTGGGGGGCAATGCAGAGTGAAATGACTCCATCGCTCAACACAATGTGTATTCCCTGTGTGAATTGCCAAAGGATGTCAATCCTGTTGATTGCCGGTGGGACTATAAGTTGAAGACCACTGCTGATGGGCAAGTCAAAGGGGAAAACATTTACTTTACAGGTTGTACAGAACTCTACTAACTTTTAATTTAGAGGATGAGACTATACAATTTGGAGGATGAGACTATAAAAGAATGTATGATGAAATGGGCAAGAGACTTAGACCATAATGTCTCGCTGGGAGAGTGGGAAGCAATCTGGAAAGACAATATGACAAATTCTAGATTGTACATATTGCAAGAAAACACTCTAAAGATGGTGCATAGTTGGTATCTGGTGCCAAACAGACTTGTAAAGATGAACAACCAGATGAAAAATCATTGCTGGAAATGTGTGAATCAAGTTGGCACCTTTTTCACATGTGGTGAGGGTGTGACAGAGCTAAGAAATTCTGGCTTGCTATCCACTCTAACATGTAATAGATTCTAAAAATGAAGATTAAACTGATAACAGAATTTTTTTTTAGTGGGTATATGGAGAGCCGAACCAAGGCCTGACCTCCAGACTAGAAGATTAATCTGGCATCTTACTGCAGCAGCCAGAATAGTTTTTGCCAGGCACTGGAAATTGACTTCTATCCCCACAACTGAAGAGTGGCTAGAAAAGGTTATGGTGATTACAGAATTGGATAAGATGTCCTACAGACTAGGAAATATTTTAGACAGTAAATTTTATAGGGCATGGGAGCCACTAGCAGCATTTTTACAAAGTAAAAAGATTTCGGCATCTGATTTTCATTGTTGATCTGTATTCCCAATTAATTATTTATGTAGAATTCTAACTGAAATCTAATTTTGCAATTGTTCCTTTTTTCTGTGCAGGAGTAGATCAGAGTATTATTATCATAAATTACTTATTGTATTTATACTCACTGGTAGTTAAGGCAGTGGCGGGCAAAAATAGTAGAAGATAAGTCACCGGTTGTTTTGATTTTAAGGGAAGCATGTTTAACATGGTTACCATCTGACCGCATAGGATAAAGATGATGAATTACTAATGGTAACAGTTTTAAAATTAATTAGCTGTATTATGATAGAAAGTATTGATTGAATGACTGGTATTGATTCCTTGAGGCTGGCATGATTTTTAAAGTTATTTCATTGCCGCTAAGTAAGATTTTCCCTTTACTTAAGAGGGAGAGGTTGCTATTTTCTCTGTCTGTGAGATTTTACAAAGACAGTAACCGCATTCCAGATGGAAGTTTCCAAGTGTTTGTAATTATTTGTGACAAACTATTTTGTTCAATTGTTTTTGTTGTTGTGGTCCTTTTCCTATTTATCTTTCCTACTCCTCCCACTTTTCCCTATATTCTTTCCCCTTATATTGTTGTAATTTATGTGTTATAAGATCTGTTTTAGTTTCTTATGTTGATTTGTATATATGTGTTTGTCAATAAAAATATATTTAAAAAATAACCACTTGGTTAAATAGTGACTCAGACTTTTATGCGTGCACAATTTCCACTGTTGGATTCCCAGGGTCTTCCGCTTTCCCAAACACCCAGCAGTGCCTGTGGGACATTGTTTATTACTGTACTTTGAACTTGCCAATCCCCCTAGACTTTCTCAGGTTGTTTCCTAATGTGTCTCCAGTGTTATCTCTATTTCAATTGTTACCCCAAAATGTAGGTTCCACAAGGGCCAACCCGTGATGCCAGTACCTCCTTGCAAAGGTGGGGAGTTAATTAGTTCAAAATCACGAGGCTAATGAGAGGAGGGCAACTTAGCGAGATCTTGCTACCAATGTTTACAGGCTCACAGAGGAAAAGAATGAGCCAGAGATTCAAAAGTAAGCTAAAAATGTGTTTTTATTGAGGGGAATTCACTCATGCATGAACACAAGATACACACAGTCACACATTCACACAAGAGTTAACTGAAGGAGAAAGGGAGGAAAAAATATGTGTAGAGAGACTGAGGGGTTTTGAGGGATTTATAACTACCAGTCCAGAAGGGTAGTGAAGAAGTTGAAATGTGACTTAGAATTCTGGCAAGGGCAGGCTAGATCAGATTCACAGAGACATAGTGAGATCCAGCATTTCATCTGACTGCATCTGACTTCTCAAAACCAAAGGTTTATATACTCTTTCTCTCTCCCTTGAAGGGGTGTGAGTTGATTGCTCTCCCAGCCTAGTGGACAATGGGAGTTGATTGTTTCAATGTCTTGGTAGAGTGGGGGTTTCTGGGCTGGGCTGCAGTAGGAAATGGAAAGAGCCGGGGTCCTGGCCTCTGTATCTGGGCACATTATTGTTTTCTGATGTTGGCAGTTGATAGGCTTAGCTCAGAGCCATTAAGTCAGGCTTTCTTGCCTAATTTTGACCTGGCCATGCTGAGGTCATCTCTGACCTACTCCCAGCCAATGTCCCTTTCTTTCACATGGCCTTGTTAGCCATAAGTATAATTTACATTTTATACCAATTAATATATTTTGCCAATTAGACCATATCAAAATGTGGGGTGGTAACAATGGACTAGTAACAATGTCATTTGTATGTCCTCGGGGTTGGCATCTCTCCACCTACTCTCTTTGATTCCTCTCCACTAGTATGAGATGCAGTGACCTTTTCCTTTGTTATACAATATATTGTTACACACGGTTCTAGAATAGTACTCTAAAACTCATACATAGACATTGCTATCATGTCTACATAAATGGAGCCATGCCTAGATAGCATGGCGGAACACACACAACAATTATTCAAATTTTACCGGAAGTTACAGGTGGCCTGTAACACATGATGTTAATCCAAGCGTTTTGCTACGCCAAGACGATCATAGAATCATAGAGTTGGAAGAGACCCCAGGGGCCATCGAGTCCAATCCTCTGCTATGCAGGAACACTCATCAAAGCATTCCGAACTAGCCTCTGCTTAAAAACCTCCAAAGAAGGAGACTCAACCACACTCTGAGGCAGCATATTCTACTGTCAGACAGCTCTGACCGTCAGGAAGTTCTTCCTGAGGTTCAAGTGGAATCTCCTTTTCTGCAACTTGAATCCATTGCTCCTTGTCCTAGTCTCTGGAGCTCCAAACTCAACATGATATCCCTTCAAATATTTAAACATGGCTATCATGTCCCCTCTTAAGCTTCTCTTCTGCAGACTAAAAATACCCAGCTCCCTACACTGTTCTTCATAGGGCATGGCTTCCAGACCCTTCACCATTTTGGTCGCCCTCCTCTGGACACGTTCCAGCTTGTCGAGCTCCTTCTTGAAATGAGGTGCCCAGAACGGGACACAGTATTATAAATGAGGCCTAACCAATGCAGAATAGAGTGATACCATTACCTCCCTCGATCTAGACACCATACTCCTATTGATACAACCAAGAATCGTGTTGGTTTTGAACTTCCGGTGGAGGAAACGTGGCGACTAATTAGGTACCTGCGGAGCTGCAGGAACCGATTTGCCTGGAGAGGTCGGAATTCCTGGTTAAAAACCTTTTTTGTAGAGGGAATAAAGATCCCCTGGTAAGCGGATCTCAGGGGCAATTCGAGGGGGATCCGAGACCAGCAATTGAGAGTTGGAGCATGGAGAAGAGAGAATAAGCTGGCTGTGAAGATCGGATCGCAGAACCGCCATTACCACTCCAGGAAGCCTTCGGGCTAAGCCACGAACCACCGTTACAAATAAGCAGTCCTGGAATACATCTGGACTTTTGTATCCAATTTAAGTACACCATTGGGGTAAGTGGATCCTACTTTGTCTTTATTGAGGAGCTCATTGAATTTAGAGGACTCTAACTTTAGGAAAGTCTGGATAGGAGGGAAAGATCCCCGGAGACGCGGAGCTGAGAACTTAAGTTTAAAAAAAAAAAAAAAGACTGTTGACTCAGTTACAAGATCAAAATTAGTTGTCTGCAAATGAAAATCGTGTGAGTGGAGTGAGTGGAGTGGAGTCTGGAAGATTAAATAAAGAGGAAATAAAAGAAAGTGAAAGAAAGTGAAAGCGGAAAGTAAATAATAATAATAATAATAATAGGAACGCGGCGTCAGTGACATAAGATGGAGGCTTGAAGGAGATGGAGGAATAGAGGGATGGAAGGTACGGAAGGTGGAGTGCTGTGTGTTGTAGGGAAGAGACAGAAAGAGATCAGAGCGAAAGAGCGAAAGAGGACTGAAAGTGGATCGGGAAGGGCAAGATTTGAAGGTAGAAGGAGAAGAGACGGAAGGACTGTGGACGGGAGTGTTTTAAGAGTTTAAAGACGGAGCGAGAGACAGAGAAAGTGAGAGAGGGTGACGGAAAGTTAGAGAACAAGTGCGGTTGGATGACAGAGAGGCTGGAGACGAAAGCTGGCGGACGGAAGAAACCGAAAGACGGGCGTTAGAGCGGCCAGTAGAAGACAGCATTGAAAGGAATTGTGGAAATTGAAGTAGAGGAGGGTCCGTGACTGAGCGCGGCAGAAGACAGTTCGGGAAGTGTGTTCACGGATAGAGAAAGGCACGGGAGACTGCAGAAAACCGGAACCCTGAACGCCCTGATAGACTTTGAAAGTATTTGAAAAAGAGAAAGAAAGGAGATAGAAGATCGGTGGATGCTAAAGGAGAAACAGGAGAAGCAGTGGATGGTGGAAGTGAAGGTGGGAAAGTGGTGAGATAAGAAGGAAAACTGGGAAGAAGGCATTTTGAAAGGGAGTGAAAGCAGTGGGAGAAGAGACGGAAATTGTTGTAGGAAGGTGACAGAAAGTGACAGAAAGTGACAGAAAGTTTGGTCATCAGAAGATTGAGAGTGTAAATACAAAAATATAGAAAGTAATATAAATATAAAGAAAGAGCTTGGAGTAATTCTGGCAAGATGATGGGAGCTGGAAAAGGAAAGCAGCAGCAGGCGCACAAACCCAAATTCAGACAATGCTCCAAAGACGAACCTCTCTCGATCTGAAGATGCCAACCACTGAGACAAAGACAACATCTGCTGAAGGTCAAGGAGCACATCAGAGTGGAGGAGTAGATATTGTGGAAGAATTAAAAAGATTAACTAAGACCTTCCAAAGTGAGATGAGAGAGACAAGGATAGAAATGAAACTAATGAGAGCTGAAATAAGGGCAGACATGAAAAAAGAAATGGAAATGTTTACAAATAAATTAGACAACATTACAATGGATTTGAAAAAAGTGAATGAGAAAGTCAAGGGGATAGAAGAGAAGACAATGAAAGTGGAGGAGCAAGTAACGAAAGTGGAAGGAAGAACAGAAGATTTAGAGAGATCCACTTTATCGATGGATATTAAAAGTAGAAACAAATCAATTAAGATAAGAGGTCTGCGAGAACAACCCCAGGAGGACTTATATGAGAGACTGATTAAACCACTTGCCCAATATATTGAATGGATTCCAGAGCAACTTGATTTGGAAATAGATAAGATTTTCAGAGTGAATTCGATGGTTGCTAAAAGAAGAAATATTCCATGGGACATTGTCATTTATTTTCTTCGGGAAAGAGTTAAGGATTTGGTATTACAACAAAGTTACACAAAAAAACTAGTGGTAAATGGAAGTGAGATCAAAATTTTTAAAGATGTCCATCCAACTTTGTTGAAGTGACGAAGAGAATATGGATTCATAACCCAAGCATTAAGAAAACAGGAAATCTGGTACACATGGGAGAAGACAGAAGGAATCTCTTTTGTTTGGAAACAAAGAAAAGTAATATTGAATTCTATAACAAAAGCAAAGGAATTTTGGAGGAAACATAAGGAAGAACTGAATAAATTGGATGAGGACTTAATAGAACAAGAACAAGAGGAAGATAATACTAAAGATAACTCAATTCCCACTCAAAAAATGGAGAAAATGAAAATGAAAAGACAACAAAGAGAAGGGTCAAGAGAGGGACAAGAGCAAATAGATAAAAGTCAGAAGGAAGAAGTAGAGATCGAACAAGAAGAAGAATCTGAAGAAGAAGAAAAGACTGCGGAAGAAGAAACCTCCATAGATCCGGATTTAGAAGAAGAAGAAATAGAAGAAACAGAAGAAATTTAGGACTGAATAAGAATTTGTCAGGTTAGAATGAATTTAAAAATTTTAACCTGGAATGTACGAGGAATAAACTCACCATATAAAAGAAAGTGCATATTTCACCAGCTAGAAAAGTTAAATTTAGATATTGTCGCTTTACAAGAAACCCATATTAAAAATAAGGATCTAAAATATCTTAGAAATCCAAAATTAGGTCAATCTTTTTCCGCATCAATTGATAAGAAGAAAAAAGGAGTAACCATATATGTTAATAATAAATATGAAGCCAAACAACTCTTCTGTGATGACTTAGGACATTATATTATAGTTGAAGTTTCCATAAAAAATTGTAAGTTGATGATAATTGGCGTATATGGTCCCTTAGAAAACAAAAGTAGATTCTATTCAAAATTATTAGAAAGGTTGTTAGAATTTGAGAGAGATAACTGCAGGATTATTATGATGGGCGATTGGAACGGAGTATTAAACCCACTCTTAGATAGATCTAGCATCAAAAATAAAAAAGATTTTAAAAAGAAAAGTCAGGGGAAACTCCCAAAATCCTTTTTTGATTTACTTGATCAATTATCATTGGTAGAAGCATGGAGAAAGGTAAAAGGTGAAAAAGAAGAATACACGTATTTTTCCGAACAATTTAAATCTTGGTCTAGAATAGATATGTTCTTCATATCTTTACACCTGATAAAAGATATAAAGAAGTTGGAGATATTGCCTAGAATGATTTCTGATCATTGCCCAGTCTTAATAATTATTAATCAGGGGGTAAAAAGTTATAACTGGAGAATGAATGATAATTTGTTAAAAAATGATCTAGTTGTGGAAAAAGCAAAAAAAGAACTTAAAATTTTTTTAGAAGATAATCTGAATAAGGGTCAATCAGAACAAATTGTATGGGAGACAAGTAAGGTGGTAATGAGGGGCTTTTTTTATAAATCAACACGCTTGGATTATAAAATGCAAGAAAGCGAAAGAAGCTGAAATACAGGATCTGTTAAGAAGCAAAGAATTAGAATTAAAGAAAAAAACCCAAAGTAATAAAATATTAAAAGAGCTGCAAGTATTAAAGAAACAATTGGTATTATTAATGACAAGCGAGATAGAAAAGAAAATGAAATATGTTAAACAGAAACAATTTGAACATGCAAATAAAATAGGAAGATGGTTATCGTATAGGCTAAAGAAGGAGAGAAAGAAGCGATGTATAACAGAGATAAGGGAGGATCATAATAGCTTTCACCAACAAGAAAAGATTAAGGACGTTTTTATTAAATATTTTGAGGAGTTGTTTGGAAAAAAGATACAGTTTGAGGAGCAAGAAAGCAACATGATAGAATTTTTAGGTAAGAGTAGAATTACTAGAATCTCAGAAAGTCAAAGAGAAAGTTTGGATAACCCAATTACAGAGCAAGAAGTTAAAAGCGCAATTAAGAATCTGAAGCTTGGGAAAGTCCCAGGACCCGATGGTTTTTCGTCCCATTATTACAAAATATTTCAGGAAGAATTGACACCCCTATTGGTACAGATTTTAAATTCAATCAAAAATAAGATATTTCCTAATACATGGAAAGAGTCAAATATAGCTTTGATTCCCAAAGAGGGGAAGGATTTAACGGATAAAAGGAATTATAGACCAATTGCTTTATTGAATACTGATTATAAAATTTTTACATATATTTTAGCTGATAGGTTAAAGGGAGTATTACAAAATTGGGTACATGAAGATCAAAATGGATTCTTATCAGGGAGACATTTGAAGAATAACATAAGAATTATTTTAGATACATTAGAATACTATCAGAAACAAAATCAGAAACAATTGGCTATAATCTTTTTAGACGCAGAAAAAGCTTTTGACAATGTTAATTGGTCTTTTATTTTCGGGGTAATGGAAAAAATGGGGGTGGGAAACAGGTTTTTGGATTGGATAAAAGCCATATATTGTGAACAAAAAGCGAACATAATTATAAATGGGGAAAGAACGAAACAATTCAGTATATTTAAGGGGACACGTCAGGGCTGCCCCCTCTCACCTTTATTATTTATTATCTGTTTAGAGATTTTGAATAACAATATTAGGGATGAGAAGATAATAAGGGGAATTAAGATAAAAGAACATGAAATAAAAATCCAAGCATATGCGGATGATTTAGCCGTAATATTGGAGGACCCTATGATTAGTATTAAAAAATTGATCGAACTTTTACAACAATTTGGAGATTTAGCAGGATTTAAGGTGAATAAAGAGAAATCTCTGATAATGACTAAAAATATGTCTATTAATCAAGAGAATGAACTGTCAGAAATTTCAGGATTTAAAATAACAAAGAAGATAAAATATTTGGGGATAACATTAACAAAAAATAACTCAGATTTATTTGATAACAATTACAAGAAATCATGGGGGGAAGTCATGAAAGAGATGAAGAGATGGAAAAATTTGCAATTATCTTTAATAGGGAAAATTTCTGCTATTAAAATGAATATACTTCCAAAAATGATTTTTCTATTCCAAAGTTTACCTATAATACATAACGATAAAGTGTTTAAAAAATGGGAGCAAGATTTGAGTGACTTTATTTGGAATGGGAGGAAACCCAGAATAAAAATTAAGTATTTAAAAGAAGTTAAGGAAAGAGGGGGTTTGGTTTTATCAGATCTTAAATTATATTATGAAGCATCAGTATTAAATTGGATTAAGGATTGGGTGAATCTGGATAATGGAAGATTGTTAAACTTAGAAGGCTTCAATTTATATTTTGGGTGGCACGCAAACTTATGGTACGAAAAACATAAAATTAATAGAGACTTTTTAGATCATTATGTGAGAAAATCAATTTTAAGAGTATGGTTAAAAGTAAGAAATAGATTATATGTAAGAATACCTCGTTGGGTGTCACCACACGAAGCCTTTCATAGACTAGAGAAAAATCAAGTGGGGGAATGGGTCACGTACAAAGATATAATTAAAAGGGATAGAAGTAATGTAAGATTAAAAAGTAAAGAAGAAATGATTGAACAAGGATATAGATCACATTGGTTTCTCCATAGACAATTAATTGAAAGATATAAAATAGATAATAGGGAACGGGGAATCTCATTAGATGAGAAAGAATTAGATAAAATATTAAAAACGAATGTAAAGGGTACAGTGAGCAAAATTTATAAATTATTAATAAATCTGGAATTTGAAAAAGAAGTTATAAAAGATAATATGATAAAATGGTCTAAAGATGTAGGTTATTCAATAACATTACAACAATGGGAAAACGCCTGGAAGTTAAATCATGAATATACGAGATGCGCTAATCTGAAAGAAAATTTCTTTAAAATCTTTTATAGGTGGTATCTAACCCCGGTACAAATTTCTAAGATGAAGAAAGGAAAATCTATAGCCAATTGTTGGAAATGTAAGAAAATTGGTTCCTTCTTCCATTGTTGGTGGACATGTGATGAAGCCAAAAGATTTTGGGTTAAAGTACATGAATTGATAACGAAATATTTAAAAATTAACTTTCCAAGATTGCCAGAAATATACTTATTAAATATATACGAGAAAATAGATGTTAAAGCAAGGAGGAAAAAGTTAAGTATTTTAAGCTATATGATTTGTGTGGCTCGAATTGTATACGCGAAAAGATGGAAAGACACAAACACACCAACAATGGAGGAATGGGTCAATAAGCTGTATGAAATGGCTGAAATGGATAAATTAACAAAATGTTTGGAAAATAAAAATAATTGTGCATTTAAAGAAGAATGGGAAATTTTAGATCCTTTATGGAAAGAGTTTTGGGGAAATTTGGCAATTCTAGGTTTGTATGATTAAGATAAAAAAAATGATGAATGGAATATAACAGTACACAGATATAACATAAATTGGAATGATAAATAGTATATGATATATTGGATATGAAGTAATTGATTTATGATGGACATTTGATAGTGGTGAAATGATATAAGATTTGTTAGATATAGGATAGGTACAGATATAAGGGATATTGAAATAAGTTATAGCAATATAAGTTATAGAGGGAAAGAGAAGGTACAATTTAAGTTTAAGTTTTAGTAAGTTATCAATTAAAAGAAACTTAAGACTCATTAATAGTCAATTTTTTAACTGTTATAAAATAAAATATACAAGTAATATACAATTAGCAGTTAGAAGTTAAGAGTATAAGATAAAGGGCTATAAAGATTTGAGTAAGTTTAATTTGAATAGCTGGATAGAAGTTAAGATTTAGAAGATGTTTCTCAATGGTGTAAAGAAAGAAGTCAAGAAAGTATGAGACTGAATGTAATTTTATGTAAGTATGCATGTAAGTATTTTATGTAAGTATGTATGATAATTAGCTAGATAAATGTTTGTCTAGTAAGTTAATATGTAATGTATGTATGATTTGATATGTTATTGTATTTTTTTGTTTGTTATTTGTATTTTTTTAATGCACTTCAAATAAAATATATTTTTAATAAAAAAAAAAAGAATCGTGTTGATTTTCTTGGCTGCCGCATCACACAATAATTTATACCAGCATAATCAACAGGCATTCATTATCATGGATGAGTCACATTAGTGATTATGTCATGGAGTACAACTGACATGACAACTATAATGGATACAAGGAGTCCCACAGGACACCACTCATGTGTACATTGCATATATTGTAAATATACATCCAAAATGACAGAGTTTGAAAACCCTAATCAACAATAGAGATATATTTTAACCCACTTTAGCACTTGTAATAGTAGTTTTGTATTATATGCTATCCAGCGCAAGTATAAAAAAATATATGTGGGGAGAACATCAAGACCCCAAAAAACATGAATAGCTGAACATCTCTATAATTTAAGGAATAAATGATTGGGGGCTCCTTTGGTCAATCATTTTGTAGAACTACAACATGACCCAGTTTACCTGACAATTTCTTGTGGCTTACTACTGGATGGGCCTTTGTGAGCACATCCACGATATTGTTTTCAGATGGACAATACCGCAAACACAAAATCCCATGTTGGATCATTTGCCTCACATTATGATACCGTATCCCAATGTACTTAGTTCTACACTTCAATTTTCTGCCTCAGCCATTGCTATGCAAGCTTGTGAGTCTTCATGTATTTCCAGAGGTATGCTGCATGGTTCTTGTATGTCTGCCAGCATTTGCCTTAGCCACTGAACTTCGCTGGCCATTTCTGACAACGCAGCAAATTCAGCCTCTGTCATGCTTAAGGCTACACAAGTCTGCTTTCTTGACCTCCATACTATTGGACTTTCCGCATATCTTGCTACTAAGCCGGTCACTGACTTCCTCTCAGCTGAGTCAGCAGCAAAAGAGTTATCGACATAGCATTCTAGCGTTTTCTGGCTTCCCACCATTCTCAGACACAGATCTCTAGTCCCTTTGAGATATCTTAGGATTCTTTTAACAGCACCCCTATCTACCTGTCTGGGTTTGGAAGCTTTCCTACTTAGCAGGCTAACAGCGAAACTGATGTCAGGTCTCGTGTTGTTAGCAATGAATAACAGGCTTCCAATGACAGAATGGTACAACTGAGGATTCACAAACAGCTCACTTGCTTCCAAGTTTGCAAAATCTGTTGTCATGGGGGTTTTGACTGTCTTTGCATCACACAGACCGCACTTTGCAACAAGACAGTCAATCTTTTTCCTTTGACTCAGGAATATCTCACCATTACCGGTTCTCTCCACTTCAATGCCTAAATAGCACTTCAGAGTGCCTAGGTCTTTCAACTTGAACCATTTCTCTAGTTCCATCTGTACATGTTTCACCTCACTGCACTTTTGGCTGCAATGCAAAGATCATCGACATATATAACTAACAAGACACGATTGTCATCTGCCCCCTTAGTATATACTCATGCATCCGCAACGCTCCTCGTATACCCAGGTGCCACCAATTGCTGATCAATACGCTTGTTCCAACACTGAGCGCTTTGGCAAAGACCATAGAGAGCTTTGCGTAACAGGTACACTCTGTTGTCTTCAGAGCTAACATACCCTGGCGGTTGCTCCATGTACACTGTCTCCTCCAGATCAGCGTTCAAGTAAACTGTCTCAAAATCAAAATGTTGGACAACCATTTTTCTTTTGGCAGCAACAGCTAACACCATCCTCAAACTCTCTGGCTTAGCTGTGGGAGAAAAGGTCCTATCAAAGTTAGTGAACCTCTCCTGGGAGAAACCCTTTGCAACCAGGCGTACCTTATACTTCTGTGTACCATCAGGCATGTCCTTCAACTTAAACACCCATCTGCAACCAACTACCTTCTGGTCTTTGGGCCTGTCTACTACCTGGAAAACCTTTCTTTCAACAAGTGACTGGAACTCAGTGTCCATGGCAATGTACCACTTTGCCTGTTCCTCCTTGGGATATTCCAACAACTCCTGATAACTTTCAGGCTCACTGGCCACAACACTGAACATCTTGGCCCCTTGAACAACAAATCTGTCAGGAGCCTTTCTTACCCATCTAGATCTCCTAGGAATGAGCACTCTAGTTCTTCCTGACTCAGTTTCGCTAGGACTACTGCTGCTCTTAGTGTGAGACCTTTTCCCAGGTTTGACTCTAGGTGGTGGTGTTAAGTCATGTGAGGTTCTGCCCACATTGCTTTCCTCATCATCATCAGACTTTACCGCCCCTCCATTTTCAGGACCTTTCACACCTTTCCCCAGGGGCATGAAAACCTCTTGGTTACAGTGCAACCTATCCCAACCTGCATGGGTTTCAAAATTTGCACTCCTCGAATACACAATCTTGTTACCATGGTGTAGAAATCTATACTTGTTACCTTCATATCCCACAAAGCGTAACCATCTAGATTTCTTCTCTCCAGCTTTTCTAAAGCTTGGGGGAATATACACACTAGCAAACTGACCCCAAACACGTAGATGCTTTAGGTTTGGTGCTCTACCATATAACAGATAATATGGAGTCTGGTTCACACTGGAACTCCACATCCTATTTAGGTGATAGTTTGCTGCCACAATTGCTTCTCTCCAAAGTCCTGCTGGGGCTTGGGCATCCTCTATCATACACTCTTTCATTTGTTTTAACATCCCAATTCTTCTTTCTGCCAAACCATCCTCCCCAGGAGATGTGGGGTTGGTGGTTTTATGCCTTATGCCTTTCTTACGCAACCAGGTTTGCAGGCTATGAGACAGGAATTCTCCCCCTCTATCTGACACCAGACTACCCACCTTGTAAGGAAATTCCCTCTCAATAGCATTCACCCACTCTCTGATCCTATCTGCAGCTTGACCCTTCTCTTTCAATAGATAGACATAGGAGAACCTGGTGTGCCTGTCTACAATCACCAGGACAAACCTACTTTGGCCAACTGATGGTGCAAATGGCCCTGCCAAATCTGCGTGCACAACCTCAAAGGGTCTTTGGGTGACACATTTACTCTTTTTGGCAATGGGGAACACCTTCACCTTTTTACACACAGAGCATTCTAGAAACTTAGGGCAATTTCTGACCTCTAACCCAGGGCATACCTTTGCTAACTCTCGCAAACCTTTGTAGTTAGCATGGCCCATCACTCTGTGGAGATAGTGAATGCATTTTTCATGTAGGGGTTTGTTACACAGAGGGTTAATGTTGGCTCCCTTTCCCTTGGGCAACATGTGATACAGAACCTGTCTTTTCACTCCTTTTGCACAAAATATACCATTTGCAGTAATAATACATTTCTCCCCCTCAAACACCACTTTGTAACCATCAGTGGTCAGTTGGGAGATACTCAGAATACAGTTTTGCAAGTTGGTAACACACAACAGATTATTAAACAATTTCCCAAAACATGGCACATACGCAGTACCCATCTTTTGCACCTTGCTTGGTGCCCCATCTGCAAGGGAAATTGCTGTTATGTTTGCATCTGTAACATCATTTAACAGCTTTATATTGTTCACCATGTGGTGAGTTGCTCCACTGTCTGGCAACCACACACCAGTTACAGACTGTTCTTTAGCCACAAATGCATGGCCTTCAGCCTGTGAAGACACGCCCCTCCGCTTCTGGGCTGTCTTCTTCCCTCCGTTTGGGGCTTGCATCCTGCAGTCCCTCTGGAGATGGTCAAGTTTCTTGCATCTGTAGCAGCGACTGGCGTAGCTGCAAACTCCCTCTTCCTGGTCAGATGCCTTCTCCCGAGTTGGCTCTCCCTCCTGGCTGGCTGTCTTCCTCTCTGTCTGCAACCTGGAGGCAAACTGCTTCCTTTAGACTTCCTCCAAAATCCTCCCAGCTACCAAGTCTACAGTCAACTCTTCCTCACGCACACCCTGCAAGCTGTACATCAAGTAGTCCCAATCCTTAGTGAGGCTTCCCAGCAGAATAAAGCTCTTCTGGTTTTCTGGGATATTTACCCCTCTGTTGGCTGTCTCTTGAAACAACTGTTTCATCAGCATGAGGTGCTCCTTCACACAACTTCCGGGACTTAACTTTGTATTGTACAACCTTTTCGTCCATATCATCTTGGACAAACACGAGGAAGATTGATGCACACGCCTCAGAACCTCCCAGAGCTGATATGCTTTGTCTGCAGCAGCAGCATGAATCAACTGAGGAGGACTTAAGGTAAGCAAGATAACTGCTTTTGCTTTCTTATCAGCAACCCTGAACGCTGCTATCTGAGCAGCAGTTGCTCCTTCTGAGGGCTGTCCCTCATTTTCCAAAACATCCCCCAGGTTTTCCTTCGTCAACACAGCTCTCACATAAATTTGCCAGCTTTGATAATTAGTGTCATTTAGTCTCTCAAAGTTTACATAGTTTGCTCCAGCCACGCTCCCCTTGTAAGGGAAAAAATCAACAAACAAACACAGGAATGCAGCTGGCTGCGGTAACCTTGATGAGCTCCAGACTGAAGATTAACTGCCTCACTGCCAGAAACAGATTCCTCAAGCACAGGAAACAGGCAGACAGTCAAAAACACAGTCCAACATGCAGGCGAAAAACAACTACAGGTGCGCAGTGGACACTGTGCCTTCTGGGACTGGGCCCATAACCACTGTCGGGGGATGATAGGAGTTTCAACCCCACAGAAAACGCAGCAGAAAAGCCAGAGCACAGCTAGCCAACAGCAGCAACCTTGTTCCCCAGTAAGGCTACTCACACACAGGAGCTTCTTCCAAAACAGGAGGCGCTTTATCTTGCAGCAAAGTTCCGTTGTATACAAAACACAGGATAGATGAACAGAGGCTTACACCAGACACCAGGTTTGGTCAACAGACAGACACAGACTGGGGATTGCTTTCTTATATACATATCTACAACCAATCAGGTAAGGGTTTTGCTTACCTCCCTTAACCTTCTTCACGTGACCCCAGTTCCTTAGGCAGCCTTGCAATCACCCACAGCTGGGGCATGATGCTATACCTTGCAGTGGGCTGAACATTTTCTCCAGGGTTCCCTGCCTGGAATCCCTGACATTCTGCACCAGAGTTTAAATTTTAGATGCTGCAAAAAATAGCTGGAAATAATGAGAGAATTATTGTGGGAAAAAAGGAAGTGGACTGGATTTCACAACTGGAGTCAAATCATAGCAAATCATAGCACTTTTCAGGTAGCTCCAAGTACAAAGATTCCAAGGTACTGGGTGGAGAGGAGATTCCTCCCCATCCCCAGAGTCCAGAATTCATAGGTAGTGGTTTTTGCATATCAGAGAGGTGGCGGAGTGTTCCACACACTACCATGTCCAAAATAATCAGGGTGCAGTCAAGTGAGTGAAGCAGTGGTCTTTTGGCCTTTCAGGGCTTTCCAGGATTGGTAGTCACCTTGCACATCAAAGCAGCATACACCAACAACAGGCTGGAGTGAAGCAGTGGTCTTTTGGCCTTTCAGGGCTTTCCAGGATTGGTAGTCACCTTGCACATCAAAGCAGCATACACCAGCAACAGGCTGTTCTTTGGTCAATAGTAGACCAGGTCAATATCTTTTGGGTGGTTCAGGGATGACAGTTCTGAAGCAAATTTGTTGAGATTCCTTTATTGTCAGAGAGGAAGCTGGAAGATAGGTTAGCTGTGGGACCTCTCCAGCTGAAGCTGGGGGCTATGCTACACAGAAGAGTTGAGTTTCTATGGAGACTAGGGTTGCCACATCTTATGGATATACAAACTCTTGGGAGTAAGAGGTGACAGGGGACAGTTCCTATACATGGGAGTTTGTGGAAAGGTAGATAGTCCTTGGTATACCAGCCCATAGTGTCCCCGGTGCTAGATTTAAACAAGTCCACTGTGATCAGCAAAGTGTATGAAGCAGTTGGGGAATTCAAGAAAAAATGGAGAGCAATAGTTGGAATGGAGCACTCCTCCAGAGTTGGGAATGATCACTTGCCTAAGGCTGCAATTGCCTTCACAATCACACCTTTATCCCAATGACCATGGGCTGGGATGACTGGCCTGGGGTTGGATCCCCTTCTGAGGAGGACTCCTTGTTATAAAAGACACTGGTTTGGCTTATTGACAGCCACAATACTTCTAAGGGAACTTCCTGCACCACTTCCTTCTGGGCAATGATCATTCTTGGCTCTGGTGATACTGACTCAACCGGACTAAGGGTTCCCTCCAGAGAGTCCTGGGGCCTTTGGCCTCTGAAAACACAGTTAATGAAGATTAATGTTGTAGTAGGGGACCATCCAAGAAGGGATTCCCACCATGAATGGTGCCCAATGGAGGCAATCTTTCTGGAGGGAGTTGATATGGCCACACCACTGTGAGATACAAACAAGCAGCTTTGTCTCTGTCTGTCTTTACTTTTAGCAATTGTTCCTTGATGTTGGAGTGATGAGGAAATGGTATAGGGTTTCTAATAACAGGCCAAAGAACACAGGGTGACAGAACTATATAGGGACAGATATGTGGCCTCTTTGGTCCAAAAGGGGACTGAATAGTCAATGTCACAAGAGCAGATGGTTGAAATATTACAAAAGCAGTGATTAATTGTGGGCACCATGGGCTGAAGTTGGTAATCATTTATGGTGATGGTGTGGCACGCTGTCCTTATGCACATGCATCCCTTTTCTGTATAAACAACTTCTGAATCAGTTTCCTGATTGACTTCTCATGTGCACTGACTGTCTATCCTTGGAAGGAGCATGAAGCAAGAATGATGGATTTGCAGGGCCTGGCCCTCTCAAATAAAGCCTAGGTTTTCTTTTCTTTTCTTTTCTTTTCTTTTCTTCAGCATATTTTTTATTGATTTTACATATTATTCTCTACTTCATACAATCAATATCACACATAACTCAACATCACTTATATCCCTTAATCTTTAAATTCTGTTAATCCTAATATCTTATCAAATTAATAACTCCTCTTGACTTCCACCACTCTTGGTCTTGGTCTTGGCACTTATTCCTCAACGATGTTTAAATATATATCTGTATATTCTTATTATCTTCTTTTCCTTTCTTCTCCCTCTTACACCAACTATGAAGTTATAAATACAGTATAAAATATACACTATATAAACCAACCAATAATATTTATATACATGTAAACATGTGTAAATACGTATAAATATTCTTATTATCTTCTTTTCCTTCCTTTTCTCTGTTATTCCAACTACACTATTATAAATATAGTATACAGTATATATGCTACCCTGTTTACTGGGGGTCCCATGAGGGACACCAAAGTGTGCTCTCAAAATATCAAAAGATGGGGAAATTAGCAAGAGCACAAGTTAGCATTGTGGGAGGCAGGGAAACAGAGCAGAATCTTTTACCCAATGTCTATGGGGTCAGGCCAAGTCAAGGAGCAAACAAGATCGAAATAATAAATGTGATCTTTATTAAAATACAATCAAACAGTGCATGTAGCACACTCACACAGATAACTATAGAAAGAAAGGTTGGAGTGGTATAGAGGGATTTTTGAGAGGGACAGATGACTGGAATTGGAGAACAGAGATTGGAAGAACTTAAAAACTTCAGAGATGGAGATGGGGAATTTCAAGAAAGAGTTAAGACAGGAATTGAAAGACACAAGAGCGGAAATTAGAGCGGATTTGAAGAAAGAGATGGAAGGAATGAATAAGAAAATGGAGAAATTGAACAAAGATGTAAAGATGATGCAGACAGAAGTCAGACAGATGGAAGAGCAAGGAGAAGGCGAGAAAAAAGAGTTAATGGAAGGATTTAACAGACATGAGAGAGAACTAGAACTTCAAGAATTAAGATACCGTGATAGATGTCTGAGACTGAGAGGTCTGGAGGAGAGAACGGGAGAAAATATCTATGAAAGGGTTATATCAGATTTGGCCTTATATATGGATACATCAGAAGAGAGGTTGGAATCTGAAATCGATAAAATGTTCAGAATAAGTTCAAAAGTGGCAAGGGAAAAGAATTGGCCCAGAGATATCTTGATTTGTTTCACAAGAACAAGGATGAAGGAAAAAATCTTACAAAAGAGCTTTCAAGAAAAATTGATGATTGATGGGACAGAATTGAAAGTATTCAGAGATATCCCATTCCAAACGTTGAAAGCCAGACAAGAATTTAGGAACCTGACCTTGTTATTACAAAAACATAATATAAGGTACAAATGGGAGAGGACTGGAGGTCTAACATACACAATAAATTATAAAAGATTTAAGTGTTCGGTACCTGAAGAAATCGAAGAAACTATTAGGAAGATTAGAAAGTTTATGATGGGGAGGAATAAGACTTCACACATGAAACAGAGGGATGCAGGAGAAGATATAAGAGTTGAAAGCCAAGAACAGACAGGACACGAAGATTATACAGAACAAGATCAAGACCAAGACAAAGAATATGAACAAGGCCAACAATCTGAACAAGAACAAGATCAGGACGAAGATCAAGGAGAGCAAGAATTGGAGCAGAAGAGTTCGGATATTGGCGAAGAAAGAACAGAAGACGAGGATTGAGGACAAGAAACGGGGAATTAATAGGAAATTAAATAAAAAACTGAAACAATGACTCTGAATTGCATTTCCTGGAATGTTAAAGGGCTAAATTCAAATTACAAATTAAGACAGGTCTTTCATTATTTAGAAAAACTAAAACCAGATATTGTCTGCATACAAGAAACAAAAATTAAAGAAAAAGACATTAAATATTTGAAAAATCCCAGATTGGGTAAATGTTACGTTTCAACCTTTCAAAAGAAGAAAAGAGGCGTGGCGATATATGTTAACCATATTTATCCCACTGAGGAAATATTTCAAGATAAAAATGGACACTACCTTGGGGTACAAGTACAACTTCCTGGGAAAATTATATTATTAGTAGGAATATATGCCCCATTACAAAACAAAGGCAAATTCTACGAAAAGCTGGAAGAAGAGATGAATAAATATATCATGGAGAATAATCAGGCACATATTTTAGTAATGGGAGACCTGAATGGTGTGATAGATCCAAACAAAGACAGATCATGCAATCTAAAAGGGAAAAGAGGACAAGGGAAATTACCCAAATCGTTCTTCAGAATGAAAGAAACCTTTTCTTTGCTTGATATCTGGCGGAATCTACATGACAAAGGTGGATTCACCTTCTATTCTGATAGACATTCTACCATGTCAAGGATTGATTTGGGTGATACTACACCTGTCCTGAAGCCTGAGTAGATCACTGCAGAAGTTCGAAGGTGCATAGTTTCAGTATGTGGGACTGAGAGAAAGGCTTGCCAAGCAAAGCAACAGCAAGGCGGGATGGATGTTCAGAGCAATCCGAAGAAGGTCTCGGAATCAGGGGTTTTTATAGGGAGAAATGTGGCTACAGGCTATTCCGTACTTGGGGAAAACAATGAGTTTAGGGCTGGAGACAAAGCCTCTGAAAGGTCAAAATTTAGCATGAATGAGTTAAGTCCGAATTGACAAAGGAGTAGACAGTATGCAAACACAGAGTGCTTGACAGTTGAGAATTCAGCTTGCCAAGTTGCCTGCTTGGGGCAGGGAGTTCTTTGTAAGTAGCATGCATACATAATAGCGTGCTTGCCAGGAGGTCTCCTAAAGCAGCGATCTGGCTATTTCTGGCCTGTCTGGGTGGGAAATGGAATGTCCAGCGATTAGTGGCCGTGCCTAGTTTCATGCCTGTCTGGGGGCCTCACAAACACGTGGAGAGAGGCGGTAGAAGGCTTAGGAACTGCAGTAACATATAACGTATAACATTTCCCAGAGGAGAGCTGGTCTGTGAAGACATCCTAGACCAGGTGTGTTTACAGGCTTGTGGGGCTGAGCTTGTTCTGCTGCTTGCTTGCTTGCTTGCTATTGTTTGCTTGCTTGCTATTGGGCTGGCCGTGTGCTCTGATTGATCACACGGTCTGACTAACAAGGGGGGGAGTCAGCTAGCGGGGAGGAGCCTTATTAGCAGCTCCCAGCGGCGCGCGTCTTTGGCGCGCGCATTTTTAAGTCCTTTTCTTCAAACTCCAAGTTTAACCCTTGGCAATCAATACAGCTGACATAGCTTACACTGGTGATTTTCAGAAAGAAAGCCCAGTTATTCATTCTAGAGCTTCGTCCTGTACTACTCTTTGTAGTTCCAAGGATGGAAGGTGAGGGAGCTGCTGCAGTCACCTGTAACACTTGTGGCATGTTCCTTTTCTTGCCACAAGAGGTTCTCGGGTACACCTGCACCAAGTGCAAGCTGGTCACCTTCTTGGACGAGAAGCTTCGCCAGCTGGGGGCACAAATTTCTGATCTCCAGGTTTTGGACAGGACAGAGAAGACCTACCGGAAGACCGAGTGCACGGAGGAGCTGCCAGATCAGGAAGTCAGCACACGGTGCCAGGAAACAGAGGATTGGATGAATGTCACACAGAGAAGTAAAAGGACCAGGAAGGTAACAGAGACTCTTAGCATACACAATCGCTTCAAAGTACTTGGCCTTACAAACAACGAGGAACACCATGTGCAGGGAACAGAATGTCAACAAGAACGAATCCAACTTCGACAACAGGAACTGGACCAACGGTCCCAGCCTCAACAGAATCCCCAGGCAGTCCAAGTAGAACATACTCATCGAGGAACCCAGGACAAGCCTCAGAGGAGGCGAGTTCTGGTTGTTGGAGACTCTTTGCTGAGAGGAACCGAAACGGCAATTTGCAAACCAGACAAGCTCAGTCGAGAGGTCTGCTGTCTTCCTGGGGCCATGATCAAACACATAACGGAGAGGCTAACCAGGCTGGTCAAACCCACTGACCAGAAGCCCCTCGTTTTGGTTCATGTCGGAACCAATGACACTGCGAGGAGCAGCCTTTCCCACATCGCAAAGGACTACGAGCGTATGGGGACGAAGCTTAAGGACCTTCGTGCGCAGGTGGTCATTTCGTCCCTCCTCCCTGTTCAAGGGTATGGCCCACGTAGGGAAAGGGTAATAGCAGAGGTCAACAACTGGCTCCGCACGTGGTGCCGCCAGCAACAGTTTGGGTTTTTGGAACATGGCCTCAATTTCCATGAACATGGGCTTCTGGCGAGGGATGGGCTGCACCTCACAAAACTGGGCAGGAATGCTTTTGCAAACAGTAACGCAAGGAGGATTAAGAGGTCTTTAAACTAAGTTCCGTTGGGGAGGGAGACAATATTATTCAGGGCAAGGACTCGGAGAGCACAGGGGGAAAAGGCCCAAACGATACTGGACAAGTAGTACAAGCGACCAATGGCGGGAGGAGTAGAAACAATAGTACAGGACTTGCAAGAAGGGCCCGGGGACTTAAGTGTCTCTACACGAATGCAAGGAGTATGGGAAACAAGCAGGATGAACTTGTACTCCTAGTACAACAAAATAATTACGATTTGATAGGCATCACTGAGACCTGGTGGGATGAGTCTCATGATTGGAATATAGGAATAGAGGGGTATAGCCTATTCTGTAAAAATAGACCAAACAAGAAAGGAGGAGGAGTAGCCTTGTATGTCAAGGATGTTTTCACCTGTGAAGAGATCCAGGACTTAAACCCAGAAAGCCAGGTCGAGAGCATTTGGGTAAGAATTAAGGCAGCAAGAAACAATAGGGATATTCTGGTGGGGGTTTACTACAGACCTCCAATCCAGGCTGAGGACTTAGATGACGCCTTCCTCAACCAAATGACTGCACATTCAAAGAGGAGAGATACAGTAATAATAGGAGATTTCAATTACCCGGATATATGCTGGTAGTCAAACTCTGCCAAGACAGCAAGGTCCAGCAAGTTTCTTGCTTGTCTTGCAGACAACTTCATGGTCCAGAAGGTGGAAGAGGCCACAAGGGGATCAAATATTCTAGATCTGATCCTGACCAACAAGGATGACCTTGTTAATGAGGTAGAAGTGGTTGGATCTTTAGGGGAGAGTGACCATGCCCTCTTGGAATTTGGCATTCAGTGGGAAGGAGAAGATAAGGGTAGCCAGACACTCATCTTAGATTTTAAAAAAGCGGACTTCTGTAAACTTAGGGAGCTGCTGGCTGGAATTCCGTGGTCAAGAATAGTGAAAGGGAAAGGAGTTCAGGAGGCATGGGAGTTCCTTAAAAAGGAGATACTGAAGGCACAGTCCAAGGCCCTTTTAGCACTAAGGCTTCTAGCGCAAGCGGGGGGGGCCGGCAAGCGCAAGAAGGCTCCTCCGGGAGGCTGGCGCTTCCCCCTCCTTCCTTCCACAGGCGAAGGAACGAGCGGGGAAGCGGCACCGAAGGAGGCTTGCCGCGCAAGCCGCCCTCCCCCCGTGCGAAGCGGGAGACCTCACGCCGGAAATCCCCCCCGCTCGCGCGCGCGAAGCACGCAGCGTCGTGCCGGATTCCTCCCCCGCACACGCCGGATTCCACCCCCGCTCGCGCGAAGCGGGCGGCGTCGCGACCCCCTGTGCGCGCATGCGCGCATGCACACACGAAGCTGGCATCGCGTCCGTCGCACTAGCTCCCCACCCCGCTCCTTCCTTCCGCAGGGGCGGAGGGAAGGAAGCGCGACCCGGCCGGCTCCTGGAGGCTTCGCACGAAAGGTAAGTGCGGGTGGGCGCCGGGAGCGTTGCTCGAGCGCGGGGTGATTTTCGCTTGGACGCGAAAATCAAAAAACCCACGCTCGTGCCGCTTCAGCCCAGTGAGCCGGGCGGAAGTGGGAGTGCGTCGTGCGGAGCGACACTCCCACTCCCGTGAGGCTCACGGGGCTGTCGCGCAAGCAAAGGCCCGTGCGAAAAGGGCCCAAGACTGTGCCAATAAGGAGGAAAAATGGAAGGCATCTGAAGAAACCGGAATGGTTGACTAAAGAACTCTCAGCTGAGCTGAGTGTTAAGAGAAACATGTATAAGAAATGGAAGAAGGGGGAAACCACCAAAGAAGAATTTAAGCAAGTTGCCAAGAGATGTAGGGAGGAGGTCAGAAAGGCTAAAGCACAGAACGAACTTAGGCTGGCCAGAGACATTAAAAACAATAAAAAGGACTTTTTTAAATATGTCCGCAGCAAAAGGAAAAAGAAGGAGATGATAGGGTCGCTGCGCAGGGAAGATGGCGAATTACTCACAGGGGGAAGAGAAAAGGCAGAACTACTTAACACCTTCTTTGCCTCAGTTTTTTCCCAGAAGGATACAAGCACTCAACCTGGCGGTTGGGGAGCAGGGGAGGAAGCAGGGGAAATGAGGCACGTAATAGGTAGAGAGGTGGTACAGGAATACCTGGCCACACTGGATGAATTCAAGTCTCCAGGGTCAGATGAATTGCATCCTAGGATATTAAAAGAGCTGGCAGAGGTCATTTCGGAACCGCTTGCTATAATCTTTGAGAAATCTTATAGGACAGGAGAAGTTCCAGCAGACTGGAAGAGAGCAAGTGTTGTCCCCATCGTCAAGAAGGGAAAAAAAGAGGACCCGAATAATTATCGCCCAGTCGGCCTGACGTCAGTACCTGGAAAGATCCTGAAGCAGATCATTAAGCAGTCAATTTCTAATCATTTAGAAAACAATGCGGTAATCACGAGAAGTCAACATGGATTACTCAAAAATAAGTCATGCCAGACTAATCTTATCTCTTTTTATGATAGAGTTACTAGTTTGATAGATGAAGGGAATGCTGTGCATGTAGCATATCTTGATTTCAGTAAGGCCTTTGACAAAGTTCCCCATGACATTCTTGCAAAGAAGCTAGTTAAATGTGGGCTGGACAGGGCTACTGTTAGTTGGATTTGTAATTAGTTGACCGACCGAACCCAAAGGGTGATCACAAATGGCTGCTTTTCATCCTGGAGAGAAGTGACTATTGGGGTGCCACAGGGTTCTGTCCTGGGCCCTGTGCTGTTCAATATTTTTATCAATGACTTGGATGAAGGAATAGAGGGCATGCTCATCAAATTTGCAGATGACACCAAATTGGGAGGGGTTGCTAATACGCCGGAGGACAGGATCAAAATTCAAAATGACCTGGATAGATTGGAGAGCTGGGCCAAGGCTAACAAAATGAAATTCAACAGATAGAAGTGTAAGGTCCTACACTTAGGCAGAAAAAATGGAATCCAAAAATATAGGATGGGGGACACGTGGCTGGGTAGCAGTAAATGTGAAAGGGATCTAGGACTCTTCATAGACCACAAGCTGAACATGAGTCAGTAGTGTGATGCGGCAGCCAAGAAAGCCAATGCAATCCTTGGCTGCATCAATAGGAGTATGGTGTCTAGATCGAGGGAGGTACTGGTACCACTCTACTCTGCTTTGGTTAGACCCCATCTTGAATACTGCGTCCAGTTCTGGGCACCCCAATTCAAGAGGGATATTGACAAGCTGGAGCAAGTCCAGAGGAGGGCGACCAAAATGGTGAGAGGCCTGGAAACCATGCCCTATGGGGATAGACTTAGAGAGCTGGGTATGTTTAGTCTGCAGAAGAGAAGGTTAAGAGGGGACATGATAGCCATGTTTAAATATTTGAAGGGATGCCACGTAGAGGAAGGAGAGGGCTTGTTTTCTGCTGCTTCAGAGACCAGGACAAGGAGCAATGGATTCAAGCTGCAGGAAAGAAGATTCCACCTGAACCTCAGGAAGAACTTCGTGACAGTCAGGGCTGTCTGGCAGTGGAATCTGCTGCCTCGGAGTGTAGTGGAGTCTCCTTCCTTGGAGGTTTTTAAGCAGAGGCTTGATGGTCATCTGTCGGGAGTGCTTTGAGGGTGTTCCTGCATGTCAGGGGGTTGGACTGGATGGCCCCTGTGGTCTCTTCCAACTCTACATTTCTATGATTCTATGATTCTATGATTTGTATAAATCAATCAATGATATTTATAATTTCATCTTTTGCATTTTCACAGTGATGTTAACTTTAAGTCAAAAATCCCCCCAATACAGTAAGTTCTTCTTTTTCCTTCCAAAAATTTAAGAAAGGTTCACAATCTTCTTGGAATTGTTCAGTCATTTTCCCTTTCAACGTCATTGAAAGTTTATCCATTTCTGCATTTTCTAACGCTTTGGAAATCCACATTTCTTTAGTAGTGATTTCCAGACTCTTCCATTTTTGAGCATAAATGGTTCTTACTGTGATGATCATGTAATGTAATATTTTATAACTGCAAGATTTAATTTCTTCAGTAAGTATTCCTAATAGCACTAATTCAGGAACTAGTTGGATCTTAATTTTTAAGACTTCTTGCAACCATTTTTGAAATTCACTCCAAAATTGTTTTGCACTGGTACAGGACCACCACATGTGAAATAGGGTTTCTTCCTGTTCTCTGTCTTTTCAACATGTTTTGTTCTTTCAGATCATAACAGAAAACATCTTTTAGATGTGTAGTCCATAATCTTTCCCATTTCCCTAATTCTATCAAATGTCTTATACCTTGAGCCTGTCTAATCATTCCTTTTAATCATTTCTGATTCCATTTCTAGATCCATAAATATTTTGTACATTTTAGTGTCTAAATGGTCTTCATCTGTGCAAAGTTTTATTTCAAATAGTAATCTGTCTTCCTCAAATCCTTTACTTTTTAATTTCTCTTTTGTCTATATTCAAACCAATCAATTTCCCATCCTTGCTCTTTTAATTCTTCTTGACATTTAATATTATGTTGCTGATTTTGCACAAATAATAAATATCTGTTATGTCAGCCAATTCACATTATCTCTCTTTTGATTTTTTTAAAAAGGTTTTCTTGTACTCCATAATGGAGTTTTGATGCATAATATACTTTTCAATTTTTTTCCAAATTCTTAGTATGGCAGGCCTAATGAAGCAATTATCAAACTCTTTATTTACTTTATTGGTGCTGTACCATAAATATGCATGCCAGACATACTCCAATTCATGACCTTCCAGTTGTAGCAGTATTTTATTTTTTAGTGTAACCCGTTCTTTTATCCAAACTAAGTCACACACAGGAAGATAAGGTTTCAGATTCAGTAAACCTAATCATCCTCACTTTTTTTCATCTTGAGCACTTTCCATCTAATTCTTGGCTTTTTACCTTGCCATACAAATTTAGTTAAATCTTTACCCTAGTTTTTGAAAGGTGTATCACTACTTATAATTAGTATAGTCTGAAATATTTCGGCTGGGATGCTCATCCTTATAGCAGATATTCTTCCTAATAAAGAAAGTTTTAGTTTCCCCCATCTTTCTAATTCTGATCTTATTTCTTTCCAATTTTTTTTTTTTTTTGTAATTTTCTTGAAAAAGTGGTGAGGTTTTATTTGATATGGTTACACCCAAATATTTCACTTTCTTTTCTACTGAGAAACTTGAAAATTCCAATTTCTTTTCCTCTTCTTTATTCGTATTTATTGTCAACATTTCCATTATTTTCTTTATTAAATTTAAAGCCAACAACTTCACCATAAAAAAGCTTATTTGCCATATAGCCCACGGTTGCGCTTTCCAACCTGCAACCTGGATGTTTTGATGTTTGCTTGATGGAGTGACCATATTAATCTCAATGGGGGATGAGTGCCTTTTGGTGATGCTGAGGAGAAAGGACAGCAAAAAAGGGTCACTAATGTTCCAGGCTGCCACCATAACTACAGGAACATTGCAGGATGGAAGCATGTGTGCAGGAAAAGGGCTGTTGACCATTGAGGCAGCCTCATTCTTACTGAGACTGCACCAGGCAATGAAATCGGGCAACTCTGCTTCTGGGCCATTCTGGCAGAAAATATCCCTGATCCTGTTTTCAAGACACACATATCTAGCAGCTGTACATGCAATTGCAGACCCATGTAGGGTCAACCAGTCCTGGCTAAGAGTTAATGAGTAAATGTATTTCAGATTGCTTCCATCTTACAAAACAAATGTTCTCCAGGGAGCTGTCTTCACTGTATGGTTGTGCAGTTCCCAGGGTGATCTTTGATGGGGGTCAGTCTCTGAAGGACCCAAAGGAAAACTACTAAGGAAAGGAAGAGGTGATAATACTTACCTTTTGCATTTAGTACCATGTCGCCTTCTTTGCTATAATGGGGAAAATATAAAACTACTTCTACGAACCTGCTATTACCCTGTTTACTGGGGGTCCCAGGAGGTACACCTAAATAACCTTACAATTACACAAAATGGGGGAAATTAGTCAAGAGCACTGGTTGGCACTACGAGAGGCAGGGTAACGCAGCAGGATCTTGTAACCCAATGTTTACGGGGTCAGGCCAAGTCAAGAAGCAAACCATGTTGGAAATAATGAATGATCTTTATTAAATACAGGCACACAATGTAAGCAACGCGCGCACACAGATAACTAAGGAAAATAAAGGTCTGAATTTGATAGTAGGATTTTCAGAGGGATAGTTGATTCGGGTGATACGAAACCTGTTCCTGAAGCCCGGAAAGAAGATAGAGCGCGATGCTGGGGTTCGGTGTATCTCAGCACGTGGAGCTGAGGGGAATCTCGCCAAGCAAAGCGGCAGCAAGGCAGTCTGGAACTCGGGAGCGATCCGAGGATGGTCTCGGAATCAGGGGTTTTTATAGGGAGAAATGTGACTGCAGGCTATGCCTTACTCAGGGAAAACAATGCATTTTAGGAGTGGGACAAATCTTTGGAAAGGTCAGAATTTGGCATGATTGAGTTAAGTCCGAATTGACAAAGAGTTAGCCAGTATGAAAATGCTCAGTGCTTGGCAGTTGAGTATTCAGCTTGCCAGGGTGCCTGCTTGGGACAGGGAGTCCTTTGTGAACAGCGTGCATACATAATGAAGGTGTTTGCAGGAGGTCTCCTAAAGCAAGGATCTGGCTATTTCTGCCCTGCCTGGGTGGAGAATGGAATGTTCAGCAATTAGTGGCCGAGTCTAGTTCTGTGCTTGTTTGGGGGCCTCACAAACATGTGGAGAGAGGTGGTGGAAGAGAGCCAAAGTATTGATATCAAAATGATATCTTTATGCTATCTCCAAGGAGGCCTAAAGTGCAGTAACACTACCTCTACAGAACTATGCACGTTTGGGGAGCTTTTCTGAGCATTGTTTCTTTAATGGGGCTTCAACCCATGAAGCCAGTTGGAACAGTTATCTCTCTCCTCAGCTGCTCCATAGAAGAAAGGGCTGCTCAAACTGGGGGCTTAATCTTCCAGTCTTTTCGGGTTACCTGCCAATATGCTGTGGTGAGCTCCTGTATGAGTGGTCACGCCCACTCATGGCTTGTTACAATTGTTTTGGAGCACAGGCTGAGAGCTATCCAGAATGCCTTCTGGAGTAGTGTTTTTCCTGGCAGGACAGCAAATGGGACAAAGCTGTGAACTGTCTTGGCTCTTCTTAGAATTGCCAGGGTAAAAATGAGTTGCTGACCACTGAACATGAATTCAACCTGGCACCAGTGTAGCTCACAAAGCTCTGTGGAGGAGAAGGCAGTGTCAAAGTCCACCTCACTGTTACCCTGTATTCTGGGGGTCCCAGGAGGGGAACCCAAATAACCAACAAAAACACAAGATGGGGAAATTAACTTGAGCACTCCCTTAAGCCAACGAGAGGCAGGGTAATTTAGCAGGGATCTTGCAACCCAATGTCTACAGGGTCAGGTCAGAAGAGCAACCAGACAAGTTTAAAATAGTAAAAATGATATTTTTATTAAAGGACAAACAACAGAAAAGACAACACAAGTGCACAGCTAACTAGAAAGTGGAAATGAGAGTTTTCGAGGGAAATGAGTGATACAACACGTAGTCCTGGAGAAAAGCGGAGGATTGCAGGGAAGAAAGCTCAGCGCAGTTCGCTGAGGGAAGCTCTCTGGACAAACCGACAGCAAGGCTGGATGGAACTCAGGAGTGATCCAAGGAGGTCTCGGAATGGGGGGGGGGGTTGGGTGGATTGTGCCTACAGGCCATGCCATACTCGGTGAGAACAATGCGAGTTTGGAGCGGGACAAAGCTTTGGCAAAGGTCAAGTTTTACATGATGGGCTTAGCGCGAATATAACAATAGTGTAGCCAGTATGCAAATAGCTTAGCATTGAAAGAGTGTCGGTTCGAGGCCGAACGTCTTTGTGTAGAGTCACGCTTAAGCAAGGTGTGTCTGCAAGAGAGGTCCCTGAAGCAACGGAGTGGCGTTAATCTGCCTGCCTAAGTGGGGATTGGAATGTCCAACCATCAACTGGCTGCACCTGTTTACGTGCTTGTCTGGTGGCCTCGCAAACACGTGGAGCAGGGTGGCAAAAAAAGTCAAGTGAAGGCCAAATAAGTTTGATATCAAGAGATATCTACTGCTATCACCAGGTATGTCTGAACCATAGTAACATCACTGTGACATTTGGTTCCCACAGCTATGGTCATCAAGATCTACCCTAATAGGATGCATGTGGAGGGAGGGTGTGTGATTATGTTTTATTGTGTCAGTGTGGATGTTTTTGCCAGACTGTTCTTTAATTCAGGGGGAAAAAATAATATCCCCAGCTCCATGGGCTGTTCATCTTAAAGTCTGCCAAGAACTCAAGGAAGTCCTGGGAAAAACAGGGTGGCTAGCAGAGCTCTCTGAGAGGGAACAACCATGAGTGCTGGAAGTTTGGAAATAGTTCCCTCCCACTGGGCGTGTTCTCTTCTCCCTGGTTCTCACATGCACCAGTTTTGTTCTGTTCTTTGTCTATGACAGTGGAAGTTTCTTCCCAGATTTTTACCTGGTGTGAGCTTCCTCTATACCCTGAAAGCACTACAGTCTCAGAGGTGCACTTCCTACTCACAGCTAGATCAGTATAAAAGACATTTTGGGCTGCTCCAGTGTCCACAAGGAGCATAGCAGGGGATTTTGCCTGTGAGATCCTGATTCCAGCTTTGACCATTGGCCTTCCTCAGATTCAAGCTCAAGGTATGAACATCAGAGAAGCATGGGCATCCCTAACAGGCATGGTTCGGGTTTGGGCACTAGCTGAGTAGAATCATGTTTACAACTGGGTGTTTCTATCTAGGCCTCTCTGTGACTTCAAAAGGGTGTTGGTGAGGTGCAAGTGGAACAGGGCCATGTCAGAGCCTGTTTCCTTCAACAGCACCCAGGCATGCCTCCTTGCCTCACTATAAACAGGTCAGTGATGACTGCATCCTCCCAACTACTGCCTTTCTGTGGGGGCCTGCTTTGGGCTCTCAGGACTCTGCCAGTGTAAGGGAGCAGAAGGAGCTTTGCTTTGGCCATAGCCTGGACCAGTGAAGGGACAATCTCCAGGCCCTCTTGCCCATACCACTGCCAGCACGCTCATCTCTCCACAACGCCAGTTGTCATGAGGTGCCAGGTTCCCTGTGTTGCCTCCCTTTCTGTATCAGATATGGGGACTGTGATTACTATATATCATTAACTGAATGGGCTTTCAAAACCTGGGTTCTTCATTCATCCAGAGGACCTTTGTGTTCCAAAAGACTCCCATTTCCTGAAGTAGGTCTGCCACTGTCTTTAACCAGTCTGAAAAATAGTCCCATGTATTCATGGTAACATCCATGGGGCCCAGAGCCATTTTAGGCCCTTTCCTTACCAGTGTATTAAAATGGAACAGAGCGACCTCCGATGGAGGTCGTCTGTACCTGGAGTGGATTGGGGCAGACTACTTTTTGTAGTTCTGCATCTCAATCTGCTCCGAAGCAACCAGAACAGGTGGAACAGCATGTTTTTTAAAAACCTCTTTTCAGAGGTTTTTAAAAAGCACAGAGCGTGCAGCCCCATGCAACTCCGTCGCCGCGCTCCGGTGCAAATTTGCAGGCGTGCAGTAGTGCATGCCTGCAGATCTGCCGGGGGCGGGCTTCTGGCTGGCGAGCTTCTTTGGTTGTTGAAGAGCCTCCGCCATCTGGAAGCTGCCATTTTGGACGCCAAAGCTGCCATTTTGGATGCCGGAGGACTGCGGAGCAGCAAGCTCGCGCTGCTCTGCATGGCGACGGACTTACCCGGCTGCCGATAAGCTCCGTTTTAGCGTGGTTTCCCCCGTTTCCCCCTCCACATGTGGAAAGGGCCTTAGTTTGAGAATTCAACCTTCCATAAAGGAGTATCTTGAATTCATCAGTGTTAAAGTCAAAGTTTCCAAGGGCTGCACTAAGCTACACCTCCCTAGCAAGGATGGCCAACAGCTTTTTACAGGCCAGGAAAGCATCTGGATTCTCTTTTGGATCCTGGCGCTTCATAACATAAAGAGCATTAGCTATATACCCCGGCCACAAAATCTGGATGACTTCCCTTATCCAAAGTTACACATCTAATGTGGCCAGATCACGGGTGGCTACCGCTGACTCAAGGACTAGCAAATCTGCTTGAGAAATGCATAGCCAAGCAAGTTGCTCGAGGTCCTGTTCGTTGGCTGCAGGGTGCACATGGGATGTTGGTCAACATTCTTCAATATTTTTATAAATGACAGATATTGAATTAGAGGAAATCCTCATCAAATTTGCAGATGGCACAAAACTGGGAGGGATAGCTAATACATTGAATGATAGGAACAGAATTAAAAAGGACCTTGATAAACTAGAAATTTGGGCTGATATTAATAGGATGTTTTAAATGTTTTAACTTTTTAATATTTTTAAATCACGTTTTTAAATAATACTGTTGTTTTGTAAACTTAACATTTTAGCTTAATTTTTAAAAAATGTTGTAAACTAGTTTGACTTCCATCTTGAGAGAAAGAAGAGATATAAATAAATAAATAAATAAATAAATAAATAAATAAATAAACAATAAAAATAAATAGAAAGAAGTTCAACAGAGAAAAACAGGAAATTCTACATTTAGACCACAAAAATCAAATGCAACTTATAGGATGGAGGATATCTGACTTAGCAGCAGTACATGTGAAAAGAACTTTAGGATTATTGTTGATCATAAGTTGAATATGCACCAAAGAGCCCTGGTGGCGCAGTGGTTAAATGCCAGTACTGCAAGTCACAAACCACAAGGTTGTGAGTTCGATCCTGCCGGGCTCCAAGGTTGACTCAGCCTTCCATCCTTTCGCAGGTCGGTAAAATGAGTACCCAGCTTGTTGGGGGCATGTATAGAAATGTTTCGAAATACATGCTATTTGTAAGTTGTTCGCCGCCTCGATCCATATGGAGAGGCGGGATACAAATAAATAAATTTTAAAAAAAAGTGTGATGCTGCAGAAAAGATCACAATAATATTATGCCTTCGTTAAAAGGATAGTAGTTTCTTTTTTCTTTTTTATTATTATTCTATAAAATATATATATATACATAGGAAAAGAAAAAAGAAAGAGAAAGAAAAAAGAGAAGAAAATATAACAGCATATATACATAATTAAAACAAATACATATAAAAATTGCATTTTGCAAATATTATAGTTCACATTTAAATCTCCACTTCTTGTTTCTGATAGATAACTTTATCTGTATGATAAAAGTAATTTTGTTTACTTCAGCCTGTCTTTTTGGGGGTTATTCTATATATTATTAAAGATACCTCTATAATTCGGAAACATTTCAAACACATATACAGTTTTTTGCTACTTCCTTGTCATGCTTTGCCATCAAGTTAGTCCACCTATACCTTATATTTATTTGTTATCTATCCCTGTCTAATCAGGGTTCTCAGTACTAATAATGTTCAGATGCTATGGTTTTCAGTGTTAATTTTAAACTTTATAGTTTTACATTTTTATGATATCTCCATATCTTCTTTTCAAGTATCTAGTTATCAGCTCCCATTCTGTCTTATATATATATATATATATATATATATATATATACATACATACATACATACACATATACATACACACACACACATTTCTGTAAGTGATTTTGATAGTTTGTCGCAGTCTTTCATCTCAATGAGCTTCATAATCTATTCATCAGGTTCTGGAATTTGCTGACTTTTCCAATATTTTGCATAAACAAATCTGGCAGAGGTGATTATATATATTATCTTCCATCTATTTTTCACGGTTAATCGTTCTGTTTTGGGAATGATATTCAGTAAGAAGAGTTCAGGAGAGAGTGAGATATTGACTTCCAATATATCTGACATGATTTTGTTGATACTGTTCCAAGATCTTTTTGCTCTTGTACATGTCCACCACATGTGGTAAAAGATTCCTTCCTCTCTTGTACATTTCTAACATTCTTTCCATCCTGTTTTCTATATCTTATCTAGTTTGGATGGACTCTACATCTTATCTAGTTTGGATGGACTCAGCTTTTTTCCCAATCTTCCAATTGTATTGTTTTACCAATATTTGATGCCCATTTTATCATCGTTTCTTTTACTGTTTCTGTTTCCATTTGTCTGTTTAGTAAGAATTTGTATATTTGTGACATCAGATGTGTTGGTTTTTCAAAAACAGCAATTTCAAATTCATTTTTCTCTGATTTGGAAGAAATCCCTCTAGCTTCATATCCATTTTGAATCTTTCTTTAAGTTGCATATATAAAAACTATTACTTCTTCTAATTCAGTCCTTGATTTTAATCTAAAATTTTCCTCTTCTATTATAATGTATTTATAATAAATTCATTTTTCCTGAGTAGTTTTCCATCTTCTGAAGAATGCTTCGTGAGGGGAGACCCATTGTGGAATTCTTTTGTAGATTTTATTCTTAAATATTTTCCAAATTTTCAATAGAGATTTTCTTATAAAGTAATTCAAAAAATCTTTGTCAGCTTTTTCTTTACTGTTGCATTATGTGAATGACTAATGGACTCCTTGCTCCATAAATTTCTCACAGCCCTTTGTGTGTGTGTGTATGAGAAAGCAAACTGTTACAAACCTGTTGTTATGGCTGGCCGGTTCCATGGGAAAACTTTTCCTCAGTGTTATCAGCTTGTCCGGAACTGGCACACAGCTGCGCCATCATATGTGTTTTTGCTACATGACATGTTATGGCTATGAACTTGTTATTCACGCTTGCTGTCCTAAGTTCAAGGTGCCTACAGCATGTTTACTGCATATCATATAACCCCATGCCTTGTGTAAAAGTCTCTCTGTTCTTTTGTCTTTGCTTTCTGTTGCTGACCTGCCATGATGTTGGGCAGAATAGATTTATCTTCTGTAACTTAGGTAGTTTGAAATTTTCTTACCAATAAACGTAGTTACTTTGCCAGTTTGACTACAGCAGTGTTTTGTTTACTTGCTCCGTGGAGCAGGCATGAAGTCTAAAGCAGGCAGGAGTTTTATTATTTTTTATCAGCAGGAGTTTCTAGACCACAAATTTACTTGCCATCCAAACTTGATATCTGAACCTTCAAGTTTTAAAATTCTTGTTTCATTTTAAAGAGTTATCCAGTCTACGATCCATGATAGCCCCACTGCATGATAATACTGTTTCAAGTCTGAAAGACCACATCCCCCTCTCTCTTTCTTTTCTGTCAATATTCTCCATTTAATTCTCATTTTTTCCCTTCCCAAATAAATCTAGTAATCTCCTTTTGACAAGTTTTGAAAAATTTATCACTTATAATTATAGGAAGATTCTGAAATAGAAAGTTCAGCTTAGGGAGAACATTAATTTTTATTGCTGCCATTCAGCCTAATAATGATAGATTCAGTTTGTTCCATATCTGTATTTCCTTATTAATCTCTCTCCAGATGTTCATGTTATTGTTTTCAAAAGGCTCTGTGTTGTGTTTAGTTATCCATATTCCTAGATATTTTATTTTCTTGTTGGTTTTCTTGTTGGTTTTGATGACAGATATTTCTAAAAGTTCCTTTTCTTCCTTCTCTCCAAAGTTTTTTTGTAAGTACTTTGGTTTTGTCTTTATCCATTTTTAGCCTAGCAACTTCTTCAAATCTATCCAGTTTCTCCATTAATTTTCCATTGCCTTGTTTGGGGTCTTCAAGAAAGATTACCAAAACATCTGCGTATGCTTATAACTTATATTCTTGTCCTTTTATCTTTACTCCTCTTATCTGAAGGTCTTCTCTGATTCCAGAGGCAAGGACTTCTAGTATAAGTATGAGTAACAATGGAGAGATAGGACATCTTTGTTTTGTCCCTTTCTTTATACTTAAAAGTTTTGTTTTCTCTCCGTTTATGAATAGTGATGTGGTTTGTTTTTTTTAGATCTCTTGAATCCAACCAATAAATCTTGTTCCACAATCCATCCTTTGTAAGATTTCTATTATGAAGTCCCATTTGATGTTATTGAACACTTTTTCAAAATCTATAAAAACACCACCAATTTTTTTGTGCTTTTCAAAATATTCCACCATATTCACTACAGATCTGATATTGTTTCTGAGTAGTCTTTTTGGTAAGAACCGATTTTGATCATCGTGGATTAACTCCTGTATTATTTTTTTCAGTCTTTCCGCCAGAATTGACGTAAAAAATTTGTAATCAATACTTAGTAGAGAGATGGGTCTATAGTTTCTGGGATCCTTTAAGTCTTTTGCTTCTTTTGGAATTAAAGTTATGTTGGCTTCACTCCATGTTTTTGATTTGCTTTTGTAATTATTTCATTAAATATCATATGGAGAGGTAGTATCAATTCTTCTTCCAGAAGTTTATAATATGCAGAAGAAAAACCATCTGGGCCTGGTGCTTTCATAGTTTTCAACTTCTGTACTGCAGAGGAGATTTCTGCCACTGTAAGTGGTGTGTTCAATATCTTTTTCTGTTCTTCTGAGAGTTTTTATATGTTTTTCATATCCAAATTTTCTTTCATGTTTTCTTCTCTATTTTCTGCAATCATTGAATGATTGTACAGTTTGGAGTAATATTTATTGAATATCCTTTGGATAGACAATTGATTGGTGAATATGTTGTCTCCTTTCCTTACTTCTACTATCTGTCTTCTTTCAGTCTCTTTTCTTAACTTATAGGCTAACCAACTTCCGGGTTTGTTTGCTCTTTCAAACTGATTTTGCTTGATTCTTTTGATTTTTTTTCTTTAATTGATTAATATTCTCAGCTCTAAACTGTTTTTGTAAATGTTAAATTTCTTTTTGCAAACTTTCATTTGTTTCTTTCATTTCATTCATTTCTTAGTGCTTTTTCTTTGTGCTGTATTGTATTCTGAATTTCTGTACCCTTTTATTGCTGAATCTTTTTCCATTTCGAGCCCTACTTGATTAAATGGTCTCTGGTTACTGCCTTGCTGGCATCCCATATAGTCTTCATTGGGGTATCTTTTGCTGTGTTTTCCAAAACGTAATGTTTTAATATTTCCTTAGCTTGTTTCAAGTACTGGTTCTTCTGAAGTAATGAGTCATTTAGTTTCCAATTCCAGTTTTTCTTTTTGATTTGTAATTTAAGTTGAATTGGGTTATGGTCCAAGAGGAATTTTGTAGAATTTCCATTTCTTTAACCAGTGTGTGTAAATGTTTTGAGATTAGAAACTAGACATCAACTTATGTACATCTGAATAGAAAGTAGTGGAATATGCTGCCTCGGAATGTGGTGGAGCCTCCTTCCTTAGAGGTTTTTAAGTAGAGGCTTGATGGTCATCTGTCGGGAGTGCTTTGAGGGTGTTCCTGCATGGAAAGGGGTTGGACTGGATGGCCCCTGTGGTCTCTTCCAACTCTACATTTCTATGATGCTAAGAGGTTCCGTACTTGTAACTCCAGACATGTAAAGGTGTCCATCATATTAAAAAAGCTCTTGGGGAGCTTACCTCCTAGTTGTTGCTGTTTTGTGTGATTTTTGTGTTGATCTGTCAATAATTGGATTTATAACTGTATTCATGTCTCCCAGCAGAAGAATATTTCCTTGATGTCTTTCCTGGGTATATTTCACCAGCTCCTTTCAAGTTTCTTGGGAAATTTGTCTTTATTTTCAATAGGGGTGTAATTGCCAACTGTAAGAATCTTAAAATCAAGAAAATTAATTTCCACTCCGACATAATGTCCTTATACATCAACGAAAAATTTTTCTGATGGAAATTTCGAATTGACATATATTGCCACGCCTCTCTTCTTTTTCTGGAATGTTGAAGCATAAAGTTTTCCCAATTTTGGGTTTCTTAAATATTTAATGTCAGAGTCTCATATTCTAGTTTCCTGTACATGGTTTAGGTCCAATTTCTTCTTTTCCAGGTAATGAAATTGTTGCCTTCTTTTATAATTATAATTTATTCCTTTTATGTTCCAAGATTGATGCGTAATGGCCATTTTTCCCCCTGTTTATTTGTTTTTTAATTTCTGTTCTCTTATCTCATTCAGAATCTAGTTCTTCCTCCTCCAATTCTTCTTCTTGATCAGGTTCAGTGTCTTTTAAAAGGATTGTAGTTTCAAAGAGAAAGGGAAATCTCAATATATTCTGCACTAGTCAGGTCTCATCTGAAGTATTACATTCAGTTGTGGTGCTTCATTTTAAGAAGGATATAGAAGGGTTGGAGCATATTCAGAGAATGGCAACAATGATAATAAATAAGAGGAATGGTATTGGGTAGTTACTCTACCCCAACATAATGATGCATAATGATGATGGGACATGTCTCGAGAAGGTCAATGCAAAGAAGCTGGAAATTTCCTCAAAGAGGAAGAAGTGGTGGTAGCTGCCTGCCTAGACCAGGCTACCGCTAGCAACACTGTCACTCCTGCAGCATGGCCCAAGGTTGGGGGTCACTCACCTTCCCACAACCCTGACAGCTGAGAGCAGGACTTGGACCTGGAGAGAGAGAGATGACACTGGGCTATGCCAAAGATGCAGAGCAACCAGATGGAACTCCAATATGACCAAGACCACATTCTGGGAGCAACTGCTGGCCAACCAAGATGAAATAGAGAGGCTTCATGAAGAGATGGCAATACCACATGCTGTCCTAGCCAACTGAAGGAATGTTGCCTCCTCATTATGCCAGGCCTTCTCAGCAGAGAAATGCTGGTGCTGCTGGAGCAGGAGCAGCTCCACAAGCTGGAGTGCCTGCTCCCCCACTGGCCCCATGGCATTTTAGGAAGCTAAAGGCAGCCTACAGTGGAGAAGGGGAGACCCACACCTACTTCTTGAATGCAGCTTCCAATTTCATGGCTGATTATGGCAACAGCTTCGCAGATGACTCCACAAGAGTGAGGTATATAAGCCAACACATTCAGGGAGAGGCAGCTGAATGCGTGGCTTCTTTGTTTGACACCAGAGCTCCTGACACTGCTGATTTAAACATGTTCATGACAAGCCTTCGTGAATAATTTGAGGACCCAATTTTGTGCTAACAAGCCCATCACCTCCCAAGGAAACTGCGCCAGGGAAAAGGGACAGTGGCTGAATATGCATGAGAATTCAGAAGACTGGCAGCTAAGGTCCCTGAGCAGGAGGAAATGATGAGAATAGAATTCTTTAAGGAAGGATTGAACCTGGACATATTGGACAGATGCTACGCCAGGGCCAATCGACCTCTCTGCTTGGCTAGATGCATTTGGCCTGTGAAGTAGAAAGTCTCCAATAAAGTGTGCAGCTTATCAGAAAGCTTCAAGCAGGTGCTCCCAACTGGAAGACCACTGGCAGCAAGGAACCCATGGTCCTAAGCAGTGAGGAATGGAGGTGTCAGATAAAAGAGCAATCCTGTTTTAAATGTAGAGAAAAGGGTCATATTGCTTCTGACTGCCAGGAAAAAAATCAACCATGGAGGACAAGAAGAAACCCACGCTGCAAAAAGAGACTCCTGTCCACAAGAGTGAGGCAACTAAAATTCAAGCCAGACAATCAGGAAGGGGAAGTTTCACTCAGACCTGCAAAGTGGAGTAAAGCCCTCCATCCACTTCAGGATCCTCCAGCAATGACATATGGGACCATAGTCAACCTACAAATGTGAGTACTGCCGAGTCCCATCATATATATGTGAACGTAGAACAGATGGACGAAAGTAGTGTTACAAAGGATTGATTGACTCTGGGTGCTGTAAAAGTTTATTGAACCCACAAGTCTCTCAAGAACTGGCTCTAGATTTTGAGCCTTTAAAAAAAGCCATTAAACTAACCCAGATGGATGGACTGCCCATGAAGGGGGTCCTCTTTGCAGCTGAATTCAGCCAGTAACATTGTGTGTGGGAGACATACATGGACCATTACAATTCCTGGTCCCTAAGCAATGTGGATTTCATGTAGTATTCGAGTTTGATTGGTTGACAAGGCAAAAACCTTCGATAGACTGCAACGATGGGTTAGTGAAGCCCAGAGAGGCCCATAGCAGCACTAGGACCCAGGGGAAACCTGCCAAGCAGGGGGCAGAAAATGCCTTAGCTGTGGGATTAAGCCAGGTGGAGCTGCAGACCAAAGTTCCCCCCAATACCGAGACTTGCAAAAAGCTTTTGAAGTTTGAGAGGGTGACAATTTGCCACCACATTGAGAGTAGGATTGTCAGTTGAAGCTAAAGAGGGGGCAAAATTGCATAAGCCCAAATTGTATCCAATGTCTTATTCAGAGCTGGTGACCCTGCATGAATTTATTAATAAGAACTTGCAGTGTGGTTTTATAAAACCATCCTCGTCTCTGATATCCAGCCCTGTTTTCTTTTGTCAACAAAAAGATGGAGGTGCTAGATTGGTGGTTATATATGCTTTTCTGAATTGGGTGTGCATTTCAAATGCATAGCCCATTCCCTTGACAAAAGACATTATGGGATAGTTGGTGCAAGGGGACTTTTTTACCAGGCTTGATCTGCTGGAAGCTTTTCACAACATAAGAATACATCCTGAGAGTGCATGGCTAACTTGCCTTTCTACCCCACTCGGAAACTACCAATGGACAGCCCCTCCATTCAGATTGCAAGCAGGGCCCTCCCTTTTCCAAATGTTTGTGAACTCTGTATTGCATGGATTTTTGTACAAAGGAGTAGTAGTGTATTTAGATGACATTTTGATTTACTCCAAAACTCTCCCAGCATATAGAGCTGGTTTGCAAAGTACTGCAAAAGCTCATAGACAACCAACTTTATGTTAAATTGTCGAAGTGTGAGTTCCACACTCAGACCTTCGTCTACCTGGGGTAAGGATTACCAACAACAGACTGCAAATGGACCCTGCAAAAGTGCAAATCATAATTGACTGGCCGGTTCCACATACGAAGAAGCAGCTACATCAATTCCTGGGGTTTGCTAACTTTTACAGAAATTTTATTAACAATTTCACTAAAGTAGCCCTTCCCCTTACCAATCTACTGAAATCGTGGAAGCCCAAGGGTCCAAACAAGATCAAGCTGGAAACCACTCACTTGAACTGGACTCAGGAATGCCAGCAACCTTTGATAAGCTCAAGTCTCTATTCACCACTAAACCCCTTATTAAATTGCCTGATCCAGAGATGATTTTTTTGATCCAGACCAATGCCAGTGATTTCCTGCTGACCACAGTCTTCCTGCAACATGATAATGATGGAGCTATAAAGCCATGCGCCTTCATTTCTAAGAAATTTAACCAAACACAAAGAAGATGGGCCTGTTGGGAAAAGGAAGCTGCCACCATTCACTTTGTGCTGAGCTCTTGGTGCCATCTACTGAAGGGAGTGAAGATGCATTTTGAAGTTTGGTGTGATCATCACAACCAAGAAGCACTTCAAACAGAAAGCAGCCCCAAGCAGGCTTGCTGGGCTGAGTTTTTCAGTTTCAATTTCTGGATTGTCTTCAAATCTGGCAAGTCCAACACTTTGGCGGACCCACTCTCTAGATTACCACAACACAATGAACGTGACAGATCTGCACGTGATGTGAGACGTTGGGTTTAGGTGTGACCACTTGGAGCCAAGCGAAATTCCAAAGCACCATTTCCACTCTTCTGGAAGAAGAGCTTCAGAACACTTTCAAGACCAACTACTCCAATGACCCCTGGCTGAAACATCCCTCTCATGATATTTCCTGGAAAGATGACATCATATTTGTAGACCTGAAATCTTCAAACAACACCACAATCTCAAGTCCCTATTCACTTTGGATATTTGAAAACACTGCATTCCGTCCAGAAGGATTATTTTTGGCCTTCTCTCTGCAAGGACATTGAGCTTTATGTTAAGAACTGCCCTACCTGTATAACTAGCAAGACTTGAACTACCAAGCCACCGGGACTTTTTCACCCTCTTCCTACCCCCTCTGGACTTGGGAAGCAATTTCCTGGGACTATATTGTTAGACTACCTTCCAGCAATGGATGTCAATCTATCTGGGTTATTACTAACCAATTTTCAAAACAGTGTCACTTTATTCCTTTGAGAAAGTTCCAAAGGCAGAAAAGCTTGCCTAACTGTTTATCTTGCAAATCTGGAAGCTGCATGACACATCTTCCTGTATGATCTCAGATCATGATCCTGTCTTTACCTCAAAAATTTGGAAATATTTTCTTAAATCTCTTGGCATTGTACAAAAATTAAGCACGGCATTCCATCCTCAGATGGATGGACAATCTGAGCGCGCTAATCAATCACTTGAGCAGTACCTTCACTGTTTCATTAATTCCAATCAGACCAATTGGGTTTCTTTGTTCCCTTTTGCTGAATTTGCTTACAACTCTGCAGTACATACCTCCAAAGGAAAATCACCCTTTGAAGTTCTCTGTAGACAATCATCCAGTGCACTTCCCCCATTGGTCCCTTCCACTGACTACCCTCCACCTCTGAGCAATTGGATTCAGAACATTCTAAAGCTTGGGACAGTGTTCAAATCTCTATTACAAAACCCAAACTAGCACACAAAGTGTAAATTGACAAAAAGGACCCCCCAACCTAACTATAAACCTGGAGTCTTAGTATACCTTTCCACTAAGAATCTAAGCTTTCCAGGGCCCTCTAAGAAGCTCGCTCCAAAATTTATAGATCCTTTTCCAATCAAAAAAGTTGTAAATGATGTGACTTTCATGCTCAATTTGCTTTCTGAATATAAACTTATTCACCACGTTTTTCATTGCAGTTTACTCAAGCCAGCACTTTTGACCTCTACTTCCAGGCCTGATTCATCTCTTTGTGACATCTCTGCTATTTTGGATTCTCAACATCACAAAGGCAGCCCCCAGTTTCTTGTCCTTTGGAAAGACTTCCCTCCTCAGTTTGCAGAATGAGTCTATGCTACTGATGCATTTGGTCCAGACCTTATCAATTCCTTTCACCTTATTAATGCCTCTAAACCTTCTTGCTGGCCTCTTGTTTTTTGTTTGCATTGCTATTTTTTTCAGGAGGAGCAGGATGTTGGGTAGCTACTCTGCCTCAGCATAGGCCCTTTTCATACGCCATTTCACATGCGAAAGGGCCTCTGGAGCATCACACGATTGCAAGGATTGTTTCATATGACGTCCTTGCAATCGCACAATGCTGCCAGGGCCAGTAGGTGGTGATTGCACAATATATCATTTTCAGCTTCTTGTCAAAAATGATGTGCAATCATGCATCGCTCTGGGGACCCACATGCACTTACCTTGCATTTGGAGCCTCCAGAGACACGGCCCTCACTCTTCCTCCCCCAGAGCAACCTGGGAAAGTACCCAGCTGCACTGCAGAAGAAAGATGTGAAGACTTCACACTTCCTGCTGGCCAGCAAGGTGCTGCTGTGGAGAAGAAGCAGAGGGGACATGAGTGCCTCTCACAAGAGGATGCTCATGTGAGCCCCACACACCCACATCGGGACAAGGTAAGCTGCAGAAAGGGACATAATGATGCATAATGATGATGGGAGATGTAGCAGCTTCTTAGCTATTAGATAAACAATGTCTGGTACTGAGACCAGGAATGCAGCTTTTTGAGATAAGGCCTCATTCTCTTGTGAACTAGGCAACAGAGGTAGAGCATGAGGCCGCTTTAAGTGCTTTCACATTCTCTTTGCTTTAGTTCAGTCACTAACGTCATTACATGTATCCAACTATCAATAAAGTATAGCTTTTGACTATATCTTATGAGAGTGGATTTTGTTCTTGATATATGGAGAACAAAACATATGAGGAAAGGTTGCAGGAGTTGGGCATGTTCAACTTGCTGGAGAAAAGACAGAAGGGTGAAATGATTGCACTTAAGGGCTCTCATAAAGAGGAGGGTGCAGATTTGTTCTCTGCTGTCCCAGAAGGTAGGACCAGGTCTAATACTTTTGAGTTACAAGAGAGTAGATTTTGTTTGAGCCTTAGAAGGAACTTCTTGATGGTGAGAGTGGTTCAACAATGGAACCAATCGCCTAGACAGGTGATGGAGTTTCTTCCTCTGAGTGTGTTCAAAAAGAGGTTAGACAGCTTCCTACTAGGTATGCTATTGTTGGATTTCCTGAATTGGACTCAGTGACCTATGAGGTTCCTTCCAACTCTGTAATTCTATAACTCTCTGCTTCTAAAAAGGGTTCAGAAGAATCAACAAATATGCATTTGCAGGAACTGTTAGCCTGGGGCTGGGCACTGTTAGCCTGGCTTAGCATAAGGGAGTTGCTTTTGTCTTGACTGGAATGGGTCAAAAGAGATTGATGGTAACTGTAATTAGTAAAATTGTGAGTGAGGGGGAAACCAGGAGAAACAAAGAACAACCCAGGAGAAAGGAGTCCTTTCAGGTCATCGTTTCTAGTGGTTTCCATATGGAGTAGCACTCTGCATTCAGAGCTCCCTGCCTCTCATATCCCCACATGCCAATCTGCAGTTGTTGGACATCATGTAATGAAGTGAATGATGGATTTTATCAGTAAATTGTTTTGGTTGCTGAGTGACTGTCACTCCATTGTGATGTATATTTACAGAGAATATGTTTGTTTGCTTATGTAGAGGAAGGATAGGATAAGAGGAAAGAAATCAATCTGGATGTGACAGCGTAAGACTGCTAATTTTACTAAGTGACTTAATAGTTCCTGTAAATTCTTTGTGACACCCATTTTGCCTCCTTCAAAAGATGTCAGATTAAATTGATGGCAGTGCACACCATGAAATCAGGCAACACAGTTTTCCCTTCCTCCTATTAGCAAGGCCAGGAACTGAACAGAGCAAAATATGTTTGGCATGCAGTCAGCAGAATCTAGAAGCGAAGTTACAATGCAGGGAAGATTCACAGAACTCACACACATGACTCCTGGTCCTTTGACAGACTCTAATGTTGGTCCTTTTAGAAATTCCAGTCAATCACCTTCAAGGAAGTCAAGCAGCTTCATTCTTGAAGTAGTAAAGTAAGAGTTGCAAAGCAACTTAAAGACTAGTAGATTTTATTTAGCTATGGCATACATTTTCATGGACTGCAGCTCACATCATCAGATGTATCATGCATAACCTCAACTGGAAGATATTTATGTGTGTGCTAGAACTAGCTGTGGACGGAAAGTGGGGGAATATAAATGCACCATAGAGATTATGTTAACTGTGGTTTTTTAATAGTGCTGGAAAGTGCCAAAGATTAAGTAGATTAACACATGTACAGTGATGAAAATATGTTGTCTAATCCAAGTATAAGAGACAACAGTTTAGTCTCTAGATTGGACTGGGAATCATGTGGCCATCAAGGTGGTTTTATACTGCAGTTCTTGGCAGCCCTAGCCAGCAAAGCCAATGGTGAGGCATGCTTGAAGCTGTAGTCCATCAACCTGTGCATGACACTCACCCCTGCTTTACATGAAATCTAGTGGGTGGAAATCAAAAGCGCCAGAAGAAAGAAATGCAAAAATCGCATGCAGCAAAAATTTCCTAGACAGCAATCAAACAGTAGCTTGGTGATGACATACATAATAATGAAGATGAAATCTGTTCTTATTCAAGCTATAGAAAATAAGAGGGGAAGTTCTAGAAATTCCTTGCATCTGTTGAAGTGGTCTCTGATTCATTTCACATCCCAAATACAGTCTTCCTCAATCTAGGTCTCTTCAGCTATTGTTAACTACAAATCCAATCATCCCTGCCCATTGGCCGTGCTGGCCAGGAATGTGAGTTGCAGGCCAAGAACAGCTGGAGTTTGCAGGTTGAAAGAGGCTGTTCTAGAAGGCTGGACACTCTTATTCTGAACAGGGCTAAAAAAAGTTACTTTTTAAGATGCCAAAACTGCAACCTTCTGTTGGCTATGGGATGTTGAGATTCATATTCCAAATGTAACTATTCCAACTTCTGTTTTGACCCTGCATGGCAGGCATGGGGATTCTGTGAACCTCCAGATGATGTTGAGCATACATTGCCACTGTTTGAAGCTCATGGCAGCTTGAATCCAAGAGCTTTCAGAGTGTCTCAGGTTTTCCATGCCTACTTTATAGACCAAGCAAAGCTGATTTCTCCTGTTCATTGATTTGCCCATTGTTATTCAACAATGATGACTTAAAGATCAACAAATTTATTTTAATATCATCTTTTTGTCCTCTACCAACTCCAAAATCAGCTAATTGCTTGTTGATAACCTTGAAGGTTTCCTTGCTCTGGTACATTATGATTTTTTCAGTCAGCTTGCAATGCCAAACCAAGAAAATGTACCTCTGGTACTAAACCAAATACCTGTCAATCCAAAATATCTAAACAGTTGGGAGAGTCACTAGCTATGTAGAAATACACAAAATTTGTAAATGAAAGGACAAGTATTTCTAAAACATGAAAATTTCCTGAGAAGGAAGGATGGAAGGAAGGAAGGAAGGAAGGAAGGAAGGAAGGAAGGAAGGAAGGAAGGAAGGAAAGAAGGGGCCTGATAGAGTTCCCTAGCAACTTTATGGAATCCAAAATAGGGATATCTTCATTAGCAACAATACAGAGACCAAGAAAATCCCATGATAGGCTTGTTACCATGTTGTACACCCCCAGTATAACTGGCAATTTAATTGGCACAAAATATAAATTATATACTTACAGCTGAATGTCATGTGGAAAGGGACTCTGAGAACATTGTGCTTAGGCAGATGGCATCAGCTTGGCTGGGTTATAACTTCTCAAGGATTAGCTGGAGCGGAATTCCGGCCACATGGCACGTGTGAGCAGTAGTCCAGAGTGAAGCTCCGCAACTCCGAACTACCACCCAATGGAATCCAGCCATTTTTCTCTCACCTGAAGTGGCTAGACACCCCCTCCCAGTAAAGGGAGTGCAGAAGAAGTCTGAAGGGGATCCAAAAACCGGTGTCGGGCTCTTTCTGGGTGGAAAGAGCAGAAGATGCCAGGAGGATCATAGGACCACAACAAGAGCCATCAGGATCGCCGACAGTGGCACAAGCACTGCCATCAACTTTTAAAATAAGAAGATTCAGTAAGAGGACACGAAGCAACCTGATCTAGTTTTATTCCCACTGGAACCGTAACAATTATTGATCTGCAACGACAAGTAGGAGCTGGAGTACGATGTGACCCAGCTGGAGTGAGTACGTGTTGAAATGGCTGACAGCTTTTAAAATGACTGTTAACAGCTCGGAAGTTAGTACGTGTTTTCACTAACTGTAACAGATTTCCCTAACTTTCCATAAGACTTCAAATAGAATAAGCACTGGCTTAAAATGAACTGACTAGGATATGCATATGACAATGAAACGAATTGAATATAAGTGGAGAGATTGTTGTTATGTTTTTTCCTTTTTTCGATTGGGGACAGACTTAGACTACGAAGCTTTGTTTTATTTTCTACTTCTTCTGTGGCTTTTGCAATTAACTAAAGTATTTAGATTGATTAACGAATTTACTGGACGTGAATGAGGATTTGAGAACCTAGGGTTTTTTTTCTTTTTTCTTTTTTTTCCTTTTTTTTGTTCTATCTCCTTCGCCCTGAGCCTATTTGGAATATGGTTTGGGAGTATGTAACATGGCTGAAGAATTGAGAAGTGTTTGGATTAATAGAGGTCACTTGTTTTAGGGTTGTTGTTTTTTTTCAGAATTGCAGAACAAAGGAACATTAAGCTGTTTTATATTTGGATTTTGAACTTTGGAACTGTAGAATTGTGGAATTGTGATTTTTGGACAGTGAGCAGACAAAGGGGATAGCAGGCAAGAAGATTTAGTTGTGGACATAGTTAGCCTGAATTTTTGAAAGGGTTATTTTGTTTGAATCTGAGAACTAATATTATTGGATATATAAAAAGAGACTTTTTTCTTTGAGGCTGTGCTGAAAGGACAGGGAAAAGACAAAGATTCCCACCCCAACTTGGCGGAGCAGCGGAGCAGCCTGGACTCTTTATCGCTAGTGAAGAAGATACAGTCAAGGTCTTGGAAACTGCTTTAAAGCAGATTTGGAAACTGCTCCAAAGGAGGGAGGGAAGTACACATCTGTTGGGAGGAGGAGTTGATGTGATTTCAGCCTACTTTAAAATCTACAGATCTAAAATATAATCTATTTCATTTTATTGGCTGCTTAATATAAATATATAATCATACATTTTATATATATGTGTGCATTATATTTGTTTAGCTCTTACATATATATATATATATATATATATATATATATACATATTAATTTTTGGCTGAAATTGATTGAGCTTTTTTATAATGCAATGAATTTGTTCTACAATTTAAATTCAATGTAAATTAACTAAGCTAAGGGGATAAATGATTATTATATAGAGAGAGGTAATGTAAGTGTCATGTGAAGTGATTTTATATACAAGATATAATACATAATACAATGAATTGAATTTTATACTACTATATTATATTATTACTATATCGTTATATTGTGATAGAACTTTTTGAGTCTTTAAGTCAAAATAGTAAGTTTTGATAGTGTTATAATACAAGGTATAGGGACCATTTAAATCCAAACATTGAATTTTGTTAAGTTGGGAAGAGAGGGAGGAGGAAGAGGAAGAGAAAGCCTCAGATTTTAAGATAATTCTGTTAATAAGTGCAAATATATAGTATGGATTCAAGAACAAGGAAAGGAGCAGTGACTGCGGTGGCAACAATGACTATTCGGACAACTAGGCGAACATCAACAGATATACCCCAGAAATCTCAAGATTTTATTATGCGAATGATGGAAGAATTAAAAAACATAAGAGAAGACATTAGAAAGGATTTAAAAGAAACAAGAAAAGAAATGAGAACAGATATGAAACATGAAATAGATAAGTTGGAGAAGAAACTGGAAAATATAACCAGGGATGTGACTAAGCTGAAAACAGATACTAAAGAAATAAAACAACAAGTCAAACATGTAGAAAGAGAGGTGATGGAGCTGAAGGGGAAGCAACAAGAGGATGAATCTTAAATTACTCTGCAGGAATTGTGTTATCTTGAAAGATGCCTTCGGCTTAGAGGTGTTCCTGAGACTACAGCTGAGAATTTGTATGAAAAAATTATACTGACTCTGGCAGAATTCATTGACATTGATGAGGACAAGATGGAAACATGTATTGACAGAATGTTCAGAGTATCCTCTTGAGTAGCGAGAGAGAAAAAATTACCATGAGACATCATTATAACTTTCACTCGGACAGCAACAAGAGACAAAATATTACAACGTAGCTACGATGGACTATTGAAGATTGAGGATAAAAATGTAAGAATTTTTAAGGACATACCTTATCAAATCTTAAAGAAAAGACAAGAGTACAAACCCTTGGCGAACTTTTTGGGAAAATATCAGATTAGGTACAGAGGGGAAAAAATCAAAGGTATGTCCTTTACATATAAACAGCAGAGATACAGAATTAATTCAGTTCATAAAGCAAAAGAGATGATGGAAAGACTCCAAAAAGAACTATAGAAAACCATGTCTGATGATGAAAAAGATTTGGAACAACAATCTCCAGAAGAGGATAGAGAACAGTTGCAAGCCGAGGATGACAAAGATGAAGAAAAACAAGAAGCACTGCAACAAGAAGAAGGAGAATTAGAAGGAGATTTAACAAAAGATTAATCAGTGTTTTTGAAGAAATAAGAAATTAATAACAAATTTGTCAAAATGGATCTAAGGGTATATTCTTGGAATATTAGGGGATTTAACTCTGAATATAAAAGAAGACAAATATTTCATCATTTGGAGAAACAAAATTTGGATATAACATGTCTACAAGAAGCTGAATTAGGACGCAAGATTTGAGATATGTTCGAAATCTGAAATTAGGAAGTTGTTATGCAGCAACGATTGACAAAAAGAAAAGAGGAGTTATGATATATGTTAATTCAAGATATGATGCACAATAAGTTTTTCAAGATAGTAATGGTCAAAATTTAGGAGTAGAAGTCACTACAAAACAGAACAAAATATTAATAGTTGGCATATACGCACCAAATGGAGCAAAAGGTGATTTTTTTCCCTCAATACATGAAGAGATACAGAAGTATCAAAATGATACAGGAATTTTGAACATCATTGTCTTGGGTGATTTTAATGGAATCGTTATTCCAAAAGTAGATAGAACAATACAGAAATTGACTCCCCGAAACAACAGTAAATTGCCTAAGAGCTTCTTCAATATGATGGATGATTTAAGCCTCTTTGATACATGGAGATATAAAAATGGGCAACTGGACGGATATACATTCTATTCTGAACGACATAAGTCAATGTCCAGAATAGATATGATGTTGGTATCTAAACAACTACTGTTGAAGACTGCAGATATAGACATTCCTATTAACTTGTGCTCAGACCATAATCTGTTATTACTAAAGATAAACATTAAGGACCGAGAAAGAATGTGTAGAATGAATGATGAGGTTTTGAATAAAGAAAAGTACATAATTGAAGCAAAAAAGGAGATAACTAATACTTTAATGAAAACATGACACCTGAAATGCCGATGAAAACTATCTGGGATGCACGTAAAGCTGTGGTGCATGGTAACTTCATCAGATGGTCTGCGGAGATTAGAAAAGAAAGGAGATACACTGAACAGCAAATTTTGACAAAGATGAAGGAAGTGGAGAAACAGATGAGGCAGAATCCATCGGATAAGAAGATTAGATTGCAGATGAAGGTTTATCAAGCTGAATTAAATCAACTCAACTTGAATGAAATAGAACAGCAGATACGAAGAGCAAGATATAACTTTTTTTGAGCAAGCTAACAAACCTTCAAAGCTTTTGTCTAGTGTGCTGTGTAGAAGACGGACTAGGGATATTATATCAGAGATCAAGACTGGAGAAGAGAGAATTACAAAACAAGATGGAATAAAACAGACATTTTATAAATATTAGGAGAAGTTGATGAGTAATGTTTCAAAAAGGAAAAAGCAACACGAACTGGAAGAATACTTGGAAAGAACGAATAGAATGAGATTTACTGAGGTTCAAAGAGTGATTTTGAATAAATCTATTTCAATGATGGAAATAGTGGAAGCAATCAGAAACCTGAAGAATGATAAACCTCCAGGACCAGATGGCTTTACTGCAAAATATTACAAGATTATGGAACATGAGATTTCAATACCCCTGCAAAGTGCAATAAATGAGATAATAAAGGAAGGAGTACCAGACACGTGGAGAGAGGCAAATATTGTGTTGATTCCAAAAGAAGGCAGAGATCCAACTGATGTAAAGAACTATAGACCAATTTCACTTTTGATTATAAGATATTTGCTTCAATCCTGGCAACGAGACTTAAAAAGATTTTGTCAGAATTTATTGAGGAAGACCAGAATGGGTTTTTAACCAAAAGATCTTTGAGACACAACATTAGAACGGTCTTAAATATAATTAAATATTATAAAAAGCATAATGAAAGGAAAATGGCCATGATATTTGTAGATGCAGAGAAAGCTTTTGATATGATCAGTCGGCCATTTATGAAGACAGCTGTTAAGCAGATGTAAGCTGGAAATAAATTTTTGACATGGATTGAAGTGATTTACAGTCAACAAAGAGCTCGATTGGTCATCAATGGAGAAAGAACGAAACAGATATAACTGAACAGAGGGACAAGACAGGGATGTCCTTTGTCTCCTTTGCTGTTCATAATGTCAATGGAAATACTAAATAACATTATAAGAGAAGACAAAGTTATAAAAGGAGTTCAAATTAAGAAATATCAGTATAAGCTTAAAGCTTTTGCTGATGGTTTGGTTCTATTTCTGGATGATCCAAAGAGCAGTATTAAAGATCTGATTATAATAATTCAAGAATATGGAGAATACTCTGGATTTAAGGTCAACAAGGAAAAAACAGCCTTATTGACGAAAAATATGTCTGAGAAAGAAGAGAATGAATTAGCACATCTAACAGGATTTAATAAAGGACAGAAAGCAAAGTATCTAGGTGTCTGGATAGCAAAAAGAAGTAATGAACTATTTCAAAATAACTATGAGAAAAAATGGAAAGAAATAACAAAAGATTTGGAAAGGTGGACTTCTTTGCGTTTATCTATGATGGGGAGGATAGCTGCAATAAAAATGAACTTTTTATTCCAACATCTTCGCATTATAACAAACAGTAAGCCTTTCATACAATGGAGGAAAAAGTTAACCAAATTCATATGGCAAGGAAAAAAGTCTAAGACAAAATGGAATATTATGATGAATCAGACATCCAGAGGAGGAATGGGACTACCAGATTTTCAGATATATTACAAAGCTGCAGCATTTACATGGATAAAGGATTGGATTGATCTACAAGACATGAGAATGCTGGCATTGGAAGGAACTGACTTGAGGATGGGGTGGCATGCCTATATGTTTTATGATAAAGCAACAATTGATAAAGGTTTCATGCATCATTATATTAGAAAATCGCTTTTGAAAATATGGAACGAGTATAAGAATAAAAACATAAGGCAGCTCCCCACGTGAGTGTCCCCTCAGGAAGCTTTCTTTGGAAGATGGACTGAAACAGATAAATGGCTGCGATACGAAGACTTATTAGAGAGATCAGCCCCAAATGATTTTAAGATTAAATCAAGAGAAAGACTTGAACAGGAAGGAATAACACTCAGTTGGTTCCCTTATAGACAAAACTGAAAGATTTCAGATGGACTCAAAGACATATGGTATAGAATCAAAAGAAAAAATGGGAGTGATCAAATGGCTGTTTGAAAATCCACCTCATTTATTAGCCCACATATATCAAGAAATACTACTATATGAAAGGCAAAAGGAAACAATTAAGTCAGCTATGATTTTGTGGGCTCAGAATATTAGACATTCAATTCAGCTAGATGTATGGGAACAGAGCTGGAAAAGGACACAAAAAATCACGAAGGCTCAGAACCTAAAAGAGAACTATTTTAAGTTGTTTCATAGATGGTACATGACACCAGATAAATTAAAAATGATTTATAATACAGGTACCGGTTTATGTTGGAAATGTCAGAAAGAGGTTGGAACGATATTTCATATGTAGAGGACATGTCCTAAGGCAAAGAAATATTGGAGTGAAATACATAACAAAATGTGTGTGGTATTGAAGGTTTAATTTGCTAAGATACCTGAATTGTACTTGTTAAATATGACAAATATATTTGAAGGCACTGACATAAAGAGACATTGGAGAATAATACTGTATATGATAACAACAGCTTGAATAGAATATGCAAACTTTGGAAAACTCAGCAAATACCCACAATTGAACAATGGTGAGGAACATTTGTTGAAAATAGAAAAGCTGATATAGTCTCTCAAAGATTAAAGGGGAAATCAGACGATGAGATTAAAAAAGAATGGCAAATAGTAATCATAATTGCTGGGTACTGCCAAATGGAAATGAGTAATTCATGGTTACGGTAATATATGATGGGACAACAGTTAATATATCATGGAGCTGGAATGTGGAAAGGGGAATGTATGAACTATCATGTAAGATTAACATTGTATTGTGGTACATTAATGTAAACTGGTAAAAGAACTTGGAAAATGAAATCTAGATCAGTGTGGAAGATCAAAAATAATTCATGTAAAAGTACAATTACAATTGTTTTAATTTGGGAAATTGAATAAAATTATATAAAAAAAGGATTAGCTGGAATGCTAGTGGTTTCAAGATGATCCTATCAGTTGCCCAAACTTAGAAAACAATAGCCAGCAAGGCATCTCCAGTGAGGCAACTGATGACCAAGACTCTGTAACCTCTTCCCGCGGCAAGTCCCCTTTGTTTCCTCCCCCACCCAGCCATTAAGGGGCTATCACGACCTCCATCAATGCTTTGTCTCCTGGAGTCAAGACCATTTGCCCATTCTGGACCTCTTTTGTTCACTGTGCCAGAGAGGAATTAACACATTCCCCTTCAGAGAGGGAAACAGGATAGATAAACCCAAGCTCCAGCCCAGATAGTTTTCTAGTACTTTGGATACATGTTGGTGTGTTATGCTGTGTGAGGAGCTTCAGATTCCTGTGCATTGTACTGCCCTCAGACCCCCAGTCTGAGCCACACTTCACCTTGATCTTTAGCTTCTGGAACAGTAACTATTGCTCACTTCATCCCAAAATCTCCTTGCTATCCAACTTTTCCCTTCTTTCTTTTTGTTGAATGGTTGTGAGACTGTTTGAATTTTGCATGTGTTTATGATTCCTCCCACAATAAAACACTCTTTTGACCTCCATCTTGAAGGCACACAACAATAAACTGCAAGGTGAAGGCTTTTTGTTTTCTGTTGTCAGTAGACTGCTGATAAGAAGGAAGAATCCTTCAGTTTTCTCTGGCTGCTAAGAAAATTATTTGTTTCAAGCATCCCTCTGTTTCTTACTATCTCTCAAGGCTTATACATACATGTATTTCACCGTGGTGTACAAGTAGACATCAGATAATGTGTTCACCAGCTGTGAACAATCTTCCTCTCCCATAAGCAAACAAATGAAAACAAACTTTTCTTTTTCTTCTCTGTGGAAAAGGTTGATACTCTTCTTAGCCCTCCATCTATTTTTTTTTAAATCTCCATCCTTCCTGAAATGTTCTCATGAAGCATATTTACTCAGTAATGCTGTTTCTGCTGCTGCTACTATTCCTAAAACTAGTGGGAGCTGTAAAAACACAAAACCAACACATCAGGGTGCAGTCTTCCTTTTTAGACTTCCAGACAACCTGCCACACATCCTTTTCTAAAATGTTCTGTTCCATTCCATCTCCTCTCTCCTTTTCCACAACCACATCCCCATTTTGTCAGTATTCCAGGGCAAATAAGTATATTCAGTCCTCATGGGGTTGATTTTTTTTTTTAAAGATAGTCTTTCCTCAAGATTTTTTTTTGGAGAAGGCAGGTTTAAAACCTTAGATTTTCCCTGAAATATGAACATTTTCTTATGTATGGATGGTGCCATTTTGACTGAAAAAGGATCTTTACTTGAAGAATGAGTGTGGTGTCAAGAACACTGGATTATTATTTTTCAACAGGATAACAGGTATATCTCCATCATTTTTTTAAAAATAACTGTTTCATTTCTTCCTCAAGTTGGCCAAATTTCTGCTTAATAACAGCCAGTCTCATGCACACCATTTAGTTTCTTATGCTAGCAGGTAGAAATATGTTTGCCTTAAAAGCAATAGGAATTAAAAATGCCAACCCCAAGACACCCTCCTCTTTGCTGAGAAGTTATTTGCCTATGAAAGAAGAAGTGCTTTTTGGCACTGGGGAAAGATGTCTGTTTCAGGGCAATGAGGGCTGGCCCAAGATACTTTATTGCTTATGGCATAAAACAAGTTGGTGGCCTCTCCCATCCTGTATGCACAAGTCAACTGGGCAGATTGTTGTATCTTTCTTCAGTACTGGTGATGGACCAGCATCCTTCACTACACTAAAGGGGACTAGGCTAGCTTAGAGGTCACACACAACCTCCTCCTTCAACTCCTTTCTCTGCCAACTGAGGTGACCCCCTTACTCTTCCTAGTAGTAGTGCTGGCTCTGATGGCAGTGCTTGTGGGAGTAGTAATGTGGTGAATGACATTTTTTTCTCTAGATGATATCACCAACAACAATCTCTGTGGGAGGCAAGGAATGACTAATTGTCCCCTCTGCCCTGTGTTGTTCTGCCACAAGCTCCCTCCCCTTCCCATTCTTCTACTGTACCCATTAACTATTTTTACTGTCTTAAGTAGGAAGCTTCTTTCTGATTATCTGAGCCTTCTAGCTGGAGGTTCCAGTTCAGTTCTGGGGTGAAACTGTTACTTCGGCCCAGGCTTACCCAGTGATAGCACTTGATATCATTTTTTATATCAATACCATTCAGCCTTCCTCTGTCACCCCGCTCCACGTGTTTGCGAGGCCTCCGGACAAGCACGTAAACAGGCGCGGCTGGTAATTGTTGGACATTCCATTCTCCACTTAGGCAGGCAGAACAGAGCCACTCCGTTGCTTCAGGGACCTCTCCTGCAAACACCCTTTTGCTTAAGCGTGATACTAACAAAGGCGCCCAGCTCTGAGCCAATAGTCTTACAAAGCCAAGCTAAGCGCCTTGCATTTGCATACTGGCTACACTATTGTTGATTCAGTGCTAAGCCGATCATGTTAAACTTCACCTTTTCCAAAGCTTTGTCCCACTCCAAATTCGCATTGTTCTCACTGAGTAAGGCATGGTCTGCAGTCACAATTCACCCTATATAAACCCCCCGATTCCGAGACCACCTCGGATCGCTCCTGGGTTCCATCCAGCCTTGCTGCCACTGTGTCTGGTGAGCCGTTCCCCTCAGTCCTACGTACTGAGACTCCATATCCCTGAACTCAATCTTCAAACTTCTTCAGGACTACAAGAAAGGTGTCGTATCACCCATTTCCCCTGAAAATCCCTATTTCCAATTCTTCTGTTAGCTGTGTGATTGTGGTGTCTTTACTGTTTGTTTGTCTTTCAATAAATATCATTTTTGCTATTTTAAAACTGTCTGACTGCTTGACTGACCTGACCCCGTAGATGCTGGGTTGCAAGATCCCTGCTAAGTTACCCTGCCTCTCGCTAGCTTTAGTGAGTGCTCCAACTAATTTCCACAACTTTGTGTTATTGTGTTTTGGTCATTTGGTCACCCCTCCCGCCCCCACCCCACCCCAGAGAACAGGGTAACAAAACCAAAGTCTTCTATATCATCATCATTATTATCATCATCACCACCACCACCATCATCATCTTTGTATCCTGTTTTTTGCCTAGTAAAGACTCAAAGTGGCTTACTAGAATTTTTTTGCATATAAAGCTACCGCTTCATCCTAGTTGTTACTCTCTGTGGAGAAATATACTGGGAATTTTCCCTTATGTCACCAGAATTGAATGGCACCTGGCAGCCATGTATGAGAACCCCTCCTGCCAAGCCTACCAAGGGACTCCTGTTTAGCAGTCTCACAGTGTACTTTCTTTAACACAGTTTACAAAAATCCTCTATGAGAGTCCTTTCTGTGGTGTCTGTTGTGTAAATCTTATGTATTATATCTGATTCGATTGTCATGTCTGCATATATTTCATTGTGTTGGTATGCCAAGCAACTTTGCTGTGGATAATTCCCCTTCATAAATAAGGTATAAGATTCAGGTAGCAAGGAGAAAGTGTGGGCAGGAAAGAGAAATAAATTTCTTCAAAAATATCCAGATTTTCCTTGTGTAGTTTTTGATGGCCCAGCTTTTACCAAAAACCACAGAGTATACATTTTTGAAATGTAGAAAGTGGAAGAAAACAGAAGGACATTGTGATTCTTCTACAATTTTAGCTAATTTCTGGTTAGATCCATGTTAACCTTTCGGTTATTTGCTTCTCTAAAATTTCTATTGTCTTATTTTACTCTCCAATCATCCTAGATCATGCCCATCATATCTACCACTGCCATTTCAAACAGATATAGGATCAGTTTAGAAAAGGACAGTTTAGGCAAGCCAAAGGTATTCTGAGCAATGTGGAAAGAAGACCAAATGGTAAGAAAATCTCATCATTTCTATAAAAGCTGGCAAGTGGCTCATAAACTACTGTGTCATTATTTTTTTCTTTCTGTCACTACTTGAGTGAGGCAGACTGTGGACAACCAATCTTGAAAGGTCATGAACACTGTTACTGTAATTTCTAGTCTGAACTTATGGTATATTAGATATCATTTGATATCAACAATTTGGCCTTCACTACCCATTCCGCACCATGTGCTTGCGAGGCCCCCGGACAAGCTCACATACAGGCACGGCCAAAAATAGCTGAACCATTCAAAACAGATCCAGGCAGGCCAGTAATAGCCAGACTGCAGCTTTAGGAGACCTCCAGACAAGTACTCTTTAAGATCACATTATGTATGCACGCTGTTTACAAAAGACTACCTGTCCCAAGCAAGCAGCTTGACTAGCCGAATACTCAACTGTCAAGCACTCCGCATTTGCATACTGTCTACTCTATTGACAATGCTGTCATAACTCAGTCATGCAAAATACTGACCTTTCAGAGGCTTTGTCTCCAGCCCGAAACTCATTGTTATCCCCGGGAATGGACTAGCCTACGGGCACATTTTCCCCTATAAGACCCCCTGATTTTGAGCGCGTCCTCAGATCGCTTCTGGCTTCCATCCTGCCTTGCTGTTGCTTCATTTGACGAGCCTTCCCCTCAGCTCCACGTGCTGAGAATCTTCACTTCTAAGGATTTATCTTCAAACTACCCGGGCTTCAGGACGGGTGTAGTATTACCCATGCAACAACCCCTCTTAAAATCCTCTATCCAACTCCTACCTTTCTTTCAATAAGTCTGTGTGAGTGTTTGCATACATACATTTGACTATGTTTATCAAAAATAAAGAAAACAATTACCGTATTTTCCGGAATATAAGATGACTTTTTAACCCCGGAAAATCTTCGCAAAAGTCGGGGGTTGTCTTATACGCTGGGTGTTGCAGGCCGCCACCGACGCGGCTGAGCCCGCCTCGCAGGCCGCCATCCACCTGGCTGAGCCCGCCCCTCCGCCTTGCAGGCCCTTTTCACACCTTATCTGGTGCCACTGGTGTCACACAGGGATTGTGCGAAAAGCCTCATCCAGGAGGTACTCGCGTCTCCTCCGTTTAACCTGCCAGGACTCCTCCTCCGCACCAGCTCCGTGTTGCTCCCCTTCACAAGTTTGAAAGTACCAGTTACAGAGGTGTCTAATAGTTACAGAGGTGGGCTGGGCACAGAGGAAAATGGGTGTGGAAGGGGGCATACCGGTAGTTTCTATCTCAGACCATTCTGAACAATGTTCCATTAGTCAGGGCATTTCTGGGCTCATATTTATGGATTTTGGGTTGCTACAGAAAATGAAAAGAAGAGCCACAAAGCCTGGACCTCTGGTTTGTAAACACTCTGATGAATGCTCTCTGCTTTACAAGAGACAAGGAGAGATCAAGATGAAGAAACATTAGGTGAAACCTTGAGTGTAATACACAGGAAGCACCATGGAAAGGGCTGCTTTGCCATAAAACAGATGTGTGAGGCAAAAAGGCATGGAAGTTCTTTCCATCCAAACACTTTGCAGACCAGGGGTGGGTAGTTATGCAGGACTGTTGAACAGGATGCACTGGCTCATTTGAGATGTGGGAAGTGACACAACATCACTTCTGGCTACCATTTGGGCTGATTTTTGGCAGCATTGTTTGTTTTTACTGAGCTTTTGGGAAATGTTTGATGGCTATGTGGGTTAGGTGAAGCAAACCACCACATTTTCAGGTGGACTGGGTGTTTTGGGGGTGTTTTTCCATCTGTCCCCAAATCACAGATATTCTCCTTGCCATTCCACCAAAGAGAGAGAGAAATAGAAACAATCCACTCCCACATTCCCCAAACATCTTTCCACAGTTGCACCGAGCTAGCTGGGAGGCTTGGGAAGCAGCAATTCCTTCACAAAGGATTATGTCCCTACCATATGATTAAACTGCTCCTTGTTAAACGAGAAAAAAAAAAACAAACCTAGGTAACACAGAAAAGAAAGAGAGACAAAGGTGTCTGGTAGCTTCTCTTTCCAATCCATTTGTGTTTGTCAACAATCCCCTCCTAGCTCCTGTGTCCCCTGGGAATCTTCAGAATTTTCAACAGTCGGAGCTTGGCTTACACAAGGCTACATTTGACGTGATAACTATTACCGGTACATGAGCTGGGCTCTTACTTTCAGTTACATTTATACCAGGATAAAGTTTTAAGGTTTTTGTACAAGTTTCTTTCAGGATGAAAACTAAGAGGCACTGATACTTGTTAAGTCTATTGGTCTTAAGGGAAATTCTTACTTTTTAATTTTTATTTGGTGTGCGTTGGAAGAGGGGTAGTCTTATACGGTGAGTATATCCCAAACTCTATAGTTTAACTGGAAAAGTTGGGGGTAGTCTTATATGCCCAGTCCTCTTATATGCTGGAAAATACGGTATTATTTACTTCTGTTTGCTCATTGACTCGGCCTGACCCCATAGACATTGGGTTCAAGATCTCGCTAGGTTGCCCTGCCTCTTGTATTGCTTAGCTTGTGCTCTGCTAATTCCCATTCCCCATTCTGAGCACATTGAGATGTCCCTCCCGAGACCCCAGAAATCAGGGTAACAATACTAACCAAGGTTGTTCAGAACAGTTTGGAAATTTCAGGTTCTTTGTTTCTAGTTAAAATTGATTACTTCCAGCAAATAGTCATTTATTTATTTTATTTTTATTTATTATAATTTTATCAAAATAAGAAAAATAAATCATTCATTTCCATAATCGATTACATTGTTTGCATTTTTTCCCAAGCATATTTAAAACAAAAAAATAAGCACATATTAGTGTGCAGACCTCTGTTCACTTTGTCCATCTTCAATGATCTAGTTTGTTTAAGGTCTGTACATTTCCTCTCGCCCTCCCCTTATCACTTCCTTACTTACTCCAAGGTAAATCTAATCTAAACGCATAACATCAGGTTTCTCTTTAATTTCTAATAATAATAAACAGCTTTCTCGCCTCTTAGAGTAATGTCTCATGAGTTTTTTGTAATCATCTATCACCCGTGCCATAACAAAATCACTTTTGTTAAATTTATCTTATTTTGGGAGCAGAAATTCCTCAACTTGTTTCCACTCTTGTTCATTAATAGCTTGATCTCTGTCCTGGAGTTTCATTACTAATCTGTCCATTTCTCGATATTCCATCACTTTTACTTTCCATTCATAGATTTGTGGAGTATGTACATTTTTCCATTTGCTGGCAAAAAGAAGTCTGGCCGCTGTTATCATGTGTAGTAGTATTCTCCAAAATTTCTTTCTTGTCTCTGTATCTATTTTCCGTAGAATGTTTAATAAGAAAATTTCTGGTAGTAATGGGATACTGATATTTAAGGCCATCGAAATCAATGTTTGAATTTCTTTCCAATACTTTTTCGCCTTACCACACGTCCACCAAACGTGATAAAACGTTCCGTTTTCTTGATCACACTTCCAACACTTTTGTCCTTTGTTTTGTATATTTTGTTTATTCTAACTGGGTCAAGATGCCATCTATGGAACATCTTAAGGTAATTTTCCTTCAAATTTTGGGCAACAGTAAATTTCTTTGTGTCCCGCCAACTCTTTTCCCAATGTTCCAGCTGTATTTCACGGCCAATACTCTGTGCCCAGGTAATCATTGATGTTTTTATTTGTTCTGATTCAAGTTCTCTTCCCAACAAAAGTTGATACATTTTAGAAGTCATATGATTTTGCTCTGATAATATAATTTTTTCAAATGTTTTATCTTCTTTATCAACGTCAAAGCCCTCCAACTTCATATCTATCTTAAATCTTTCTTGTAGCTGTCTATATAGGAACCAGCCACATTTAAAACCTTCATTTTCTATTTCTTCTCTAGTTTTTATTCTGATTCCAAAGTTGGGTGTCTTAACTAGTAGATCTTTGTACCTTATTATTTTCTCTTGTGGCTCTCGTCGTGATCCAAAAAAAGCATCATGGGTGGATATCCATAAAAGAATTTGATTGTAGTATTTCTTCTTGAATCTTTGCCAAATCAATAAAAGGGACTTTCTCAGGTAATGATTAAGAAATTCTTTATCAGTTTTTTCCTTATTATACTAAATATATGCGTGCCAGCCCATACGTAGGTCAGCACCTTCAAGCTTCAATATGTTTCTTTCTTCCAGGGTTATCCACTCTTTAATCCATACCAAAGCACTTGCCTGGTAGTAGAATCGCAAATCTGGTACTCCAAAGCCCCTTTCTCTTTCTTTTCAATGAGCATCTTCCATTTAACTCTTGGTTTCTTCTTTTCCCATATAAATTTCGTAATTTCTCTCTGCCAATCAGTGAATGGTCTGTCGCTTGTGATAATAGGCAAATTTTGAAATAAGAAATTCAGCTTTGGCAGTACATTCATTTTTATTGCTGCTATTCGACCAGATAGGGATAACCTCAATTGTTTTCATATATTAAATGACTTTTGAATTTCTTTCCAGGCAGTCTTATAGTTATTTTCGTATAGTTCATTATTTCTTTTGGATATCCAGAAGCCTAAATATTTGACTTTCTTTTCTATTTTGAACCCTGTTCTGGCCGCCAATTCTATTTGCTCTTCCAACTTTATGTTTTTTGTTAATATTTTTGTCTTTTCTTCATTGATTTTAAATCCCGCCAGATCACCAAATGACTTCAATTTCACTATTAGTTCGTCTATAGTCACACTCGGATCTTCCAGAATTATAACTAGATCGTCTGCAAATTCTTGTAGCTTGAATTCGTGCCCTTTTACTTTACAGCCTCTTATAGTTGGGTCCTCTCTAATCATCTTCGGTAATATTTCCAAAACCGTTATAAATAATAAGGGAGATAGAGGGCATCCTTGCCTTGTTCCTTTTTTTATCATAAGCTTCTCAGTTCTTTCTCCATTTATGATTAAGGCAGCTTCTTGTTTGTTATAGATTTCTCTTATCCAATTCATATATGTATCACCAAATTTCATTTCTTCCAGCACTGGCATCATAAAATCCCATGTCATGTTATCGAAGGCTTTTTCCGCGTCGATAAAGATCAAAGCTAATTTCTTCTGGTTATTCTTCTCATAGTGTTCTATAACATTTAAGATTGTCCGTGTGTTGTTTTTTAATTGTCTTCCTGGCAGAAAGCCGTTTTGTTCTTCCCCTATTATATCTTGTAGTACTCTTTTAGTTCTTTCAGCCAAAATGCTCGTAAAGATCTTGTAGTCTACATTTAGTAGAGATATCGGTCTGTAGCTTCCCGGGTCTTTAAGATCTCGACTTTCTTTCGGTATCAGCGAGATTACGGCTTCCTGCCAGGAATTAGGTTTTCCTCCTTCTGGGATTTGATTGAATAATTTAAACAAGTATGGCAACAAAACTTCTTGCATTTGCTTGTAATAGGAAGCTGAAAAGCCATCTGGGCCCGGCGCTTTAGAAGTACTCTGTTTCTTAATAGCATCTAGTATCTCTTTAGTACTTATTTTGGCATTTAGTATTTTCTGTTGTTCTTCTGTGATTTTTGGTACTTTGTGCTGCTCCAAGAAAGCCTTTATCTTGTTGTTGATTTTCCTTTCCTTTACATTATAAAGTGAACTGTAATATCTGTGGAAGACTCGTTTGATTTCTTGCTGATCAGTTAGTATTTTCCCCTTTTTGTAGACTTCTGTGATTAGGTTCTTTTCTTTTTCGCAAATAGTCATTTATTCCACCCAAAAGAAAACAAATAAATCTTACTGTGTTAGATGCAACATTTTAAAACGATAAAGACACTTATGTAACCAAGAAACACAAGCACTGTTATTTGTTTTTGTTTTTTCAGTAAGAAATTGTTGTTGATTGCTGTGCTGAACTTGGTCACAGCTTTTTCTGAGACAGTGAAATGGAAAATTTTCATAAGAGATTGAGCAGAAAGTGGTTCGAGGTAAGCTTAACAACCTGTCCGAGTGTGAGAGCCAGCCATGAGAATAATATGGAAGAAGTTATGCAAGAAGCAATCAGTATAGTGGTAGGCACAATGAAATTGTTAAGTTCTTTCCCAGTGAGAGCTAGAGTCTAAGCTTCAAAGCTATTTTACTTGCAAAGCTTTCCTATTAAATTTTCTTAAAATAAAGTCTTTATTAGTTTATACATGTAAGACAAAGACAAATACTATAAAAAAGAAAAAAAAGAAAGAAAGAAAGAAAGAAAGAAAGAAAGAAAGAAAGAAAGAAAGAAAAGAGAAGAGAAAAACAGAACAAAACACTTAAGTAACCTATAAAAACGAGAGAAAAAAAGAAAGGTAGTATCTCTATTTTCCCTATATTTCTTCCTATAGTATTAAAAACCCATGCCATATCAATTCTAGAGTTTGAATTATGGACATAGAATAAAAAGTAAATCCTCTTCTATTTCCTTCTTTTAGCCTCCAAACATCAATTACTTGCAATTCTTCAACTAACTTGAAAAATTCTTTTGCTAATTCACATTGGTTTCTCTTTATTAACTTTGTCAAAAACCTATCTATATATGGATCTACCACTCCATTAAAGTCTCCTAATAAACACTAATGTTCATAATTAACTTTTAATAATACCTCCTTTAACTTTTTATAAAATGAATTCTTTTCTGTTACTGGAGCATATATTCCTACTATTAATATTTTATAGTTATTTATCTTGATTTCAACCCTTACATATCTTCCTTTCTTGTCTGTAAACACCAACTTAAGCTTCAGATGTGGTTTGGCATATAAAACTACTCCATTTTTCTTATTTGGACCAACCGACACAAATTCTTCCCCCAATTTCTTCTCTGTCAACAATTTCACATACTTATCTTTGATCCTTATTTCTTGAAGACATATTAAATCTAATTTTAATTTTTGTAAGTAATGAAATTTTAATTTTAATTTTAATGAATTCAAAGCTTTCACATTCCAAGTAAGACTTTCCACTTAAATATATATTTATATTTTTATATATATATATAATAAAGGTATATTTCCAGGTAGTTCAGATATAACTTTTTACAATTATCCAAATATTTATATAAATATAAATACAAATAGAATTAATTCTCAATTCTTTCTTTATGCTCAGTCTTCGAACTTTCCATTATCCTCTTATTTCCAAACTTCTTATGCCACTAAGTCACACCACCTACTTATTAAGTCTTTTGTTGTTGTTGTTCTCCTTCTCCTGCCTTCTACTCCTTGTCTGAGACTTCCAAATCAAGAAGGTTTCCTTTTTCCTGTGTTTTAATTTCTCTATAGTCCTTTTTGGGTCTTTATTCAGATCTTCTTCTGGAGAGTTACTGTCATTTGATTCTGGGTTATCTTCTTCTTGATTCTTAGGTATTTTTTGAAGTTCTTTCTTTAATTTTTTCAGGAATTCTTTGGCTTTCTCTATTGTGTTTATCCTATATTTTTCCTTTTTATAGGTGAGATTGATTCCTTAAAGTTTGGCCCAACTAAAAAGAATTTCTTCCCTTTTTTGGACATCCACCAAAAAAAAAAAATTAAAAAAAATCTTTTCTCTTCTTCAGTAATTGTACTGGTACTTCCTTCAATTTTATTAATTCCTTCCCATCAATCTGGATTCCTTTGCTATGGTATACCTCCAAGATCTTATCTCTTATTTTTTTTCTTATGCATTGTACACTTAAGTCTCTTGGAAGATTTTTCCTTTTAGAAGTTAGGGAGCTAATTCTATAAATACAATCCACTTCCAATTCTAGGAAATCTTCACTACAGTTGAGACTCTTTGCTACCTCTTCTATTATTATTTTTCTTATATTTTCATTCAGTTTCCATCACACCTCTAAATCTTAACCACGATTCCTTCTCTCTCTGTTCCATCAATGCTTGCCTCAGTTTTTTCCCAGAAGGATACAAGCACTCAACCTGGCGGCTGGGGAGCAGGGGAGGAAGCAGGGGAAATGAGGCACATAATAGATAGAGAGGTGATACAGGAATACCTGGCCACATTGGATGAATTCAAATCTCCAGGGCCAGATGAATTGCATCCTAGGATATTAAAAGAGCTGACAGAGGTCATTTCGAAACCGCTTGCTATAATCTTTGAGAAATTTTGGAGGACAGGAGAAGTTCCAGCAGACTGGAAGAGAGCAAATGTTGTCCCCATCTTCAGGAAGGGAAAAAAAGAGGACCCAAATAATTATCGCCCAGTCAGCCTGACATCAGTACCCGGAAAGATCCTGGAGCAAATCATTAAGCAGTCAGTTTCTAATCATTTAGAAAACAATGCGGTAATCACGAGAAGTCAACATGGATTACTCAAAAATAAGTCATGCCAGACTAATCTTATCTCTTTTTATGATAGAGTTACTAGTTTGATAGATGAAGGGAATGCTGTGCATGTAGCATATCTTGATTTCAGTAAGGCCTTTGACAAAGTTCCCCATGACATTCTTGCAACGAAGCTAGTAAAATGTGGGCTGGACAGGGCTACTGTTAGTTGGATTTGTAATTAGTTGACTGACCGAACCCAAAGGGTGATCACAAATGGCTGCTTTTCATTCTGGAGAGAAGTGACTAGTGGGGCGCCACAGGGTTCTGTCCTGGGCCCAGTGCTGTTCAATATTTTTATCAACGACTTGGATGAAGGAATAGAGGGCATGCTCATCAAATTTGCAAATGATACCAAATTGGGAGGGGTTGCTAATACGCCAGAGGACAGGATCAAAATTCAAAATGACCTGGATAGATTGGAGAGCTGGGCCAAGGTGAACAAAATGAAATTCAACAGAGAGAAGTGTAAGGTCCTACACTTAGGTAGAAAGAATGGAATACAGAAATATGGGATGGGGGACACATGGCTGGATAGCAGTATGTGTGAAAGGGATCTAGGAGTCTTCATGGACCACAAGTTGAACATGAGTCAGCAGTGTGATGCGGCAGCCAAGAAAGCCAATGCAATTCTTGGCTGCATCAATAGGAGTATGGTGTCTAGATCGAGGGGGGTACTGGTACCGCTCTACTCTGCTTTGGTTAGACCCCATCTTGAATACTGTGTCCAGTTCTGGGCACCCCAATTCAAGAAGGATATCGACAAACTGGAGCGTGTCCAGAGGAGGGCGACCAAAATGGTGAGAGGCCTGGAAGCCATTCCCTATGAGGATAGTCTTAGAGAGCTGGGTATGTTTAGTCTGCAAAAGAGAAGGTTAAGAGGGGACATGATAGCCATGTTTAAATATTTGAAGGGATGCCACGTAGAGGAAGGAGAGGGCTTGTTTTCTGCTGGTCCAGAGACCAGGACAAGGAGCAATGGATTCAAGCTGCAGGAAAGGAGATTCCACCTGAACCTCAGGAAGAACTTCCTGACAGTCAGGGCTGTCCGGCAGTGGAATGTGCTGCCTCGGAGTGTAGTGGAGTCTCCTTCCTTGGAGGTTTTTAAGCGGAGGCTGGACGGCCATCTGTCAGGAGTGCTTTGAGGGTGTTCCTGCATGGCAGGGGGTTGGACTGTATGGCCCCTGTGGTCTCTTCCAACTCTACATTTCTATGATTCTATTATTCTATGAAATCTTCCAGTATCTGTCTTATTTCCTTCCTAAAATCCCGCATCTCTTCCATAAATTTTTTCATGTAAAAGGGAACACCTTCTTCTCTTCCAGGTTGTGTTTGTGAAGCTTCAGTTCCTTTGGAACTTGTTTTGACACTTATCATCTTTCCTTTTATCCCAGCTTTCTTCTCACACCTTCCCTGGACTTTCCTTCTTCTTCTTTTCCTTCTTCTTCTTCTACTACGCTCCTTCCTCTATCACCTTCTCCGACCTTCTTCTACTTGCTTCAGCTTTCTTAATTCTTCTTCTTCTTCCTATTTTCTACTACTTTCTTACTTTCCTTCCATTTGCTTCTCCTTTCTTCCCTTCAGTTCCCTCCTTCTTTCCTTCCATCCTCCTTCCATCTTCCTTCCTTCTATCTTCGTTCTCTTCCTTATCACTTCCTCTGATCTTCTCCCTTTTTCTTAAGATTTACTTTATCACTGTTCTTGCTCAAAAAGACAAAATAACATAGGGAAAATAATAATAATAATGATGATGATGATGATGATGATGATGATGATGATGATGATGATATAAAATAGTTCACCAGTCATTCAAAAATACTTCAGTCTGGGTTTGGGATCTAACACCAGTTCTACCACAAGTCCAGGAAGATCAACAGCAGGGATTCCCCAATAAGGATGTTAAAAAAATTCTTTTCCACAAAGTCAAAAATTATTCTATGGAATCAAAACTCATAAATCTCTATTCCAAAGTACTCTGGGTTACAAAAAAAAAAGAAAGAAAAAAGATTAAAAAATAAAGAAAACAAGAGAGGGAGATGTGTAGCTGTTTATCAGTGTTTTCAAGACACACACTCTGTAGACTCAACACACCTAATCTGCTATTAGGGGAGAGGAGCCACTTGCTCTCAGCAAATAAATAATGAATTTCAGTGTACAAAAGCTTCTTATTCACAAGTTTGAACTCCTCTTTCTCCAACTATCATATCAAGGTGTTCTGCTCCTTTCAAAATATGTTAAATTCTTTGGTAACCACAGATGAACAAAAAGAAAGTAAAAAGGGAACTCTAAAGATAAAAGAAAAAAAATATTCTGTTTAAATCCCTTTCAGAAACTTGTAAAGGTTTTTCCAACTGTATATTCCCAAGATTTAATTCTATATCTTCAAGAAAAGAAAAAAACTGCAGCAACATCAACAGGAAAAAGGACGTCCCTGCTGACTAGGAGACTATAAGCCTCTAATTTATAGGAAAAAAAACAGGAGAGAAAATCAATATCAAAAAGAGCATTCAACAATAGAGGTATTGTCCCAAAAAACAGATGAAATCTTCTTGATTTTAATTAATTAGTTACAATCACTCACTCATAAATTTCAAGAACTTCAGCAGACTTATGTGATGCAGGTGAAGAGAAGAATTTTGTCCGCCTGTTTGGTAGAATGGCGGCTCCGCTCCTGTACTGCCACCTCCACGATCGTCATTCTTCTCAAACGGTGATCAACTGGGGCTTCACAGTCTGTCTGGGGTTCTTCAGGTGCCCCTAGGTCCTGGGCACCCCCTTGCAGGTTCTAGTATACCTGCGGGTCACTTCCACTACTGTCAGGCAGGAGATCAAAGCACAAAGCACGATCTCTCTGCTGTCTTTGCCTGTTCCTCACCAAACCGGAAGTCCAAAGCTTTCCTATCAAATTTCATGAAGGTGTGATTTTAACTATTTTTTCTCTTTGAAGGGGAAAAAAAGCAGTGAATTGAAAAATTTCTCATAAATGTTACATAGCTCATGGGGGCTATGTATGTTGTTATGTGGCAGAACTAAAACTTCAGGAAGCTAGTTTTTCAAGCACAACTCGCATAATATCTGTATTGGCTATGAAGTTCTGGAACTGGAACCCTAAAAAGGAAATTTTCCAAACTGTAGGTAGAGCTTTGCATGGAGACATTCTAAGATTCAGTTTACATCTTAATAGGAACAGTTGATGGAGAAAAACTTTTATTGGAGACTTTGGAGAACCACTGCTGTTCAGAGTTGACAGTACTGGGCTGGATGGGCAAATAGCTTGGCCTGATAACATGTAGTCTGGCATCAGCAACTTATTTCCACTGACCTGCCATCTTAACTACTTTCTGGAAAGTCAAATAGACACTTTACAGATTGTTTCTTGAGGGGAGTCATTCAGGAAGTACATTTGTTCCATGGGACCTCACAGTACATGGCACTGTTGGTGTTGCTGCTGCTGCTGTTTCTGTGCCATCAAGTTGTTTCTGACTTAGGGTGATCCTAAGGTGAACCCACCATGGAGTTTTCTGGGGCTGAAACATTCTCCACATGAGTGAAGTTCTCATATTGATAAATGTATATTCTGTGTCTATAGATGCTTTAAAGCAAAGCATACTTCTTACTTTTTTTTGCATAGTAATGTATTTTATCTTAAATTTTTAACATACAATATTACAACATATCACATATTGCAAATTATAAATTACATTTTTTATTTTTATACCAGTCTCCCCCACCCTCCCTCAATCCCCTGCAAATTAAAAATTACTTTCTTTTATACCAGTATACTTATTACAGAACTTGATCATCATTTGTGAGGGGTTTGGCTTATTCTGGCACACAAAAGCATACCTGGAGAACAGGATACCCTGAAAATGCAAAAAGCCAACCACCCCAACCATAGCTAAAAGTATGTATAACCTCTTTGTTTCTAGAAAAGTATGTATAACCTCCTTGTTTCTAGACTGAAAACATGACTAGACTGAAAACAAAGAAGTGATGCCACAGCACTTATGGCCAAATCTTCATCCAGCAGATCTTCTCCGATGCTCTGGGCTACCAGAGTCCAAAATTTAATTGTGTAGTTTTCAAGACTCCGGGTATTTCATTATCTTGCAAGCATTTACATGTAGAGTGAACCTATATACATAAGTGCATATCAATATCATGATTGCTAAGAGTCAACTCACTTTGATAACTGAGGGTTATTGGGTTTATTCCAAGAAGTCATCCATGGTGTATATAAAGCATTTAATTCTGTATCTAATTTAAGTGTCAAGCCTGTTATGGTTTAAAGCATTCATTAGCACTTACAGCTGAGGGAAGTTGATGACATTGGTTCTTTGTATTTAAAAAAGATATGAAGATCAAATTTTGCCTGTAAACCTGATATGTTTCAATCCATTACTTTAAGGCTCTGTAAGCATGGTGAATTGTCAATGTTATTAACTCACAGAATGAAGTAATTCCTTACAACTAAAATTTTGATGATTATTGTATATGAATGGCCAAGATCCTATACAGGGAGATGAAGTATAAAGTTCCACCAAGCAGAATTCTGCTTCATTTCTCCTCCTGAGCACCTCCTCAATATGGCCACACATAGTGGCTGGAGAGGCCACAAACAAAAAGTGTCTGACTGTGTCTATTTCTGGCTCTTTTCCTGAGCACACACTCTAACTGATGAACTAGAGGGAGGAGCTAGAAGCCTTTAGGTCTAACTGACTAACTGACTAGCTGGGGGAGGAGCTAGCAACTGGGAGCTCTTTATAAACTCTCCCAGCAGCCTTCAAGCTCATTTCCAGAGGAGAGAGTGGAAGGTGAGCTGTGTCTGAGAAGACATCCTTGACTGGGTGTTTTTACAGGCTTGTGGGGTTGTGTTTGTCTCTTTGTTTGTCTGTTTGTTCTGGCCATGTGCTGTCTCTAAGCACATAGTCTAACTGATGAGCTAGGGGGAGGAGCTAGCAGCCGTTAGCTCTTTATAACCACTCCCAGTAGTGACTGCCTTCGGCGTGCACAGTTTGGCTCTACAAATTTAGTAAGAGGTCATTGCTTCTTGGGTTGAAGCCCTTCTGAGGCCGTCTGCCTGACTACAACATCCAAGTGCATTGGGCAGCTTGGAGAGTAACTAGAACCACCTCACAGCCATCGACAGGAACTTTTTTCCTTACAGTCTCGCAAAGCGGATCAGGAGGCCTTTAAATTGAGTTCAGCCAAGTACAGAAGAGGAATTAAAAGAACAAGGCCATGAAATTAACTGGTTCCCATGGGGACAAATAAAAGAAAGATTTAAAATGGATCAAAAATTATATGGTTTGAAAGAAATGAAAATTGATGAAAGGGGACCAGAAAAAAAGAATTTCTAGATTTTTTAAAATATTGTTACAAAGAGAGATGGAACCAAAAATTGTTAAAAATAACATGGTTAGATGGGCTCAAAATATAGGACATCCAATTGAATTGGATACATGGGTGAGGGCATGGAAGACAGATGTAAAATTTACACCAAGTTTGAACTTAAGAGAAAAATTTTATAAAATGTTATATAGATGGTACATGACACCTGTAAAACTGGGGGAAAAACAGGAAATGGGAATGGAAAATGTTGAAAATGAGAACGAGGGATCTTTTTTCATATGTGGTGGACCTGTAAAATAGCAAAAAAGTTTTGGAAAGAAATACATGATGAAATTCAAAGAATGTATGGTTTTAACTTTGAACTGAAGCCAGAACTTTATTTGTTGAATATGTTAGGGCAACAAAGAGAAATAAGATCTCATCAAAAGACATTGTTATATATAATAATTGCAGCAAGATTGACTTATGCTCAACATTGGAAAGAAAGAAAACATATTGATATAAGAGAATGGGAATCCAAAGACCTGGATATGGTAGCGATAGAAAAGTTAACTTTTTCACTTAAAAATAAGCAAATCCAGGGCTTTGAAAGAGAATGGTAAGAGGTATTAAATTGAGTTCGGGAGACAGTATTATTCAGGGCAAGGATGCAGCGAGTGCTGGGAAAAATAGCCCAAGTGATATAGATATATAGATATAGCCCAAAAGATATAGATAGACCAGGCCAAGTAGTACTAGAGACCAACCATGGGAGGAAAAGTAACTTTAGTACAGGACTTCTGAGAAGGGCACATAGTCTTAAGTGTCTCTACAGTAATGCAAAGAGCATGGGAAATAAGCAAGATAAATTCAAACTCTTAATACAACAAAATAAATATGATTTAATAGGCATCACTGAAGCCTGGTGGGGTGAGTCTCATGATTGGAATGTATGTATAGGGTGTATAACTTATTTTGCAGAAATAGACCAAATAAGAAAGGAGGAGGAGTAGCTTTATATGTCAAGGATGTTTTCACCTGTGAAGAGAGCCATGACTTAAATCCAGGAATCTAGGTCGAGAGCATATAGGTAAGAATTAAGGGAGCAAGAAGCAATAGGGATATGATTGTGGGGGTTTGCTACAGGCCTCCAGGCCATCCTGAGGACTTGGATGAGGCATTCCTGGAGCAGATGACCACACATTCAAAAAGGAGAGATGCAGTAGTAATGGGAGATTTCAACTATTGTGATATACATTGGCAGTCAAACTCTGCCAAGATCACAAGGTCCAAAAAAGGATCCTCACTTGCCCTGCAGACAATTTCATTGTCTAGAAGGTGGAAGAGGCAACAAGGAGATAAACTATTTTAGATCTGATCCTGACCAACAGAGATCACCTTGTTGATGAGGTGGAGGTAGTGGGATGCTTGGAGGGAGTGACCATGCTCTATTGAAATTTCCCATTCAATGGGAAGGTAGCCAAGTGTAGCCAGACACACATTCTAGACTTTAAAAAAGCTGATTTCTGTAAACTTAGTTGCCAAAATTCTGTGGTCAGGAACACTGAAACAGAAAGGAGTTCATGATGAATGGAAGTTTCTTAAAAGTGAGATACTGAAGGCACAATTTAAAATTGTACCAATAAGAAGGAAAAATAGGAGCTGTATAAAGAAACAGGAATGGTTGACTAAAAATTCTCAGCTGAGCTAAGTGTTAAATGAAACATGTACAGGAAATGGAAGAATGGTGAAACCACCAAAAAGCAAAATAGCCAGGATATGTAGGGAGAAGGTCAGAAAAACTAAAGCACAGAATGAACTCAGACTTGCCAGAGACATTACAAAAAAATAAAGATATGTCTGCAGCAAAAGGAAAAAGAAGGAAATTATAGGATCGCTGCATGGAGAAGATGACCAATTACTAATGGGGGAAGAGAAAAGGCAGAACTATTCAACATCTTCTTTGCCTCAGTTTTCTCCCAAAAGGATAGAAGTAGTAAAGGAATATCTGGCTAAACTAGATGAATTCAGGTCTCCATGGCCAGATGAATTACATCCAAGGATATTAAAAAGAAATGGCAGGAGTCATTTCATAACCACTCACAATCATCTTTGAGAACTCTTGGAGAAGAGGAGAAATCCCAGCAGACTGGAGGAGAGCAAATGTTGTCTCCATCTTCAAGAAGGGTAAAAAAGAAGACCCAAAAAATTATCTCCTGGTCAGCCTCACATCAATACCAGGAAAGATCCTAGAGCAGATCATTAAACAGTCAGTTTGTAATTACTTAGAAAGCAGTGTTGTAATCACTAAAAGTCAACATGGATTTCTCAAAAAAAAATCATGCCAAACTAATCTTACTTCTTTTTATAATACAGTTACAAGCTTGATAGATGAAGGGAATGCTGTAGATGTGGCATAACTTGATTTCAGTAGGGCCTTTGCCAAAGTTCCCCATGACATTCTTGCAAAGAAGCTGGTAAAATGCAGACTGGGCAGGGTTGCTGTTAGATGGATTTGTAATTGATTGACCCGAACCCAAAGGATGCTCATCAGTGGCTGCTTTTCATTCTGGAGAGAAGTGACTAGTGGGGTACCACAGGATTCTGTCCTGGGCCAATGCTATTCAACATCTTCATCAATGACTTGGATGAAGAGGTAGAGGTCATGCTGATCAAATTTGCAGATGACACCAAATTGGGAGGAGTTGCTAATACCCCAGAGGACAAGATCAAAATTCAAAATGACCTTGGCAGATTAGAGAGCTGGGCCAAAGCTGAGAAAATGAATTTCACCAGAGAGAAATGCAAGGTCCTGCACTTTGGCAGAAACAATGGAATGCACAAATAATGGATGGGGGACAAGTGGCTGGATAAGAGTACCTGTGAAAAGGATCTAGGAGTCAGCAGTGTCATGTGGCAGCCAAGAAAGCCAACGAAGTATGGTGTCTAGATCAAGGGAGGTAATAGTACAACTCTATTCTGCTTTGCTCAGACCTCATTCGGAATATTGTTTCCAGTTCTGGGCACCTCAATTCAAGAAGGATGCCCTATGAGGAGCAGCTTAGGGAGCTGAGGATGTTCAGTCTGCAAAAGAGAAGGTGAAGGGGGGACATGATAGCCATGTTTAAATATTTGAAGGGATGTCATGTGAAGGAGGGAGCAGGCTTGTTTTCCGCTGCTCCAGAGACGAGGACAAGGAGCAATGGATTCAAGCTGCAGAAAAGGAAATTCCAACTGAACCTCAGGAAGAACTGTCACGTGAACAAAAACAAAACCAGCCAATAAAAGCATGTGCTAATTTGCAAGACTGATTTTCAGTAGAAGTTAAAACACTAAAAGTAAGTTCTGTTTTGACAAAAAAAAGTGGCCCTTTCACACTATGCAATTATAGGGTTATGATTCCACTTTAACTGTCATGGCTTCATCCTATGGAATCCTGATATTTGTAGTTTGGTGAGATAGTAGAGGAGTTCTTTGGCTAAGAAGTCTACATTTCACTGTATGAACTGTAAAATACAGGATTTCACCAAATGGAACCAAGTGGAATCCTAGTGCTATAACTGTGCAGCGAGGAAGGGCCAAAGGATTGGCATCACGACTGACATATATTGGAATAACACTGGAATGTATATTTTTACAATCATTGTAGAGATAGTTATTCACTTCCTTCCTTCGTGCAACATACTTTGAGATTCACCATCCTTCTGAGGGAAGATCTCTTTGAGATGTACCAACCTCCAGATGAAGTCTCCAAGAAATATTCATGTAGTGGCCAGGGGAGGCTGAGAAACATCTGGCTATGTACTGATCTCTAGATGCATCATCCAGGACCTCCCAGTGGTTCTCCAGAGGTCCTGGAGGATGACATCATTACTGGGCACATGGATTCATAGATCATAGAGTTGGAAGAGACCACAAGTGCCATCCAGTCCAACTCCCTGCTATGCAGGAACACACATCAAATCACTCCCAACGGATGACCATCCAGCCTCTGCTTAAAAACTTCCAAAGAAGGAGACTCCACCACACTCTGAGGCAGCATATTCCACTGTCAGACAGCTCTGACTGTCAGGAAGTTCTTCCTGAGGTTCAGGTGGAATCTCCTTTCTTGCAGCTTGAATTCCTGCATGGTAGAGGCTTGGACTTGATGGCTCTTATGGTCTCTTCCAACTCTATGATTCCATGATTCTGTTTTATCATTCTCTTGCCACTTCTTCTGCTGCTGCCACTGTTCCTTGATCACCACAGCTCACCTCTTCCCATTCACCACCACCTCATCACTTCTTCCACTACCACTGCTTCCCATTGACTGTTTGCTCTTTAACCTGGAGAAAAGTGACCATGGAAATATTTCAGGGATTTTTCTTGGGACTAATGATGTTAAACATGACCTGGAGGATGGAATAGAAGGTATGCTTATCACATTTGCAGCTGACACAAAATCAGAAGGCGAGCTGATACTCCAGAGAACAGGAATAGAATTCGAAATGACCTTGATAGGTTGGAACACTGGTCAGAACAAACAAAATTAATTTCAGCAGGGAGAAGTATAAGGTACTACATCTAGACAGGGAAAATGAAAGGCACAAATATAGGATTGGTGACACATGGCTTGACAGCAGTATATGTAATAATCTTAGGCAACCACAAACTAAACATGAGTCCATAGCATGATGCCGAGGGCAAAAGAAATCAATGCAATTCTAGCTTGAATTAACTGGAGTACAGTGGCTGGATCAGAGGAATCATAGTTCTACTCTATTCTGTTTTGATAAGATGTTACTTTGAGTGCTGTGTCCAGTTTTGGGCAGCTCAGTTCAAGAAGGATATTGACAAAGTGGAATGTGTCCAGAGGAGGGTGACAGAGATTATGAAAGTCTGGAAACCAAAATCTATGATGAGTAACTTCAGAAGCTGGAAATATTTAGTCTGAGGAAGAGAAGATTTTGAATTGCTACTGGTAGCCATCTTTCAATATCTGAAAAGATATCATGTACAAGTTTTCAGGAGCTTATTTTCTGCTGCTCCAGAAACTAGAACATGAACCAGTGAATTCAAATTACAAGAAGAGAGTTTCCACCTAAACATAAAGAAGAAGGTTTTGACGCTAAAGAGTTGTTTGACAGGTGAATAGACTGCCAGAGAGGGAGCTTAGACTTTTCTTCTTCAGAGGTCTTTAAGCAGAAGTTGGGTGGGTGTCTTTCAGGAATACAAGTCCAACTCTCCACCAGTACATGGTGGAGAGCTGGACTAGACCCTTGTGGTGCCTTCCAACCCTACAATTCTATGCAACGTCTTGTCAGGACACATCTGTAGTTTTGCAAATGAAATGCAGTTTTTGGAGCTGAATTTGACAGTCAATCATCCCATTAACCTCTCTTTTCTTTCCACAGGTCCTCTTGCAGCACTTTGTGGCTTGGAGGTTTTTAACTGTAGAAATGTTAGTTCTTTGATTAATGACATCGTATCCTTTTGGAAAGAGTGGGAAATGATTTCACTTATTAGACTAGTTTCATTCAGAGAGAAGGGTGAAGCAAAGTACATAATTCTGAGGTTTGTTTTCACACACTAAACAAAAAGGGAAGATTCCTTAGGGCAATAAACACTGTCTGAATTTAGTATTTGATTAATATTATGCTCTACCATTTAATTCCTTCAGAGTTTTCTAAATGATGGTGATAATTCCCCACTGTCCATATTGAAAGGTACCTATTTATCCATGAAACACATTTGCTTCCATGAATGATATTCATGACTGACAAATATTAAAACAGGGAGAGTTACAGAGAGGACACTTACCCTTTGGGAAGAAGAAAAATGGGATTAGGAAGTATGAAAGTGCATCAAGGTTTGGATTGGGTTCTTTGACTTTTTAGACTCCTTCAAGTGAAGAGACTTTGGGTCACTACATGTACTATATTGAGATGTAAATTGTATATGTATGTGGCATTATGTTTTTCCAGCTCAGACAGATGTCTAAGGAGGTGAAGATGTTGCAGATGTTCTCCTCTTCCAGTTTGAAGAAGAGCTCCACTGGCTGGTGGAGTATGTCTGCCCTAAATGCCCTCAGTGTGAGTGTGTGTGTGTGTGCACATGCCTTCAAATCACCTGTTGACTTACGGTAACCCCATGGATTTCGTAGGGTTTTCTTAGGCAAGAAAAACTTGGCAGTGGCTTTGCTAGTTCTTTCCTTTGAAATATAGCCTACAGCACCTGGTATTCATAACACCTATGGAAAACTCTGTACCTCCCAATCTACCGCCAGAGATGTTCCTCTAAGATTGCCATATTCTAGAGCCTCAGATATCTTATTTGCATACTATTATGATTAGGCATATTGTTAATTTACATTCTCATCATGAAAAACAAGTTCATTAGCAGTTGCATTCCTTTACCACTATGTTTCAATCTTCATACCATTATTTCTAATTGTCATTCTTCTCAGAGAACAAGTGTAGAATAAGGCTCAAATTGCTAGTCTTTGGTTATGGAATTCCTGTGTGACCTTGGGCTAGCATTACTGTTACCACGGTTATGATATGTCTGGTGAGAGTACTAGATATCTCTTGATATCAAATAATTTGGCTTTTACTTGACCTTTCTCTGCCACCCTACTCCACATGTTTGCAGAGGTCCACCGGACAAGCACATATAGGGTGCTGCCGTTAATGGTTGTAAATTCCAAACCTCCTTTAGACAGGCAACTTAAGCCTCTTTGATGCTTCAGGGAACACCTTCTTGCAAACCAGCCTTGCTCAGGGTGAATCTACACAAAGATGCATGGCTGAGTGCCGAGCCATTCCTTTATGTTGGGCCATTTGCATACTGGTCATACTATTGTCATCAAGCGCTAAGCCCATCATGTAAAACCTGACCTTTTCCAATACCTTTGTCCAGCTACAAATTTCCTTTGTTCTCACCGAGCATGGCATGGCCTGTAGGTAAAATTCACCCTATAAAAGGTCCCCATTTTCAAGTCCTCCTCGGACTACTTTGGACTTCCATCCCACCTTGCTGTCGGTTTGTCCAGTGAGCTCCCCTCAGCAAACCGTACTGAGCTTTCCTCCCCTCGACCTCCTCTTCTCTCCAGGACTACGAGACCAGGTGTCGTATTGCCCATTCCCCTGAAAGCTCTCCATATCTATTTCTCAGTTAGCTAGTGTATGTCGTGTCTCTTGTGTTGTTTGTCTACAATAAAATATTATTTGTTACTTTAGAACTTGCCTAGCCACTCTCTGACCCGACGCTGTATACATAGGGTTAAAAGATCCTAGCTAAAGTTACCCTGCCTCTCATTAGCTTAAGAGAGTGCTCGAGTTAATTTCCCCCATCTTGTGTTCTTAATTAGTAATTTGGGTGCCCCTCCCAGGACCCCCAACATACAGGGTGACAGAGTGGTGAAGCCACACAGGCAGCCCTGGTACCCCCAGTTTGAGAAGGAGTCGCGAACCTCCTCAAATCGGGTGGTGCCGACCTAGGGAACAGTCAGTTGAGCTGTTTTAGATCGTTGTTAGGCAGGTTAGTGCATGTGTTTTGTGTCTGTAGTTCTATCAGGTGGTAATCGTACCCCTCCTCTTGTCTTGTCCTGGGAATCACCTCCCCATCTTGGGTCTATCGTGGGCTGGGATTTTACGTGTTTTAGGCCTAGCACATGAGGAACAGTCTACATGCATTCAACATCTTAGCAGCAAGGCACACAAAAGCATTTCAGGGAAGGAGCACCAAGGTGACTGTTCCTTCTGTGTCCTTGCCCTTGTCCCCCTTGAGTTTTGGTTTTGGCTTTGTGTTGGTAGAGATGCGAGTGAGAGTCCCAGCGTCTCAGAATTTGCGGGTAGGAATCCCGATTTGGCTAACCGACTAGGATTGGGTGGTGAGTCCTGACTTAGTCTTGGGATTTACCTGTTTAGCCCATGGTAGAGAAAGGGCCCCTCACCCAGAAAATCAGTCAGGGACGGTTTGGTTTTGGTTCCTTGCCCCTCTTCCCCTGCTGCTTGGCCAGGCGGCGCTGTAAGTTCCGTTGTGTTCATTACCCTCCCCCCGCAAGCAGGCGAGTACACCTGTAGGTGTCCCCTGGGTCTAGGTGACCTCCCTATCCACCAACTGTTTCCTCATCCTCTCGTCCCCTGTGCTGTCGAGGTATAAAACCGGGCCTGGGTGTACCAGAGTGACTTTGTTTGGGCAGGCTGGAGATTGGTTCCCGTCCCTCTTCCCTAACGTAGTTCCAGAGAGTTCATTTCCCGAGTTCCCCCAAGGGGTCTAGGTGATCCTACCTGTCACTCCAGGTTCTGGTCCCGCAGTTTGTGTTTGTATCAGTTGTGTTAGGTTTGTGTTAAGATATGGCTAAGGAGAGCCCCAGTACAGTAAAGGACTTCATGCGTGAGGAAGAGGTCCATGGTAAATTGGAAAAATAGGTTTGAAGTAAAGGAAAATGCCCTTGGAAGGATTCTATCTTCCAGACAGCAGATCCCTTTACTTCCCTCAGAGAAGCTTACGCCCCAGCGCATAAGTCCAAGAACCCGTTCGGACCAGCGAAGGATGCGCTGGCCGCATGAGGACTTTGACTTGCGGCCAGAGACGCTAGCTGTGCCCTAGTTGAGAGACGGGGTAGGCTGGCAGCAGTAGAAAAGGAGAACACCCAGCTTCAAGCCGAAATTGAGGTACTGCGGGCGGATAAGGTAACTTTTGCGTCCATCGCACAAGCCTCTGCACAGAAATTGAGTGACCTCACCCTAGTCGCCCAGACTTGGGAAGAGAAAGCCCATGCCTTAGACGCTGAGCTGGATCATGCCCAAGCTGCGGCCAAGTTCATGGTTGGGCAGGTTAAGGAACAGCATGAGGCTGTTAGTCACGCAGCCTGCCATAAGCAAATTGCCACGCTAGAGAGTCAACTCCAAACATGCAAGGGCCTGTTATTGGCTGTGTGCCCTGGAGCTGCTCCCCTCATTTGCACAAGATTTGTCCGGGGAGCTCCTGCTGGAGGAAGCTGTGGCCTCTCCTCCCATTAATCCAGACTGGAGTGACCCTAAGGTCCCAATCCACCCAGTTGAGACGCGGTCCATGACACGCAGGACAGTCCCCACTGGAGAAGGCAGCTCCGAGAGAGCAGAGACACAGGAGACACAGGTCACCAAGACTAGGGTCCCCTGGCGTGCCACCGAGGCAAGAACTATTGCCGACCAATTGGGTCCCCTAACTCGGTCCACCGGGATCATGTGGCTGAACGCAGTCATCCGCTCGTATCCCACGGCTAACGGCCAGGACTTGACCCATTTGGCTCGCCTTTGTATGTCCCCGTCTGAGTTCCCTACCCTTGAATCAGCTGTGGCAGCTCACGGCCTGGTCAGGCTCAAGGCCCACGACTGGATGAGGGAGGTAGTGAAGATCCTTTGGCCTGGTCAGAGTGCTGGTGTGCTCTACGTTATGGAGCAACAGGGTCCTCGTGAGAACCCTGAGGCTTACATAGTGCAGAGGCAGCTGCTAGCCATTCTGGCTGAGAAGGTCCCCTTAACCGCCTGCGGGTACAGCTTCGACACCGTGGAGTTCAAGACTCTATTGTATGGAGGCTTGAACCACGAGACAAAGATGGCCCTAGGTCTTGTGGATCTGACCACGACACTGTGGGAGGAATTTGGGAACAACCTCCGCAGGGTTGCTGACCTGTTGCGTGAGGCCGGCTCCCTCAGACCCCCCATCAAGGCCCAGAGATGAGATGTAGGGAACTGGGAACCCATAGCGGAGGTCACGTACGCCAACTATGGGCCCCACTCCCAGCACAGGAAGTCCGCACCAAATTCTGTTCCCAGAGGGAATTGGAACTCGCACCCCGCTCCCAGACAGGATAGGCAGTGGCAGGGAAGAGACACCTGCAGCCAGGCAGGCAAGGCAGGGAGTCCCCCACAGCAGCCCATTGCCCCCAAACAGCCCTTTGAGTCCAGCCCTCCTGGGGAGGCTTCTGGCGGGCAATATCCCACGGTCCAGATGCTTCCCTTGGCCAGGACCAAAATTTGGACCTGGCTACATAGGTTCGGATTGGACATGTCCCAATTCGACAAGCGGCCCACGACGGAGCTTTTAGAAGCTCTTGAGAAACAGCTTACAGCGACTGGTGCCATGCTGGTCCAGGCCGTAACAAACGGCCCACCCCGGCTGGATACCAGCCGACTGCAGACTTTCAGGAATAGGGAGGCCCTCGGTCCAGGAAGCTTCCCCGCAACATTGTGGCCAAGTTGCAGCCAGACAAATGGGGAAGGTTCTCGGTGCAGGCAGGCATTGGGACCAAGGGGGGAAATCTCCTGCCACCCTGTTAGTGGATTCCAGTGCAGCTCTGAATGTGTTGCACCCTAAATTGGTGAAGCACAGTGTACCTACGCCTGAACGTGTCCAGCTCTCTGGATACGGCGGGGAGGGGGTCACCTTGCCCAAGCGTGGAAGAACATTCCAATGTCCTTAGAAATATTCCGTTTTCAGCTTTGGGCCTGTTAGAACCGTAGCGAGGACGATGGCCTTTTGGGCATCGGCTTCCTACGGGGAAACAAGCTCACTGTTGATTATGCGAATGGGTTTCTTTCTTTTTTTATTGTAAAAATTATATTTATTTAGATTACAAATACAAAACTTACTCAACATACATAATATAACATACAAAACATTACCAACAATACACATTTTACACATTAGACATTTCTACCTATCTAAATACAATAAACAATTATTGACTTCCGTTCACTTCATCATTGAGTAATATATTCGCATTCTTCTTTACTCCTGATATACTATATACCATTTTCCTTATCCTTATTGGTCTTATTTTCTCTGGTCCATAATTTGCTTCTTATCGTTTATTCTACCAATCTTTACTTAAAATTCATCCTCTTATAGTCAAATCCCATCTTATCGTTCACAAGTACAGATTCTTACATCCCCCTTGTGTTTACATTTACTCTTCTTGCATCATAAATCTGTGTTTCCATATTTTACTCATGCTCATCTATTCTTATTAGTTTACTCTTTACTATTTCTCTTCTTAACTAGCTCTCTCTTCTAGATATTCTCATACGGTTTTTCTTTCTGTCCTGTTTATTCATCTATTTCTTCCCCCATTCCCCGCATTTCCCATTTACATATCCCACCTTTCTATAGTGCTATTTCTTAACATCACAGAACTGCAACGTCATTAATACATTATTATTAAATCTTTCTTACATCCTCCGTCTTTATTTATCCATGTCCATGTATATAAAACAAATTGTTTTCCTTAATTTTATTCGTACATTCCTATCATGGCATCTTCCCCCCATTTCTCTTTCTATAATGGGGTTAATATTTCCCATTCTTGTTTGAATGATTTCTGAGATTTATTTTCTAATGTTAATGTTAATTTATCCATTTCTGCTAGCTCATATAATTTCCACATCCAATCCTCCAACTGCGGTATATTAGTTTCCTTCCCATTTTTTGCAAATATAATTCTAGCCGTATATATCATATAGCATAATATTCTTCAGTACTTTTTCCTTGCCTCCACATCTAGATTATCGAAAATATTTAATAAATAAATCTCCAGTAACATTGGGAAGTTAATATTTAAACATTTCTTAATCTGTTGGTGAATTTGTACCCAATATTTCTTAGCTTCCTTACAGTGACACCAGCAATGAGAAAAGGATCCAATTCCTTGACATTTCCAACACTTAGTTAATTTATTATTTTTACTCATTTTTGCTATTTGAACTGGGGTTAAATACCATCTATAATACATTTTTAGAAAGTTCTACTTTAAATTATAGCTCCTTGTAAATTCTTGAATTATCTTCCAGGCATTTAACCATTGTCTCATTGTTATTGGGTATCCTACATCTTGGGCCCATTTTAGCATATTTTCTTTTACTGTATCCTTTTCTAATTCCAAATTCAATAACATTTTGTAAATTTTGCTTAATAATTTTTCTGTTCCTGATTCCATTATTTTGTCAAATTCCATTTCTTCTAAAGTTACCCCCCTGTTTCTACCGTCTAATTTATATTTCTCCGTCAATTGTCTATGTAAAAGCCAATGTGTGTTGTATCCCTCTGCTATTAATTCCTCTCTATTTTTTAATCTTATACTGTTTCCTTCTTTTTTGAGAATGTCCTTGTAAATTATCCATTACTTCATCCTTATCTTTTCTAATCTATAAAAGGCCTCATGGGGTGAGGTCCAATATGGGATTTTAAAGTATATCTTATTTCTTACTTTTAACCAGGTCTTTAATATAGCTTTCCTAACATAATGGTCCATAAAATGTTTATTAACTTTTTGTTTATCGTACCATAAGTACGCGTGCCATCCATAATATAGGTTGTGACCTTCTAGAGCTATTAATTTTGAGTTAGTTAATGTAATCCATTCCTTTAGCCGTATGAGTGACACAGCTTCATGGTATAATTTCAAGTCTGGTAAGTTGAATCCCCCCTTCCCTTTAATTTCTTTTAGATATCGTATTTTTATTCTTGGCTTCATTCCCTTCCAAATGAATTTACTTATCTCCTTTTCCCAAAGTTTAAATGGTTTCTCGTTTATTATTACAGGTAGATTCTGGAACAAGTAGATCATTTCAGGCAACATCTTCATCTTTATTACCGATACCCTTCCTAACAGGGAGAGATTCAGTCTGTTCCAATTTCTCATTTCTCTTGTTATTTCACTCCAAATTTTTTTATAATTGTTATAAAATATATATTGTTTTTCTTTATTAATATACCTAAATATCTGACTTTTTTAGCTGTTTTAATTCCAGCGATTTGTGCTAATTCTAACTCTTGATTTTGCATAATATTCTTAGTAATCATCCATGACTTATCCTTATTTATTTTGAAACCGGCTACTTCGCCAAATTTTTTTAACAAGTCCATTGTTTCTTTAATGCTACTAAATGGCTCCTCTAAAATTATTACTAAATCATCCGCATATACCTTGACCTTAAATTCATAATTTCTTATTTTGGTTTCCTTGATTAATGTGTTATCTCTAATTTTTTTAATTCAGTATTTCCAGACATATTATGAACAGTAAAGGTGACAACGGGTATCCTTGTCTCGTCCCCCTATATATTCCAAATTGATTTGTTTTTTCAACATTTATGATTAGACATGCTTTCTGTTCGTTATATATTGTCCTTATCCAATCTATAAATCTATCCCCAATTTTCATTTTCTTTAAGGTTTCAAACATAAATGCCCAAATCACATTATCAAATGCTTTCTCCACGTCTAGAAATAATAATGCCACCTTTTTCTGATTTTGTTTTTGATAATGTTCTATTATGTCCAGAACTGTTCTAATATTACTTTTTATATATCTACCTGGGAGGAAGCCGTTCTGATCCTCATGTATCCATAACTCTAGTACCTTCTTTAATCATTCAGCGAGTATTAGGGCAAATATTTTGTAATCTATATATATTAAAGAAATTGGTCTGTAACTTTTCTTATCCGATAAATCCTTCCCTTCTTTTGGAATAAGGACCGTATTGGATTCTTTCCATGTATTTGGGATCTCTTGATTTCTGATTGAATGTATTACCTGTAACAAAAAAGGAGCTAATATTTCCTGAAAGGTTTTATAATAAAGAGATATGAACCCATCTGGCCCAGGAACTTTTTCTATTTTCAATTTATTGATTGCACTCTTAACTTCTTGTATTGTTATTGATTTGTTCAAATTCTCTCTTTGGATGTCTGATATTGGGGCAATTTCTGTTTGATCCATATATTTATTATATTTTGCTGTTCTTATGTGTGTGTTCTTTTCCTGAAAAGTTCCTTGAAATAATTAACAAAGATTGTTTTAATTTTGGATTGCTGAGAATAAATGTTCTGCCCTTCTCTAGTTCCTTTTATTATACGTTTTTCCTTTTCTTTTTTCAATTGATATGAGAACCATCTTCCAGGCTTATTTGCATGCTCAAAATGTTTTTGCTTTCTGAATTTCAATTTGTTCTCTATTTCATTAATTACCATTACTGATAATTGTTTAGTTAATACTTTTATACTGTCTTGTACCTTACAGTCTCATGGGTTTCTTTTAAGTTCTTTCTCTTTCTCTTGTAATTTCTTTTGTATTTGGACCTCGTTTTCCTTTTTACATTTAATTAACCAAGCTTGTTGACTTATGAAAAAAACCCTCATCACTGATTTGCTAGTTTCCCAAACTGTTTGTATTGTTTGGCCTTTATCTAAATTCATTTAAAAAAAAAAATTCAATTCAATTTTGGCTTTTTCTACTATCATTTCATTTTTAAGTAAGTTATAATTCATTCTCTATCCTAATCTTCTATTTCCATACTTAATTGTCAGTAACATGGGGCAATGGTCTGATAACGTTCTAGGTAATATTTCCAGCTTTACTATGTTTTTTAATATATTTGTAGATGTGAACATCATATCAATTCTCGACCACGTTTTAAATCTATCCAAAAAACACGTATATTCTTTCTCTGCATCATATAGATGTCTCCATACTTCAGTTAAGGATAAAGATTCTAATAGTTCAAAAAAGGCCCTCGGAAGTTTTCCCTGATTTTTTTTTCCCTTCCCTTTTCTTTTTCTTTTATTTTTCTCTGTTAGTTCTGTCCATGCTTGGGTCCAATACCCCATTCCAATCTCCCATTAATATTATCTCCTGGTCATCTAAATCTAATAGTTTCTCAAGTAATTTTTGATAGAATTTGCTTTTATTTTCTAGTGGTCCATAAACTGCTACTATCAATAATTTGATGTCCGTTATAGTCACCTCTACTGCTATAAATTGTCCAGAGTTATCACTAAAGATTTGTTTCACCTCATACTTATTACTTACAAAAATGGTTACTCCTTTCTTCTTTTTTTTCTAAAGATGTTGAAAATGCTTGTCCTAATTTTGGATTCCTCATGTATTTTAAATCTTTAGTTTTGATATGGGTTTCTTGTAGAGCTATTATATTGAGGTTTAATTTTTCTAATTGATGGAAAATACATTTTCTGCACAGTACCCCTTAAGTCTTAAGACTTTAGTTTAGACAACAACAAAGAAATAATACTTTTTTTTTGTTTCCCCCATCTTTGGCCACCTTGCATCTTTCCTTTCTTTCAGTTGAGTCTGTTTTCTTTCACTGCTTCCATTCTCTCCGTTCTTTTTGTATTCTCTGTTATGATACTTCCCCCTCTACTCTAACTTTCTCTCTCCAGCTTCAAACTCGTATACGATTTCTAATGACAGGTCCAATATTTTCAGTTTTCAATTTTTAATCTCTAATTTAATTTCTTCCTCTCCTTTCGATTCTCAAAATTGTCTTTCCTTTCCTCTCTACAAGGGATGGGGGGGGAGGTCTGGAACGTCTCCGTCAAATGTCTCCATCAAACAGACTCCGTTTGCCTCCTCTCAAGTTCAGATTTCTCTTTTCAAGTTCAGGGATACTTAACTAAACCGTCCCAAGTTTATTAAGTGTATTAAGTTAGCAAGGAAGACTGTAGCAAGAATATAGTGAATTCTAGCTTTCTTCTTTGATACAGTTCCAAGGTGTAGGGACACAAATAGTTCAGATTGTTTCCCCCGTCTCTTATCCACAAGCCTCTTATTTGGGGCTTGTAGCTTTATATAGTCCCAGAATTATACTATCGAGAACTCCCCAATAAGGTCCTGTCAGGTTCACACTTACCCAAACTGGTGAAGGGCTTGCTTATACTTTATGTCTCTGTGATGGGCAAGTTGCTAACAGCGGCACGACTCTGCCTAGTCAGGCACCCGGTATGGTAATGGTGACTCTGCGATCCTTCTTAACTTCGTAAGTGCACAGGTCTCCTCTCTCCTCCAGCTCCTGTGCACTTGGACTCGCCTACGGATCCCCCTCAAGTCCCTCTGTGTCCCCCTTTTGACAGGGTACAATATCTCCTCCAGCTCGTTTTTTTTTTTTTCTTTCCAGAGATTAGAACCTCACCGGGTCTGCTGGATTCACAGGCGAAGTGCTGCGGCCACCGGAAGTCCCTGATTACATGAATGGGTTTCTATGGAAGTTAGATCAGGGACCTGAGGAAATATCGGCAGTGCATCGCTGCGCCACCATTAGGGCTCCTGCTCCCGTTTGTTGTTTAACTAAAGACCCCTGGGTGAAAGCTTTCCCAGAGGTCTGGATTAAAGACAAGATAGAGTGCAGGACTGTAAAGGAGGCTTGCATCCTGATAGAGGGCTGAGATCCCCTGCCTCAGAAGCAGTAAAAATACCCTGCTGAAGCCGAAGAGGGCATAGGGAAAACCATGGAGGGGCTCCTCCAGTGGGATGTAATAACCCCTATGCAATCTATTTGCAACATGCTTTTATGGCCAGTTTTGAAATCCGATGGCAAAACGTGGAGGATGACTGTAGACTTCAGGGCTTTGAACTCTGTAACTCCTCCTGTGGTGCCAGTTGTGGCAAAGTACAATGAGATCCTGTCCGCCATTGCAGAAGGAGCCAAATATTACAGTGTAATAGACTTGGTGAACACTTTCCATTCCATCCTGTTACACGAGGTGTGTTGGTATAAATTTGCCTCCATGTTCAAGGGCCAACAGTATGTGTTTAAATGCACACCCCAGGGCTTCCATTCTAACCCAAGCATTTGCCACGCACACGTGGTTAGGATGTGGAACAAGCTGCAACCAGCTTCAAGGTCCCACATCCTACCCTACATGGAAGACGTTTTGGTCCACTCCTCTACTGAGGAAAGGACCCGGGAAGTCACTGAAGAAGTGTTAACAATCATTTGAGACACTGGCTTCAAGGCTAACAGGGAAAAAGCCCATCTGGTGTCCACCGAAGTGAAGTATTTCGGTCTTTGTTTAGGCACCGAGGGTCGCACTCCCAATGCACAGCAGGTAGAGGTGATCTCGAAGCTGCCAGCCCCCACAGACGTGCATTCCCTGCGCTTCCTCCTTGGAACGTTCAACTTTTCTAGGGACTTTATCGAGTCCTTCACCGCCAAGGTGAAGCGTCTTTATGTCCTACTAAAGAAGAACGCCGAGTGGAACTGGGGCCCAGTGCAACAGCAGGCGTTTGCACAGTTTAAGGAGGACTTAATGAAAGCGCCAGCCCTGGTGCACCCCAACATGGCTAAGCCATTCCTTATTCAGTTAGCCACCTCTGACAGGAGCATAGGAGTGGTCTTATCACAACTACAACATGGCACTCAGCGTGTGATAGCTTATTCCTCCAGAAATCTGGATCCACCTGAGATCAAATTTAGTCCTTGCGAGAAAACCTGTCTCGCTTTTATCTGGGCTCTAACGCACTGGAAGTTTATGATTGGAGGTGCCAGTGTGATTGTCCAGACCCCCACACACACACCACTTAAGTACATTCTTTCTGGTAAGGTCCAGAATGGAGAGGTGTCTAACACCCAGATTGCCCAATGGACTGTTACCTTGGTGTCCCTTGGGGTGGATTTTCAGAAACAGCCACAGGACCCACCAGCTCCCTATGGTCTACTTGTGACTGGAGCCACGCATGAGTGCCCTTCACCACCCTTGACACTTAATGATTGGCCAGTGGAATGGGGAGCTCCCTTGAGGAAGCTCAGTTACAGGGCTTTGTCTGTTGGTTCTGTGATGGGTCCTCTATGCACGTGGATGGTAGCCAACAGACAGGCTATGGAGCGATCTGGGTCACAGACTCCTTCACCCTACAGGGGAAAGCCCGGCCACACTCTAGCCAAGCATCAGAGGTAGAGGCTCTGAAGGCTATTTTGGAGCATGAGCCGCTTGACTGCCCCTTGGCAATCTACTCTGACTCTGACTGGACGGCAAAGGCTGCAACCGTCTGGTTACCAATCTGGATTCAAAATGACCTTAAAACATCTGATGGGAAGCCCATAGCCCATCTAGAGAAATGGGTCCATATTGCAGCCCAAATTCTGGAACAGGGCGCCCCTACTTGGGTATCTCATGTCAGAGAACACCAGAAAAAGGGTACGACTACCTGCATTTGGAATAACAGGGCAGACGCCATAGCTCGTGACGCCGTGTTACTGGACAATGGGGCTCCCATCGCTGCCGTTAATGCAAAGCCTAAGGAATTGCTAGTGCCCCCCTTGTTTGATCTAGGGGTGTTACAGAAAGGGGATTCCAAGATTTTGGAATTGGCCAGGAAGGGCTCAGATGAGTCTGGCAAGTTCCAAATCTCCTAGCTGGATGGTGTGTACTGGGCTATTGATGCCAGTGGCCAGCTCTGCTGGATCGTACCTCAGGACCTCCGTAGTGACATCATCCAGTTTGTTCATGAGCAGGACACCGAGGTTGCGATGTGACATTGGATCAGGTTCGGGACACCGGGTGGTGGCTGCGAGTTAAGCAGGATGTCGACCAATGGGTGGACAACTGTTTAGCTTGCGCCATGGTCAACGCTGACCCCTCTGGTCTCAAGGCTCCCATCCAGCATCAGCGCATCAAGGGTCCCTGGTTGTGCATCCAGGTAGACTTTATAGGTCCGTTGCCCGCGACCCCGCGTGGCGACAAGTATTGTTTGACGGTCATCGATCCCTTTTCTAAGTGGATCAAGGCCTTCCCTTGCAGAGACAGCACTGCGAGCACGGCTGCATGCTTGCTTTTTAATAATGTCTGGGCGAGGTGGGGAGTGCCACGTGTGCTTGACTCAGACTCAGGGCCGCATTTCATTGGTGAAGTCACCCAAGAGCTGTGCAAGGCACTGGGCATTTGCCAGCACTTTCACATCGCCCATCATCCACAAAGCTCAGGACAGGTTGAGAGGATGAATCGTTCTCTGAAGGAAGCCCTTCAGAAAATGGTACGTTCCTCCGGTAAAGACTGAGACATAAAGCTGCCCATCATCCTCATGGCCTTCCGAGGCACGGTAGCATCCCACAGCTTCACTTCACATATGGTAATGACAGGGCGGAAGATGATGCTGCCTGAAGCATTTTGGATCGACACCAGCCTCCCCTCCGAGTTGGAACCAGTGGTTCTCAACAACGAGTGGGTCTAAAGCTTAGTCAGCCACCTTGGGCAAGTACACCAGCAGGTTGCTGCCCAGCTTGGCAAAAACCTTCAAAAAATGGGTAAAAGGCTAGGACGAGTCCGTCGCCCCTGCCAATGGGAGGAAGGGCAGTTAGTCCTTTATAGAAACTTCTATAGGGACAAACACTCCCTTGCTGCCAAGTGGGTGGGTGAAGTGGGTCTCCCCCGCTGTGTACCAGGTCAGGATACCAAGAAGGAGAGGAGACTGGCTCAAGTTTTTCCATGTCTCCCAGCTAAAGGAGTAGAAAGGCCAGCCAGTCGAGCCAAAAGGAATTGTGGAAGGTGAGCCTTGCGAGGAGGGCACCGGGAAGGTTCCCGTGCGTGTGATTGCTCCCCAAGTGTCTCTAAATTACCAGGAAGTGCCGGCCATTAATCTTTCAGAGATGTTTGTCTCGATCTACGAGGCGTTCGACAATGGTTGAACGGCCCCCATCTGCGTGGAGCGGAGGTGGAGTGGCGACCCCTCCCTGGCTCCCAGTAACTGTACATAGTTCTGCCTGTAGTTTTGTAGTTGTCTTGGTTTGGTATTGCAAGTTTGTTTAGTCTGCTTTTTGTAACTGCTTTTGGTGGAGACCAACGGGTTGGCTGACCCGAGGTCTCCCTGTAGCCTCTGAGGTGGATCGGGCCTACAGAGTCACTCCCTGAGGAACGAATGTGAATCATGCTGGAGCACCTGCCATCTCTTACACTGAGGGATGGTCTTGTGCAAGGCATTCCTGGGGATGAAAGGGCAAGCCATGGGTGGCTCCCTCTCAGCAGAACCAGGTTTGACTCTGGAGTTCCAGTCCACCAACCAGATTATCTCCCACTTCCCAGTAATCTCTCTTCTCTTTCTCCTGACAAGCCTGGATTATTAGGGTGAGAACAGTCCAAGCCGCTACTCCATTTCCCACGTGATTCAACCTTGTATCTCCAAATTTAGAAAGTGCCTCTGACGCCCCATAAGGGCAGGAGACCCACACAATTGGCGAGGATGCCTGTTCCTGGTGCGTTGTCCCCAATTTGCATATGTTAATAGAACATTTGCATACTTAAGTCCCACCATCTGGGACAATCTCCGGGAGAGTCAGCGTCCACTCTGGCAATGAGAAAGCATACATTCGCTTGTCTATGATTTGGTTAATTCTGTCTTTTTCACAAGTTTTGGGAACCTCCACCCACAGGCAGAAGTCAAAGCCTAACCTAGTTCAACCAAGGACCAGAGTCCAACCCAATCCAGCTGAAGGATTGCATTACAAATTCTCTCATATTACATCGTGATAATTGTTCCACGCTGTGGCTCTAGGCCCAGTCCATATTAAAGTGTCCAACAAGGGCAACTTATGTGTAGTTGTGCAAAACAGAGCCCCAAACTCAGGTTGTCCATAGGATCCCAGAGCTTTGCAGGCCCCATCCACAACAGAGTGCCCCTGATAGCAGGAGCAACTTATATGTGATTGTATTAAACAAGCTGTCTGGTGAAATACTCGAGCAAGCCCGGTTTGCAAGTCCAGTCCACCCCAGACAGTACCCCTTCGCATGGAGGCCCCCTCTACCGAGGTGTGGTCAGACTGCTTTCCACCTTACAGTGACCAAGGTCTGAGACAGCCAACCCTGTCTCCTCCATGCCTTTTTAACCTTGCCTGGCATTTTGTTAACAGCCCCACTGAGGTTCCCATCATCCCCAGTCTTCACGACTCGAATTCAGTTCCTGACAGGCTTCGTCCCATCCATTTGCATTTGGTTACTGTATTGGATGTAATCTGTGTCAGTCTTCCTTCCATAAGCAATAGGTCGCCGGTTCCAGTAGCCGAGACCACTCCTGGATGCGCCCACACACCCCGGGCACTGTGGGGTGGTGGTGTCGAAAATCCACCGTTCCAGTCAAGGGACCAGCCCGAGATGACTTCTTGTTCCTGTTGCAGCAGTTGGGGACCCAGTTCCAGCCATTCCCCAACGGACCTTACAAACTGCTTGCCACTTCTTCCATGAACTGCAAAATTTCCAGCCGCTAGGACTACTCCTCTTGCCGACCTGCAAGCCCCATTCTGCAAAGAGCTAGCGTGCCCTGGCTAGCTTGACTCCAAATTTGGCCATTGTGTCTGCACTCCACATTTTGCTCGCGTTTCCAGCCAACTTGGACTTATCTGCTGTTTGTTCCAGTCACCTAACTTTTCCTATACCCAGGGATGGGGGTACCAAGACTCTGCTTGCACCACACCTCCCCCGAACCATGAACTTTTGCTCCAGCACCCATGCAGAACTGTTTGCCATTCGGATTATCCCCAGTGCACATTCTCCATCGGACTACTTCGTTTTGCCCACTTTCCACCGGATTCACAGTATTTCATTGCTATTTCCATTTTGCATTGCCATGTTGCTTTTCCCATTGATGGGAGGATTCTTTCATTGACCACCATTCATTGCTATTGCTGTTATTGATTGCCATTTGCCATTCAGCCATTGTTAATTCTGTGATTGTCTGTACGTGTGTAGATATGTTTAGGATGTTGCTAGAAAGGGACTGTTCTTGCTAGTTAGTAGCGATGCAAACCCCATTTATCCCCAGAGTAATACGACCCCGGACCAGTAGACCTCTATTCGGCTCTAAATTTGATTTTAAATGTTTACTTGGAAAAATAATCGATATTGTCCCAATATCTCCCATTTTTTAGGGGGGATTGTTATCACAGTTATGATATGTCTGGTGAGAGCACTAGATATCTCTTGATATCAAATAATTTGGCCTTTATTTGACCTTTCTCTGCCACCCTACTCCACGTGTTTGCAGAGGTCCACCGGACAAGCACGTATAGGGCACAGCCATTAATGGTTGTAAATTCCAAACCTCCTTTAGGCAGGCAACTTAAGCCTCTTCGATGCTTCAGGGAACACCTTCTTGCAAACCGGCCTTGCTCAGCGCGAATCTACACAAAGACGCACGGTTGAGTGCTGACCCATTCCTTTATGTTGGGCCATTTGCCTATATTTCCCGCCTCATACCTTAGAAACACAAAGTTCTCAGAACACTTGCCTTTACACTGTAGGTTAAAAGATCCTAGCTAAAGCTACCCTACCTCTCGTTAGCTTAAGAGAGTGCTCGAGTTAATTTCCCCATCTTGTGTTTTTATTTGGTAATTTGGGCGCCCCTCCCAGGACCCCCAACATACATACATTACCACTCAATAAACCTAACTTAACATGAATTGTTATCAGCATTAATAGACAGGAAACATCCAGAATGGTCATATACATTTGTGGTGTTGTAATAGCAATAATAGCAGCAACAAGAACATAACACAGGCAAATGTGTTTATGTTTTTATAAAATTGAAGTAATTAGCAACATGGGAGAGAAAATAACAACAACAATAAAACAGCAATGATAGTAACAAGAACAATAATGGTGATGGCAAGTATCAGCAAATGTGCAAATGTTTCAATAAAATTGAAATTGTTCCCAAAATATGAAGGGAAAAGGATGAAGACAACAAAAACAGCAACCATGCTAAGCAAAAAGAACGGTACATGGGAGGTTAGAATCTATCATGAACTAGATAACCCTCAAGCCACTAACTTCACTCTGAGGTAGATGGTAGTTTTTACAGTAGAAAATGCAGGAACACAGCACACTTCTTCCACAATTGCTGAGACTAAAGCAGACATAGAGATCACATCTTATGTAGATACAATTCCAAATGTTTGGCAGTTCTCTTCATCTTGGCGATCTGCGCCGGGGTTAAATACCATCTATAAAATATTTTAAAGAAATTTTCCTTCAAATTATAGCTTTTTGTATATTCCATGTTCAAGCTCCATGCCCGTTCCCATTGTTGCAATGTTATTGGGTATCCTATACCCCTGGCCCATTTTATCATATTATCCTTTATAATTTCATTTTCCATTTCCAAATTTATTAATATCTTATACATTTTACTCATGTTACATTTAACATCCACTTTCATCAAAATATCTAATTCTGTCTCTTCTAATGATATTCCCCATTCTTTATTATCTATTTTATATCTTTCAACCAATTGCCTATGGAGTAACCAGTGTGATCTATATCCCTCTTCCATTAGTTCCTCCCTACTCTTTAATCTTATATTATTACCTTCTCTTTTAATTATGTCCTTATACCTTATCCAATTTCCAGATTGATTCTTTTCTTTTTCTTTTTTTTAAAAATTTTATTAAATTAAGAAAAATAAAACATACATTTCCATAATCAATTACCATGTTTGCATTTTTTTTTCCAAGCATATTTTTCCATAAAAAATAGATTGATTCTTTTCTAACCGATGAAATGCTTCGTGTGGGGATACCCAACCTGGCATTTTTATATATAATTTGTTTCTTATTTTTATCCAAATCTTTAAAATTGATCTCCTAACATAATGATCCATGAATTCTTTATTTATCTTATGCTTGTCATACCAAAGGTATACGTGCCATCCAAAATACGAATTAAATCCTTCCAAATTTAATAATTTCCGATTTTCCAATGTTACCCAATCTTTAATCCAATTCAATGCTGAGGCTTGATAATATAGTTTCAAGTCTGGCAGTGCTAAACCTCCTCTTTCTTTCGTTTCTTTTAAATATTTAAGTTTGATTCTTGGTCTCCTCCCATTCCAAATAAACTTACTCATATCCTGTTCCCATATTTTAAATGGTTTCTCATTATTTATTATGGGTAAACATTGAAATAAAAACCACATTTTAGGGAGTATATTCATTTTAATGGCTGAAATTTTACCCAATAAAGAAAGTTGCAAATTATTCCATTTTTCCATGTCTTTCTTGATTTCATTCCAAGTCTTTTTATAATTATTATCAAATAAGTCTGAATTACTTTTTGATATTGTTATTCCTAAATATCTTATCTTCTTAATTGTTTTAAATCCTGAGATCTCTGTCAAATCATTTTCTTGTTCTACTGTTAAATTTTTCGTCATTATTTGAGATTTCTCTTTATTAACTCTAAATCCAGCTATATCCCCAAATTGTTGTAATATTTCAATCAGCTTTTTAATGCTATCCAAAGGATCTTCCAAAATTATAGCTAAATCATCAGCATACGCTTGAATCTTTATCTCATGTTCCTTTATTCTAATTCCTCTTAATGATTTTTCATTTCTAATATTATTATTCAAAATCTCTAAACAGATGATAAATAGCAAGGGTGAAAGTGGGCATCCCTGTCGTGTACCTCTATACAGTCTGAATTGTTTTGTTCTTTCCCCATTTACAATTAAACTTGCTCTTTGATCATTGTAAACAGCTCTTATCCATTCCATGAATCTATTTCCCACTCCCATTTTTTCCATTGTTGCAAACATAAATGACCAATTAACATTATCAAAAGCTTTGTCAGTATCCAAAAAGATTAGTGCCAATTGTTTTTGATTATGCTTCTGATAATATTCTATCGTATCTATAATGATTCTTATATTATTTTTCAGGTGCCTTCCTGGGAGGAATCCATTTTGGTCCTCATGAATCCATTTTTCTAATATCTCTTTTAATCTATCTGCCAATATATGTGCAAAGATTTTATAGTCAATATTTAACAATGCAATGGGCCTATGATTTCCTTTATCCGTCAAGTCTTTCCCTTCTTTAGGGATTAAACTTATATTTGACTCTTTCCAGATATTAGGGAATCTCCTGTGTTCAATTGAATTCATAACCTGAACAAGTAATGGTGTTAATTCATCTTGAAATGTCTTATAATAAAGGGCCATAAACCCATCTGGTCCTGGGACCTTCTCCACTTTCAATTTCCCAATCGCCTTCTTAACTTCATGCGACATAATCGGATAATCTAATCTTTCTCTTTGCTTATCTAAAATTTTATTTATTTTTGTTCTTTCCAAAAATTCCGTCATCTTATTTTCTTCCTCCTTTAACTGAGTTTTTTCTTTAAACAATTCCTCAAAATATTTAACAAAAATATTTTTAATTTTATTTTGTTGGTAAAAAATATTTTGGCCCTCTTTTATTCCCTTAATATAACGTTTCTCTCTTTCTTTATTCTAAATGACAACCACCTTCCTATCTTATTAGCATGTTCAAATTGTCTCTGTTTAGCATATTTCATTTTTTCTTCTTTTTCACTAGTCACTATTAATGTTAATTGTTTTTTTAACAGCTGTAATTCTTCTAATGTTCTATGATTCTGTGGGTCTTTTTTTAGTTCATTTTCTTTGTCTCGTAACATCTCCTGTATCTTTGCTTCTTTCACTTTCCTACATTTAACCATCCATGCTTGCTAATTTATAAAAAAAAACCCGCATTACTACCTTACTTGTTTCCCATACAATTTGTTCTGATTGGCCCTTATGCATATTGTTTTCAAGGAAATTTTTTAACTCTTCTCTTGCTTTCCCTACCACTGATTCGTTTCTTAAGATGCTATCATTCAACCGCCAATTATATTTCTTACCCCCCGATTAATAGTTATTAAAACTGGGCAGTGATCAGAAATCGTTCTGGGTAATATTTCCAATTTTCCTATGTTTTTAACCAATTCTGTTGAAAGAAAAATCATATCTAATCTGGACCAGGACTTGAATTGTTCCGAATAGTAGGTATACTCTTCTTTTTCCCCATTTACCTGTCTCCAGGCTTCCACTAGTGTTAATTGATCCAATAAATCGAAAAAACTTTTTGGAAGTTTCCCTTTATTTTTTTCCTACTAACATCATGCTTACTTTTAATCTTTGACCTATCTAAAAGTGGATTTAATATTCCATTCCAGTCTCCCAGCATAATCGTCTTGTAGTTATATATCTCTAATTCTGTCAACTTTTCTAACAATCTTGAGTAAAATTTACTTTTGTTTTCTAAGGGCCCGTATATTCCAATTATCATCAACTTCAAATTAATTATATTTACCTCAACAATTATACAATGTCCTGATTCATCACTGAACATCTGTTTAGCTTCTAATTTATTATTTACGTATATGGTAACCTCTTTTTTCTTTTTATCTGTCGGCGGCTGGGCGGGGCCGGGCAGGCTCGGGTCTGGCTCGGGCCGAGGCTGGCGCCCCGGAAGCCTCAGCCAGCGGTGTAACAGTAAACTAAAGCAGTCCAGCAGCAAACTTAAGCAAGCCTTACTTCAGGTGAAAGACAGCAACGAAAAGAAAGGGTTTCCTCACCCAGGCAACGAAGAGTTAAGCTGGCTGGCAGGGCTTCCGAGCAGAGTCTCAGCAGGAACGAGGCGGGAACGAGGCAGGAACAAGGCAGGAACAAGGCAGGAACACGGCAGCACGGACGGGCAACTCACGGAGAGCCATTGGTTGTTGCTCCGTGTTGAACTCGGCCCCCTCTGGGTCTTAAGTAGCGGCTAGGTACCGGCGCCAACCGATCCAGGGGCAGCTGCACAGCTGGGAGCCCTTAGCCCGGCTCATAGCTGTGCGTCCTCAGCCAGCTGCGAGCCCTCAGCCTGCAGCCGACGCTCCAGCAGCCGGCAGGAGCAGCGGGCAGCCTCTTTGGCTTGCCGCCGCTGCAGGAACGTAGGAGGGAGGCCGACGGGCTCCTCCGGATTGGGGCCGCGGGTGAGCAGGTGGCCCAGAGTGGTGCCTGGGCCCCGCCCACCCCGGGCGCTCACCTGGTCGGTCTCCCCCAGAGCCAGCGGCTCCGGCGTCCTCCCCGGTAGGTCCCGCGGCGGCAGCAGGGCAGGCGAGGTTCGGGCGGCCCCTCGTCGCGGCGGAGGCCTCCCCGGCCTCGTTCTCAGTGGCAGCAGGGCAGGCAAGGCCCGGGTGGCCTCCCGCGGCGGCGGAGGCTTCCCCAGCCTCGTTCTCGGCGGTGGCGGCGGGAACCGGGCCGGAACGGCCGTCCGTGGCTGTGGGTGAGTCTGCGGCCTCCTCTGCGGCGGCGGTGGCCTCAACGGTGTCCGGACAGCCAATCCCGGCACTGGAGGCCTCCGCCGCTACTCGCGAGGAGACCGGGTCGTCCTCCTCCTCGGGTGCTGCGTCCGGAGCCGCGGAGGCCCCGACATTATCTAGGAATGAAGAGAATGACTGTCCTAATTTTGGGTTTTTAAGACATTTTAAATCTTTATTTTTAATATGGGTTTCTTGTGTCACCGCTATATCCACTTTTAATTTTTCTAACTGGTGGAATACACATTTTCTTTTATATGGGGAATTTATTCCCCGAACATTGCATGTCAAAATTTTTAAATTCATTCCTACCTAAAGTTTCTTATCCACTATTCAAATTCTTCTCTTTCTTCTATTTCTTCTTCTTCTATTTCCGGATCGATAGAGTTCAGTTCATCTTCTCCTCCTGCTTTTCCTTCTTCTTCAGCCTCTGTCTCTTGTTCACCTTCTGCTTTCTCCTTCTGCCTTAAAACAGCTTGCTCCCGTCTCTCTCTTTGCTTTCTCCTCGATTTCTCTATTTCCTGTGTAGACTTTAAATTGTCTTTAACACATTCTTCCTCTTGTTCTTGTGTCTCTTTCTCTATATTACTCAATTCCTCCTTATGTTTCTTCCAAAATTCTTTTGCTTTCATGATTGTATTTAACACGACCTTCCTCTGCTTCCACAGGAAAGAGATCCCTTCTGTCTTTTCCCATGTGTATCTAATTCCTTGCTCTCTTAGGGCTTGTGTCATGAAGCTGTATTCTCTTTGCCTTCTTAATATAGTTGGATGTACATCTTTGAAAATCTTAAGTTCTACTCCATTTATCACAAATTTCTTTGTATAACTTTGCTGTAAGAACAAATCCTTCACTCTCTCCCGAAGGAAATAAATCACGATATCTTGTGGCATGCTTCTTCTTTTCGCTATAGCTGAGTTCACTCTGAAGATCCTGTCGATCTCCAGGTCTAATTGCTCTGGGGACCAATCGATATATTGTGCCAGTGGTCTAATTAGGCTCTCATATAAATCTTCTTGTACTTGTTCTCTCATTCCTCTGATCTTAATAGATTTATTCCTACTTTTTATATCCATTAATAGCATTGTTCTAGCTAATTCTTCTGTCTTTCCTTCTGTTTTCGTCGCTTGTTCCTCCAATCTTGTTGTTCTTTCTTCCATCTCTTTTACTTTCTCATTTACTTATTTTAGTTCTGTCGTTATATTATCCAATTTGCTGTTAAACACATTCATTTCTTTTTTCACGTCTGCTCTTATCTCAGCCCTCATATGTTTCATTTCTGTCTTTACATCCCTCATTTCATTTTTAAAAGTCAAGGTTAATCTTCTGATCTTTTCCATGATGTCTGACCCTCCACTTTGGTTCACTCCTTGATTTTCTGGTAATATTGTTTTCATCTCTGTGGTTGATGTTTTGAGTTCTATCGAAGCTCGTCTCTGTAATAAGGCTTGGATCTGTGTTTGACCCCCAGCTGCAGCTTTTATTTTTCCAGCTCCCATCATTTTGTCACTTGTGTCTTGAAAATTGGGAAAATTAAGCTCCACGTAAACGGAGGAGGTACTCACACCTGAGTGCTAAATACAGACCGTTGCCCTGTAATTTCCCTGTAAGGGAAAATTCAGCTAGACTGGAGGGCTACTTCCTCTGTCGTTATCCCTTCCAGGGGGGTTCCGCCTTTCATTGTTACTCTCTTCACCTGTACTCATTCGCCTGCCCCGTCGCCGCTATCTCAATACGTCTTCCGACCTCTGTCTTCTGTCAGTCTTCCTTTTTAACACCTCCCAACCTTCAATTCTGGACCTTCAATATCTCTCTCCTCTTTTGATCTGTTTTCTCTCCTCAACAACTCCTCTGCCAGCAACGCACCACCTCTTTCAATGCCTCCTGGCTCTCGTCTTCCAGATTCTACTCCACTCTCAATTCAGGCACAGCCACAGTCTCTTTCCCCCACTGGTCTATTAACCGTCACTCTTTCCATCTCCTCTAGCTCTCTCCTCTGGTCTGAGTCATCCACCAACTTTCCAATTTTCTCCGTCTCCTGTTTCGTGTTCTCTGACCGCTCTCCTCTATGAAGCTTTCAGCTCACCCTCCACCTCTCTCCTTTTTGCTCTTTGTCCCCTCTCTTCAGCTAACTGTCCAGTGCCTCTCTCTCCAACTCTTTTAACACACGTCCAAACTTCCCCCCGTCTGTCAGGCTTTGTCGCTCTCCTACCGCTGCTCTCTCCACTCTCTCTCCGTGCCCAGCTTCAGGCTCACCTCTCGTCTCTCTCGTCTGCCGCGGTTTGTCCTTAAATCTCTCTTCTACTGATCCTCATCCACTCTCTCTCACTTTCTGTCCCTCATCCTTCTCCTGGTTCCTTTTCCACATCTCTTTTATCCACCGCCTTTCGTCCTTCACTCTCTCACTCTCTTACAACATTCAATCTCTATCTCCTTATCTTTCCACTTCTCCGTCTCTGCTTCTCTGTGTCTTTTCAAGCCTCCATTTTAAAACAGCTTGTCTGTTTACTATCTCAATGTGTCCCCACAACTTAATCTTTAAGCTTTAGGTTCCTTTTATATCGGGACTCTTAACACATTTATCAGTTCAATTTGAAACCCGTCTTGCAGCCAGCTATATGAACAGCTTTCAATATTTATACATTCTAGGACATTTGAGTCACATTCAACACTCCACGTGTCTGGGAGTCTCTTCTCCCAACCACGCTTTCTGTTAAGTTAGAGTCCGCTATCCTGAACGATCTCCATCATAAAGATAGCGCTGGATCCACTTACCCTGATGGTGAGTTAAATTTATATTGAGTCCAGATGTTTATCGAACTGCAGATTCTTAGCGGTGGTTCGCAGCAAGCCTGGAAAGAAAAGCTTCCCCGAGAGGTAATGGTGGCTCTGCGATCCTGTTCAGTGTGTTCTGTGTGCCAATCTTCCCTCTCCACTCTCCAGCACTCCACAACTGATCTCAGGTCCCCCTCGAGTCACCCCTGAGATCCCCTTACCAGGGGTTCTTTGTTTTCTCCTTCTTAGGTATTTTATCGGAGATTCTGACCTCTCTGGGACGTCAGTCCCCTGCAGCTCCTCAGGTTTCCAACCTAACACCACGTCTCCTCCACCAGAAGTCAATTCCAAATCTTTGGCAGTTCTCTTCATCTTGGCGATCTGCGCTGGGGTTAAGTACCATCTATAAAATATTTTAAAGAAATTTTCCTTCAAATTATAGCTTTTTGTATATTCCATGTTCAAGCTCCATGCCCGTTCCCATTGTTGCAATGTTATTGGGTATCCTATATCCCTGGCCCATTTTATCGTATTATCCTTTACACTTTTGTATTTACCCATTCTGATCTCCGCACCCCCGCTGGGTACATTGTAGCAATAGGAACTAAAGCAATTGACCAGTTGGTACTTTGTAATAATACAGGCAGGCTCCAAACAGATACATTGTTGCAATCATCAATTAGCACCGGATACTTTGTAACAATATAACTACACTTAGGAAGTTCTCCAGCAGTAATTCTCCATTAATTACAATATATTGTTACCCTGTTTTCTGGGGGTCCCGGGAGGGAAATTATATAAGTTGGGGAAATTAGCAAAGAGCACAAGCTAGCAATACGAGAAGCAGGGCAACGGAGCGGAATCTTTTACCCAATGTCTACGGGGTCAGACCGAGTCAAGGAGCAAATAGGATTGAAATAAAAATTGTGGTCTTTATTAAAATACAATCAAATAGTGTATGCAGCACACTCACACAGATACCTATAGAAATAAAGGTTGGAGTGGGATAGAGGGATTTTTAAGAGGAGTTGTTGGTTTGGGTGATACTGCACCTGTCCTGAAGCCCAGGTAGTCTGCAGCAGAAGTTCGGAGATATGGAGTCTCAGTACGTGGAACTGAGGGGAAGGCTCGCCAAGCAAAGCAGCAGTAAGACGGGATGGAAGTCGGGAGCGATCTGAGGAAACTCTCAAAGTCAGGGGTTTTTACAGGGGAAAATGTGGCTGTAGGCTAGTCTGTACTTGGAGAAAACAATGAGTTTCAAGCTGGAGACAAAGCCTCCGAAAGGTCAGAATTTAGCATGATTGAATTAGGTACAAATTGACAATAGAGCAGACAGTATGCAAACGCAGAGTGCTTGACAGATGAGGATTCTTCTAATCAAGCTGCCTGCTCTGGGCAGGGAGTTCTCTGTAAGTAGCGTGCATACATAATAGAGTACTTGCCTTTGAGGTCTCCTGAAGCGGCGTGACGGCTTTTTCTGGCCAGCCTGTATTGTGTGGAATATTACAGCGATTAGCGGCCGTGCCTGTCTGTGAGTTTGTCCGGGGGACCTCGCAGCACGTGGAGAGGAATGGGTAAAGAAGGCCAAATTATTGATATCAAAGTGATATCTAATATCCCACAAGTCCGGGCTAGAAACTACGGTAACAATACTATTTGAGTACACATCCAGAAAACCAACATATGACAGCAGCTACGCATCCTGATACAGTCAATATGGTGTAGTGGTTGGAGCATTTGACTATCACCCTGAAAATCAGGGTTCAATTTCCTGCTTGGCCATGGAAACCCACTGGGTGACCTTCAGTATGTCACACACTCTCAGCCCCAGAAAACCCTCTAATAGGTTTACCTTAGAGTTGCCTTAAGTTGGAAATGACTTAAAGGCACATAACAATAGCAACAACAATGTTATAATCAAATGTGCATATGCTTATCTCAGTTGAAACTGTTAACAAAATGGCAATGGAGGAAGCTTACTTCAACCCACCAAAGTTGGTGGTGCTCAGTCCAGGTCCTGGACCTAGTGAGTCCCCTCTCCCTGTTTTCAAAAGACAATGCTCCCTTATGCCAAACAGGGAAATAAAGAAATGAAGGGTGCTAACTTTAGCCAGAGAGAGGAGAGGAAGCTTCCATCTCTGCCACTAAGGGCATGGAAGCCTTTCCCAAAGATGCAAGTATCCTTTTTTTTTTTTTTACTGCCTGGGGTGTGAAGGGAAAAAAGAGAGGGATAAGGTTACTCAGGCCTGATGCAAATCAAAGATGAAATGGATGGATACCTTCTAATTCTCTATCTGGCCCTGACTGCTAAAATTAAAATCAGTTACTGCTCTAAATACTCCCTTTAACCATTCCCTTTTCTTCCCAATAACTGAAGTGGCAAAGTCACTGACACTGCCTATCTAATCTTCTCTCGGTTCATTGGAAACCTTGTCACTTGCTGTCTTTTCTTGCTGGTCCTCATGATCACCATCACCTTGTTTGTTGGGTCTCAATATGGCCACACAGCTACACTAATGCCAGTGCTGCAGAACCACTACTTGATGTTTGCATACAAGTAGCAGGCACCAAAAGAAGGAGGGTAAGAGGATAAGCTGGTTTATAAAGTCCTCAGACTCTGTCCTCATGTCTCCCCACTTGGTGTTCAAGCACCAAGACACAACCTTTCCTCCCCTAGTGGCCTCAATTTCTTTTAGGGCCAGTAAAGACTGCCCCATCCTACAGCTAGGCTTTTCTGTATTTGAGAGAGGAGGGTAGATTCTCACAAAATAATTGGACAGAAGAATGACTTGGACATTTTGTCCCATAACACTATTTCTATGTGGACTAAAAACCAACATTAAATAGATAGATAGATAGATAGATAGATAGATAGGAATTCAGGGTAGATGTTAGTCCAAATGGGCACCAAGTAGTGCTTGGTCAAAATCCAGTCAAATCATGGGTGTGGCAATCCTATGTACTGCCAGCGATAAGTCATCACATAAGAGATTGCAAAAGTCCATTGAATCATAGAATCATAGAAATGTAGAGTTGGAAGAGACTCCAGGGGCCATCCAGTCCAACCCCCTGCCATGCAGGAACACCCTCAAAGCACTCCCGACAGATGGCCATCAAGCCTCTGCTTAAAAACCTCCAAGGAAGGAGACTCGACTACACTCCGAGGCAGCACATTCCACTGCCAGACAGCCCTGACTGTCAGGAAGTTCTTCCTGAGGTTCAGGTGGAATCTCCTTTCCTGCAGCTTGAATCCATTGCTCCTGGTCTCTGGAGCAGCAGAAAACAAGCCCTCTCCTTCCTCTACATGGCATCCCTTCAAATATTTAAACATGGCTATCATGTCCCCTCTTAACCTTCTCTTCTGCAAACTAAACATCCCCAGCTCTCTAAGTCTATCCCCATAGGGCATGGTTTCCAGGCCTCTCACCATTTTGGTCACCCTCCTCTGGACTTGCTCCAGCTTGTCAATATCCTTCTTGAATTGGGGTGCCCAGAACTGGACACAGTATTCAAGATGGGGTCTAACCAAAGCAGAGTAGAGTGGTACCAGTACCTCCCTCGATCTAGACACCATACTCCTATTGATGCAGCCAAGAATTGCATTGGCTTTCTTGGCTGCTGCATCACACTGCTGACTCATGTTCAGCTTGTGGTCTATGAAGACTCCTAGATCCCTTTCACACGTACTGCTATCCAGCCACGTGTCCCCCATCCTATATTTCTGTATTCCATTCTTTCTACCTAAGTGTAGGACCTTACACTTCTCTCTGTTGAATTTCATTTTGTTCACCTTGGCCCAGCTCTCCAATCCGTCAAGGTCATTTTGAATTTTGATCCTGTCCTCTGGCATATTAGCAACCCCTCCCAATTTGATATCATCTGCAAATTTGGTGAGCATGCCCTCTATTCCTTCATCCAAGTCATTGAATCCGACTTCCAGTGGAGGCTGAGCGGCGCTCGAATGGAATCCATGAGGCTGCAGTGAGGTTGGTATTTCCTCGAAAAAATAGTAGATCTGGAGGAAATTGACCCCTAGTTATAGGGGGACACGGAGGAGGCTCGAAGGGGGTCCGGACCCTGCCTGGAGTGGAAGATCGGAGGAAAGAAAAGACAATGAGAAACGCAGAGGGGACCGCAGAGCCACCATAACCTCGCTGGGTGGCTGCGATTGGCTCACCGCGGCACCACCGATAATTATAGCTTTCAGAAGAATACATAATAAAACCAATTGGGTGAGTGAGACCCGACGAACTTTTTACTGAGTGGAGAGTAAGAATAAGATCTCTATTTTGAGAAAAACAGTGAATCCCGGGTGCGGGAAGCCCTGGGGATCGGGAGATTGTGTAGGGGAATGAAGAAGCTCGAGTTAGAGAAAGTGTCGTTTGATGTTTAACTGAGTGAAACGACTATTTACTCAACCTGATTTGACGGAGTTTATTGAACTAGATGTAGACTTTCATAAGATGAAGACGGAGGACAAGTCGTAGAGAGGATTACAAAGATTGAAGAAAGCGTTTAAGAGGGATTGAAAGTAACATTGTTTTTCTTTGTGGGAACGGTTTGAAACATTGAAGCGGCTAGAGAAAGTTTGTAGCGTCGTCACCCACGTGGAAGGGAAGAGAAGGAAGAAAGCATTTATTTTAAATTGTTGTAACCTTTAAAGACTAAATATTAAATACTAAATAGTAAATACTTTAAATATCAATTGGGCTTTGGAATATTTAAAATTGGTGTGGTGGATTTCGAGAACGGAACGGACAGAGAAAAATGGAGAAGTGTAGAAGTTATTAATGGCTGCTAAGAAAGAAAATGGAAGAGATGTGGGGAGTGAGGAATGCAAGAGAAAGTGAGAGAAAGTGAGAGAAGGAAGTGAAAGTACTCAGAATCTTGAAAGAACATTGAGCTGGTGTGACTGGAACTGGAACTTTATAATAAAAGAATAGAAGCTCATCAAGGAACGAGGAGACTTATGGAATCAGCACAAAGTTAACTCAGAATAGGAACCCAGCGACGGGTGGTGGAGAGATGGAAAGAAGGAAGTGAGAGTGGAATCTGCCATCAATAGAAGATTGGAGGTCCAGAAAATCGGCAGACAATCTAGTTTAAGTTGCTGTTAGTCGTATTAATATATCAGAATCCTCTTTCTTCCTGGATTATTCACTAATTGCTTGTTAAGTGTCTAAATTGTGTTTAAAGAATTCACTGCATATAGAATAATCATAGATAGTATCAGAATAATATAGCTGGGGGAAAAAATTTGGGGGGGAAATTCGGAAAAAAAAAGCAGCCTGATTAAAGGGGAGGGAAGGAAGGAAGGGGAAAAAAAGTGAAGTGATAATCTTGTTTGGATATGTTTTGAGTTAGTTAAAGATAACAAAGGGGGGAGGAAATTAGATTAAAAGGGCCTGTGGAGACAAATTTGGTAATATAAAGCAATATTGGTGTTGGATAATATTGTAGATTGTATATTTTCATTGTATATTTTTATTTGTAACGCTGATTTTCTGATTGTTTTATTAACTCACCAGATGCTTGGAGCTGCTAAGAACCATCTTGAGGGGCTACAGTGATATTGGTAACAGATATTGATATTCCTTTCAGTAGTTTGTTCATTTGCTGATTTGTTGTATCAGTCTCAATCCTGTGTGTATTAAATTGGTGGGTGGATAAGGAAAAGGAAAAGAAATAGAAGGAAAAAGATAGGAATAATCAGCAGAAACTAGGATTTAGAGTCCAGATAGAACATATTAGAGAAAAGAGAATAGATTATTGTGAGTGGATAACTAAGAAAGATTAAGAAAGAAGAAAGAAAGACTAAGTAATAACTGAATATTTAGGTTAGTGAGATAGAGAAACTCTAAAATAGAAAAATCATAAATAATTTCAGAGAAACTTAATTTGGATAATTTAGTTTAATAAGCTAAATAAGGGGGAAAATATATATATATATATATATATATATATATACACACACACACATATTTAGACAGAAAATTAAGTTTAACCTAAGGTAATCTTATTAATTAACTGATATATAATAAATAACTACTAATTGAAGAGAGATAAAAGACTAAATTGAATCTAAAAGGAATTTAAAATATTAAGTGTTCAAAATGATGGGAGCAGGAAAAAGAAAAGTGGGGGCTGGTGCGCAAACGCAAATCCAAACTCTGCTGCAGAGAAGAGCTTCTACGGAGATCAAACTGCCCAGTTTTTTAGATGAAATTAGCAACAGGAGAACAACAAAGCACACCACAAATGGTGGGATTTGATATAGCGGAAGAAATAAAGAAACTAACTTCGACATTTAAAAATGAGATGAAAGAAATGAAAAATGAAATGAAACATATGAGAAATGAAATAAAAATGGACCTAAAAAAAGAATTGGAGACTTTTAGTACAAAACTAGATGATATCTCCGAAGAATTAAAATCGATGAAGGAAAAGGGGAAGAAAGTGGAGGAAAAGACAACATTGATGGAGGCCCAATCGACGAAAATGGAAGAACGAACACAACAACTGGAAAGCGCGACTTTATTAATGGATATTAAGAACAGGAGTAAATCAATTAAGTTAAGAGGACTACCAGAAACACCGCAAGAAGACTTATATCAGAAACTAACTAGACCCTTGGCTCAATTTATTGGATGGTCTCCAGAACAATTAGATTTGGAATTGGATATGATTTTTCGTGTAAACTCGGAGACGGCAAAGAAGAAAAATGTACCACGAGACATTGTGGTATATTTTCTGAGAGAGAGGGTAAAGGACGTGGTCCTACAGAATAGTTACTTGAAAAGATTAGTTGTGGAAGGGACAGAAATCAAAGTCTGCAAAGATGTTCACCCAGCAATGCTGAAAAAGAGAAGAGAATATGGTTTCTTAACGCAACAGTTGAGAATATATGGGATAAGGTACACGTGGGAACGTACAGAAGGGATTTCATTTATATGGAAGCAAAAGAGATATGTGTTAAATTCAATAATGAAAGTGAGAGAATTCTGGAAGAAGAACAAAGAAGAATTAAATAGATTGGAGATGACAGGCCAAGTAGAGAGAGTACCGCCCGCTGAAGAAGAACAGGTAAAAGAAGATTTAAGGAAAGAATTGAGAAGAGAATTGGTGAAATTACAGAAAGAAGAAGCTTCTGGAATCGCCCAAGAAGAAGAAAGGGAAGTAGAAGAAGAAGAAGAGGAAGAGGTTGAAGAAGAAGCAGATTTATTACAAGATTTGGAAATAGAAGGATTGGAAGAGACAACTGAAGAAATGGAATAGGATATACTTTAAGCTAAAAAAAAAAAAATGAGAATAAATATGCTCTCCTGGAATGTTCGAGGCATGAACTCCCCTCATAAAAGAAAGTGTATATTTCATTACTTGGAGAAATTTAATTTAGATATAATTGCTATTCAAGAGTCCCAAATTAAAAATAAAGACTTAAATTACATTAAAAATTCAAAATTAGAGCAAAGTTTTTCATCATCAAATGAAAAGAAAAAAAGGGGGTGATAATTTATATAAAAAATATATATGAAGCAAGAAAAATATATAGTGATGATTTAGGACATATTATTGCAGTTGAGATAAATATTAGAGATTTCAAATTGGTAGTGGTAGCAGTGTATGCCCCATTAGAAAACAAAAGTAAATTTTATAAAAATTTGTTGAAAATATTATTAGAGATAGGGGGTAATAGAATGATTTTGATGGGGGATTGGAATGGGGTCATAAACCCAATATTAGATAGATCTCTGAAAGAAAGAGATGATTCGAGTAGAAATAATCAGGGGAAACTACCTAAAAGGATTTTTGAATTGTTAGATTATCTTTCTTTAGAAGAAGTATGGAGGAAAATAAAAGGAGAGAAAAAGGATTATATGTATTACTCGGACCGTCATAATAGTTGGTCAAGATTAGATATGTTTTTTGTTTCATCAGAAATGATAAAAAATATAACAAAAATGGAAATTTTGCCTAGAACAATTTCAGATCATTGCCCGATAAGAATGTCATTACAGTATGGAATAAATAAATTCAGTTGGAAATTAAAAGATAGTTTATTGCATAATGAAGCTATAGTTATGGAAGCAAAAGAAGAAATAAAAAACTTTATAGAAAATAACGTGGACAAAGGGCAAACACCGCAGATAGTGTGGGAAACAGCCAAAGTAGTAATGAGAGGTTTTTTTATAAATAAACAGGCCTGGGTAAATAAATGTAAGAAACAGAAAGAGGAACTTTTAGGGGGGGGAATTGCAGGAAGAAGAGTATGAATTAAAAATGAAACCCTCGGATAAAAAAATTCAAAAAGAAGTGAAAATATTGAGAAATCAAATATCAGCACTGTCAGCAGATGAGATGGAGAAAAAATTGAAATTCGCTAAACAAAGATATTTTGAACAAGCTAACAAACCTGGAAGGTGGTTTGCATATAAAGTTAAAAAAGAGAAAGAAAAATGCAATATTATAGGTATAAGAGAAGGACGGACTGTATATAGTCAACAAGAGAAAATAAGGGATATCTTTGTGGATTATTTTGAAGAATTTTATAAATATGGACCTTATCTACAAGAACAAGAAAAGAAAATTACAGATTATTTGCAGCAGACCGAATTTAATCAATTAACAGAAATTCAAAGAAATGATTTAGATAGTCCAATTACGATGCAAGAAATAAGAGAAGCAATTAAGAGATTAAAAGTCGGGAAAGCCCCAGGCCCAGACGGATTTACGACCCTATATTATAAGATATCTCAAGAGTTGCTAATACCTTTATTATACCAGGTTCTAAATTCTATTAAATATCGAGAATTCCCAAATTCATGGAAAGAGTCTAATATTGTATTAATCCCTAAAGAAGATAAGGACAAAGTGGACAAAAGAAATTACAGACCAATTTCCCTATTAAATATCGACTATAAAATTTTTGCCCTGATACTAGCAAAAAGATTAAAGAGGACCCTGACAGATTGGATCCAGGAGGATCAAAATGGATTTTTACCTGGAAGGTACTTAAGAAATAACATAAGGGTAATATTGGATATTATAGAGTATTATCAGAAATGTAATAAAAAAGAAATAGTATTACTTTTTTTGGACGCAGAAAAAGCTTTCGATAAGGTAAATTGGGAGTTTATGTTAGAGGTAATCAGTAGGATAGGAACTGGCAAAAGATTTAAAGAATGGGTAAGAGTGATATATGATGAACAAAAAGCAAGTCTTATAATAAATGGAGATACCACAAGACAATTCATGATTACTAGGGGTACAAGACAAGGTTGCCCATTATCGCTACTACTATTTATAATATATTTGGAAATTTTGATCAATAAAATAAGGAATAATAGGGAAATTAGAGGGACGAGAATAAAGGAATATGAGTTTAAAAAGCAAGCTTATGCCGATGAACTGGTAATAATTCTAGAAGATCCTTTGACTAGTATTAAACTCTTGATAGAAACCGTGAAACAATTTGGAGAAGTAGCAGGGCTCAAAATTAATAAAGAAAAATCAGCGATGATTACGAAAAATATGACACATCTACAGGAAAAAGAGCTAATAGAAAAATCGGGCATTAAAATATCAAAAAAAAGTTAGATATTTAGGTGTAACGATAACGAAAAATAATTCAGAATTATTCGAAAACAATTATAAAAAAATATGGAGGGAAATTAGAAAAGATTTAGAGAAATGAAAAAAACTAAAGTTATCATTGTTAGGGAGAATCGCGGTCATAAAAATGAATGTTCTGCCAAAAATGATGTTTCTTTTTCAGAATATACCTATTATAGTAAACGAAAAACCATTCAAAAGTTGGGAGTTCGATTTGAGTAAGTTCATCTGGAATGGAAAAAAGCCGAGAATCAAAATGAAATATCTAAAGGAAGTGAAGGAGAAAGGGGGGCTAAGCATGCCAGACCTAAAATTGTATTATGAAGCAGCAATATTAATTTGGTTGAAAGATTGGGTAATATTAAAAAATTCAAAATTATTAAATTTAGAAGGTTTCAACCTTTACTATGGCTGGCATGCTTATCTATGGTATGACAAACAGAAAAATAAGATATTTATGGACCATTTCATCAGGAAAGCAATATTAACGATTCGGCTAAAGGTAAGGAAAAAATTATATATAAAATTACCGTATTGGGTTTCCCCACATGAGGCATTCTACCGACTGGAGAAGATAAAGTCAAGAAATTGGGTAACTTATAGGGATATTCTTAAGAAAGTGGGACCAAATATTGAACTGAAAAGTAGGGAAGAATTATTTAGAGATGGTTTCACTACACTGGTTTCTACACACACAGTTAAGGGCAAAATTTAAAATAGATATAAAAGAAAAAGGGATTACAATGGAAGACAATGAATTTGATTTAATAATGAAACCAGGGGTTAAAAGACCGTTAAGTCAAATTTATAAAATTCTTTTAAGTTTAGAATTAGAGGGGGAAGTTATTAAAAGTAATATGTTAAAATGGGCGCAAGACATAGGTCATCCTATAATGTTAGAACAATGGGAAAAGGTATGGAAAAATAATCAAGAATTTACCAGCTATGCCAGTCTGAAATTAGTGTAGCTAATCCTCTCTCCATTAGTTTAAATTTGAGATGGACATATGACTAAATATGCTCTAGTGGAATAAAATGTCCAGTAAGTCTGGCTAGGTGAAGCCCCTCACCATTTCCTAGAAGAACTTTGTGTATAGCTAAAGATTCACCATCTTATTCCACCACCCTCCCCAAGACACTTAGGATTTTACTTTTAGATAATTGTAATTTGTCTCAGACCTGTTGAATAAGGATAGCATGAATAGCAATGGTAGCATTCCAGTCCCCACACAGCACAGGCTGCAGTTCTGTGGGAACTTTGGAAGCAGCCTTGTATTCAATCAAACTGTTGGCTCCTCTAGCCCAGTTCTGTCAGCTCTGATTGTAAGAATCTTTCCAGGGATTCAGACAGGATTCTGTCCAGGATTCTGCTGTACATAGAGACCCCACACACTCCTTGGTGGTCTTCCATCCAAATACTAACCAAGTCCAACTGTGCTTAGCTGCTGCAGTCAGACAGAATCTGATGTATTTAGGGCATTAAGGTGGTACATTTCAAAGTAGAAATTTCTTGTGAGCAAGCCCAATTGGGATTGTGTACATAAGAGTTTTCAGTCCACTTTTTCAAAATAGGAGAGTGCAAGAGAATTCAGTCTAATATGCAGTACACTTTCATACATTGTTATTGTTGTGTGCCTTCAAGTCATTTCCAACTTATGACAGCCCTAAGACAAACCTATCATGGGGTTTTCCAGAGCTGAGAGTGTGTGATGCACCCAAGGTCAGCCAGTGGGTTTTCATGGCTGAGTGGTAAATTGAACCCTGGTTCCCAGTGTTACCACGCCATACATCCTCTCACATTTTGATATAGTTTAATTGGTGAAATATTATTTAATTGGCAAAATATATTAATTGGCTTTGATATAAAATATGCCCTGCTATGGCTGAGCTGGACAAGAGAAAAAAACTGTCCAAACATGTAAACTGCAAATCAGGTACACCTCTAGGCATAGCCAGGTCATAGTCAGGAAATCACCAGAAATTCCAGGTGTAATAGGCTTGCAACTATTAAATGTCTTAATTGCTCTGCCTTTTGGACAATAGCAAATGGGAGATTCCCACCAAACTGTTGATTGCCTTAACTTTTCTTTCTCTGATCATCCAAACCAATCTTTTTTCTAAAAGCACCAAGCTATCAGGATAACCATTAGCCCTTTGTCACCTAATGCTAAGACATTTAGCTTGTTCCGGACCTCATTGTCCACTTTGCAAACTTCACTGTTTACTCGGTCAGAGAGCCACTCACACCTTTGCCCTCCAGGCAGAAATTGGGTATATAAAACCCTAGTTTTTGCCAATAGAATGCAGTACAATGATTGCTGGTCACCACTCTGCTGCTCCAGTTCCCAATTGTGTAGTGTCCTTAGACATGAGTCTAAACCACATCACTGCTTCTTCGCTGCTCTTCTAGATCAGTAAATATCACCCACTACACTCTGAAATCTCACTGTCCAACATCTCACTATCCTAAAATTTAATCCCTGTTCCTTCAATTAGCCTTGTGTGACTGCTTGGATCCTGTGTGTGATCAATTCTCCCAATAAAACACAATTAGGCTTACTTTTGAATATTTGGCTGGTTCTTCCCTGCAGAAGTATTGGTGAACATTGGTGTAAAAGATCTCATTAAGTTAGCCCTCTCTCACAGGCTTCCTGATTTGCGCTAACAATTCTCCACCTTTTCACGGAGGCACTGGCATTGCGGGTGGACCCTGAGTCACCCACATTTTGAGGTAACACCAAGGTCATTGTCCAACATTCCAACCACTACACCAAAATACTCCTAGTTAAAACTGAGTTTGTCTAAATATGTATTTTGTTGGTGAGATACTCACTTCTCGGTTTTGGAAAATTGGCCAGCATTCTTTTTTGCTTTGTGTATAACACAGAAATTTAATTCAAGAATCAAGTCCATTTATGGAGGTTCTTTTAGAAAAAAAATATTAGTCTACAAAATTCGAGTATTATCTCCCTGTGTCCCTAGAGTATATCTCTCCCCTTGGATCTTGCCTTCTTTAGCAGCTGAACATGCTGAGATACTTACCAGATATCCATGTATCGGAGAGCTATAGCTAATAGAAGAAAGAGAGATGAAAAGAAATCTTTGTATTCTAGTCAAATAGTTTGAAGCAGGGTTTCAGACTCTGAACTTTTTTTTCATTCAACACCACAGATAAAATTCCATTGATGCACAGATAATTTTGCAGTCTGCCTCATGTATCTGTAAAAGTACCTAACAGAAAGCTATATCTTGAGACAATCAAAGTTATTTTCATAGTTGTCTCTCTCCCTTTCTTTCTGCCTTCTTTTTAGCATATAGCTCCGATCTCAAAACACACACACTCATTCTTTTCTTCTATCCATCACTTTCAGATTGCTTCTTCTTTCCACCCCATATCCTTCAGTAAGTCCTCTTCTGTGAGCTCAAAGAGTTCCATTCTCACATTGTAATTCTTTACATTGTAATTGGTGCAAAATATCAGCTGGAGTTGTGTTTGCGTTTGTCCTGTGTCAGTTTTATGTCAAGCTCTTCAGTTCACACACTAGAATATATTTCTTCAGTGGCGAGTACATTTCTTTTCAGATAGGGTAAAAATATATTAAATGGTTCACTTTTGATTCAGTAGGATAGTTCTGGTAAGATTTAAGAAGAACCATGCTGGATCAGACCTAAGGCCTATCTGTTCCAGCATGCTGTTCACACAGTGACCAATAGTTTGCATATGGGACATCCACCAGCCAGATATGAGAGTAACTATTCTTTGGTGTCTGCCAGCATCATTCTTTAACATTATGAGAGAATTATAATTGTTACAGCTAAGTATCAGGGTATATATAGCTACTGAGCATCCTACTTACTCCTGAAGCCAGCACATATCTCTTGTACATCAACGTCTTTCCATCCTTATATCCAAAATTTACTCCTCTTATTTTATCAGCAAGTATCTGAAGAACTCCTGCTCTCTCTTAAACTCTTTTCTCCATCTTCTGCCAGAAAGCATTTGATTCAAACCAGGCTATCACAGCTTAGATCTCTCAGTACTACTCCACTGCTGCCTAGGGTAGAAAAACGGTTTGAGAACATTACCAGCCCAGCCTTTGATATGCTACAGCACCACCCATATGGTGTCTAGAACTAGAACTGCCACTTTTTGGTATAACTAGGATGGTGAGACTAGAATTATTATCAGCATGGTTGATTCTACCTAACTCTTTCTGCATTTCTGCACCACACTGTAATAGTACTATTATTCCACTTTCAACATCCTGTGGAATTCTAGGGTTTGTAGTTTACTGAGGCCAGAGAGCTCTCTGGCTGAGAATTCTAACCCCAGGATTCCATAGGATGTTGAAAGTGGAATAATAGCACTATGATAGTGTGGTGTGGAAATGGCCTTTCTCAAAGCTGTGAACATCTTGCTGAATGACCTAAAACAGAGATTGGCTTGTCTGACATGATTATCAGACATCAGAGACCTTTTCAATCATATCTATTCTTCTGGCTCTTGCTTCTTACTTGACTGATCTAGTGCTCAACTACAGCTGATGTTTCAGGCCAGAACTTGAAAAACCTATCTTATTTTGAATTATTTTCCCATTGGATTACATTGAATATTGTAATCCCCATAGCACTTTGCCAAGCACTGTTTCTGATTCCTTTTGACATCACCTACAACCAGAACTTGGAATTCACTAGTTAATTAACTTGTTAAGCTATTAATTCATTATATTTTTCTAGTGATATAATCTGACTTTCTTTGGCCATTTCCATACTACACTGTTATAATGCTATTATTCCACTTTCAACATCCTGTGAAATTCTGGGGTTTGTAGTTTACTGAGGCCCAAGAGCTCTCTGGCTGAGAATACTAAATGTCCCTCCCTAAACTGCAAACTCCATGATTCCATAGGATGCTGAAAGTGGAATAATAGCACTATAACACTGCAATGCAGAAATGGCCTTTGTCTTCCTCTGAGACTGAAAGAGTGTGACTTCCCTAAGGTTACCCAGTGAGTTTCCATGGCTGAGGATGGTTTTGAACTATGGACCCCAGAGTCATAGTTCTAACATTCAAACCACCAAACCATGCTGGTTCTCAGCAAACCCCCTCTAAACAAATCTTGCCTAGGAAACCCAAGATAGCTTTGTCTTAGGGTCTCCATAATCCAGAAGGACTTGAAGCAACACAACAACACAGCAACAACTGACTTTCTAGATTCCCTCAATAATGCTGAAGTTAAAATATGCTTCAGTGAATTAGGTAGTTAGAATTTGTTAAAATTTATTAGTTTGGGTGTTATCTTCCACTCTCACATTCAGGAAAACAGAAAAGCCTGCAGCCTCAAGAAAAGTAGTATTAGGAATGATTGAAATGCTGGGGGAAGGAGCCATGAAGGTGGCATAAGGAGCTGGAACCATATTCTCCTGCAAGCTAATAAATAAAAAGTCAAAGAATCTCTTCTAAATGGAAAGGACAGTGAGAAATTGTGAATATCTATATCGGAATGTGTGGAGCATAAAATAGAAAGGTTTAAATGGACTTTGAACTGAGAGAAAGATAAACAAATTGTATTTTCACTTTTATTGAGATCTCCGAAAGGACAAAGTTGGCTGATCTCCAAAGTCTTAGAACATAAGTTAAAGCAATAGATTGTGAATATACTCATCGGAATGTCTTGGGGAGGAAAAATAACTAATAACTGACTAATGGAAGTCTAATTGAAGTTTGAATTTAGAGAAAGGAAAATAAACTGTATTTTCACTTTCACAGCCAATTTGCGGCTCGGCAAGTTGGCTGATGTCCAAGATTCAAAAAGCTCATAAAACAAAATCTAAACGGTCTGTTATAGTGGCTTGGAAAAGATCATCAGATAAGAGCCACCTACGCCTTATCAGAGCAAGATCAGAAGAAAATTTAATCTCTAACAGTAAAAAAGGAGAAACAAAACCTAAGACTCTAGGCATACAGTCAGAAAAGAAAAAGAATGGTGCAGGGTAAGGAGAGGATTTTAAAAAATGGTTTTTACAAGCCTTAACTCAGAATAATGAAGTTCTTACAGCTACAGTAACCACTAAAACACTGGATGAGATGAATGAATCCATTCAGAGCATAACAAAGGAAATTTAAAAACTGGAAAAAAAAGGTTGACACCCTGCAAAAAAAGCAAATTTCCCAGCAAAAGGCAATCCTGGAGCATACAGTGAGGTTGGATCAGCAGGAATGACAAATCATTGATTTAGAAGACAAGAACTGAAGGAATAACATTCATATTCATGGTTTTCCTGAGATCCCGAATGAAACTACAAGAAGCTTGAAGGAGGAAGTTTTGAAATGGCTACAAAGTATTGTTCCTCAGATCACCTGGGATGAACAGGAAGTGGAGCAAATTCACAGAGCAATAGTAATAAAGAGAGGCAGGACTCTCAGAGATGTAATCATGAGAGTGACAAGCTTCAATAACAAAGATGCCTTGATGAAAGCAATTAAAAACTTCCAGGATCACTGAAATATAGTGATATCATGATTGAAATTTTCAATGATCTCTGCCAGGAAACAATCAATTGAAGAAGGGGAATCAAGCCCTGTACTGCAGTTTTGCAAAGAGCTTGAATAAAATACAGCTGGGGATGTCCTATTTTCTTGAAATTTCAATGGGCAGGGAAGCAACATAAGATATATTCCCTTGAGCAGCAAATAAAGTTTTTAAAAAAATTGAAATTGATCCAGCAAGAAGACAATGACAGCTTGGGTGTGGCTGGAGGATCTGAATAGATGGTGTGGCTGGAGGATCCAAGAAGATATAGAGATGATGAAAAGAACAAAAATATTGTTTATAAAGGGGGAAAAATGAGGATAATAGAAGATATATCTACAAAAAACAAGGAGGAGGAGGAGGAAGCTGCTTTTGTGCCAAGGAACATGACTCTTCCCCCCCCACCGTGGGCTTGTTAAGGCCATGAGTGAGGTTCAGGAATCAATACCTGGGGGAAGGAAGAGGGAAAAATTTTATATGTGGGTAGTGTGAGGTCAAAGAGGGGGTGGAGAAAGGGGAGAAGGGGGAAATGGGTGCACTATATTATTATTGTTGTTGTTGTTGTTGTTGTTATTAAAATTCAGTCTTTCTGCACTTACATAATCAATGTGTCCTATTCATATTTTAGATTGTATAAAATACATATTGCATGAAATACAATCCTTCATTTTACATGTTGTTTCCATATTGTTATATGTCAGGATCCTCTAATTACATACATGTTATCTAATTCCAATTCACTATTATCAAACAATTCATCATACTTTAATCAATTAAATCAGTTCAAATCAATTTCAATCTTTACTGTCAGAATATATATTTAGATGTTCCTAAGTCAGATCCATATCTACGTTTCTAGCATTCTCAACTTCCTACTTTCTCTTGTTTGGATATTTTTATATTTTTATAGCAGATACCTCCAAACTAATTCTCTTACTGTTGACTTGCCTATTTATTGGCAATGTTTACATCTATTTTCTAGTTTAGCTTACTGACTATCTCTTGCTTCACCTTAGTTTCATGTTTCATTATCTTCTTGGCATAGTCGTGTCCAATTAGTCTCAATATACTTCTTCACGACCACCATTTGTCTTTCTTTCTTCCCTCACTTCTCTCCCTTCATGACACAGGTTAGGTCATCGAGTGTTACAAATTCTAGCAATTTAGACAACCATTCTTCTATCTCCTGTACCCCATTATTTTTCCAATATTTTGCATATATTATCCCTGCTGTATGGTTTTTGTAATCTTTGTCTACTTGCTGCAACATGTTCAGTAAAAAAATCTCTGGTGTCAATGGTATATTTATATGTAATGTTTCCCTAATTATTTTATGAATCTTTTTCCAATATTTTCTTGCTTTTGTACATTCCCACCACATATGATAGAAAGTGCCATTTTCTTCTTTGCATTTCCAACATTTCTTCTCATTCGCTTTATATATCTTACTCAACTTATCTGGATCCAAATGCCATCTATACAGCATTTTAAGATGGTTCTCTTTCAGGTTTTGCGCTAAAGTAAATTTTTGGGTGTTTTCCCAACTTTTCCCCCATTGTTCAAGCTTAATTTCATGGTCTATATTCTGAGCCCAAGTAATCATCACATCTTTTATCACTTCAGTTTCTAATTCTCGATCTAGTATGAATTTGAATAATTGTGATGTCTGATGTTCTTCTTTTTTCAAGTATTTTTTCAAATTCGTTTAATTGTGTATTTATTTCAAAACCTTCAAGTTTTTGATCCATTTTGAATCTTTCTTTCAATTGAATATACAAAAACCATTGACAGTTCCATCCCTCATTTACCAATTCTTCTCTTGTTTTTATTCGTAGAATATCTTTTCCTTCATCAATGATTATATCTCTATAAGTAATCCATCTTTCTTTTGGGTCTTTCCATTTTCCAAATAGAGCCTCATGAGAAGAAACCCAAAGTGGAATTCTAGAGTACAGTTTCCACTTCCATATCTTCCAAATTTCTAATAATGGTCGACGAACATAGTGATTTAAGAAATCTTTGTCTAACTTTTGCTTTATTGTACCATAGGTATCCATACCATCCAAATCGGAGGTCAGTGCCTTCTAACTTCAGTATTCTTTCATTTCTCAACATTATCCAGTCTTTTATCCAAGTAATGCCATTTGCATAAAAATATAGTTTCAAATCTGGTAGTCAGCAACTACCTCTCTCTTTTTTATCAGTCAAAATTTTCCATTTTATTCTCAGCTTCTTTCCTCCCCAGATATAATATGAAAGATCTTTCTGCCATTCTTGGAAACATCTTGTGTTTATGATTACTGGTAGATTCTGAAACAAATAATTCATCTTCGGTAATACCATCATCTTTATTGCCGACATTCTTCCCAGTAAAGATAATTTCAGTTTTGTCCAATTCTGTATGTCTTTTTTTAATCTCCTTCCACTTCACCACGTAGTTATTTTCATATAATTCATTGTTCTATTTAGTAATTACTATTCCCAAATATTTAATCTTCTTCTCTTCCTTAAATCCTATCATCTGAGTCAATTCCTTTATTTCCTTCTTTCTCATATTTTTAGTTAATGTCTTTGTTTTTTCTTTGTTAATTTTAAATCCTGCCAATTCTCTGAATTTTTTACAGACCTCTATCAATTTCTTTGTGCTTTGTTTAGGTTCTTCTAGAAAGATTACCAAATCATCTGCATAGGCTTTTAATTTGTCCTCTTGTCCTCTTATTCTTGTTCCTTTAATTGCATTTTCTATTCTTATTGCTCTTAGAAGGACTTCCAATGTCATTATAAAAAGTAGTGGTGATAATGGGCAACCCTGCTGGGTACCCTTTTTTACCTCTATAGGTGCTGTCTTTTCTCCACTCATTATTATTTGAGCCTTGCAATTTTTATATATTTGTCTTATCCAGGTTATAAATTTGTGTCCACAGCCCATTCTATCCATTAATGTGATCATAAATTCATGTTCCAGATTGTCAAATACTTTTCGGCATCCACGAAGACAATCACGCATTTTTTCTCATTGTGTTTCTCATAGTGTTCAATCATGTTTATCACTGTTTGTGTGTTATCTCTAATGTATCTTCTCGACAGAAAACTGCTTTGGTCCTCGTGGATTATTTTTTGTAGTATTCTCTTCATTCTGTCTGCAATTATTTTTGTAAATATTTTATAATCGATATTCAATAATGCAATCGGTCTAAAATTGCTTGGTTCTTTCAGGTCTTTCCCTTCTTTTAATATCAGTGTTATGCTCACTTCATTCCATGAATCAGGTTTCCCGTTTGTCACAATTTCATTGAACATTTTTTGCATCGGTAAACTTAATTCTTTTGGAATTCTTTATAATATAATGCCGCAAAACCGTCTGGACCTGGAAACTTAGCTATCTTTAATTTCTTGATTGCCACTGTGATTTCCATTATAGTTACACTTGCGTTCAAACTATTTCTTTGATCCTTTGACAATACTGGAACATCTTGTCTTTCCAAATATTCTTCAATTTTTCCCTTCAGCTTTGTATTTACCTCATTATTATAAAGGTCTTTATAGTATTTTCTGAAGACACTCATTATTGTCTTTTGATCTGTGAATACTGAGGCCCTTTTTGCATGCAGTTTCTGTAGTACGAGGGCCCCTTGAGTGCCACGTGAACAGGAGCATCGGTCTGTACGATGTATTCCCATTCACATGATGCTCACAAGCCTAAAGCGGGATGCACGTGCATTTTCTTATTTTCAGCTCTAAGCCGAAAATACTGCATGGTCACGCAATGCTCCTGGGGCCCTTGCACACTTACCTGCGTGCAGTGCATCAAATGAGCCGGGCCAGTTGCGCTTCCTCCCCCAGCACAGCTTACAGCTCCCAGACTGCGCTGTGGAAGGAAGGGGCCTTCATGCAATACTCGCGCAACCGGCAAACAGCTGCGGGAGGCAGAAGGCCTGCTGTGAGTGGCTCACGCAAAC
>CAOLHI010002838.1:0-222241 GCA_948474755.1 Ctenosaura bakeri | reverse complement strand
AGGAATATCGAGAAACTCGATGGCGTAGCCAAGACGGACGATGGAAAGCCCCCCAAGAGTCCGTAGTGAACCCCCCGCCACTCCGCTAGGTGTCGAGCGAGAGTCGGTCGGTCTCCGAGCGCTGATGGTAGGCTGAAGAGTGGGTATTGGTGGGCCTCCCAGGCACTTTCAAAACCGAGACTTTGTCTCGGAGGAGGACTTCTTCGACGAAGGCGGGCGCCGCCAAATCGTGCGTCTGGCCGATGAGCCGGAGGACGGTCTCGTGTCCAGACTGGGCCGAACGCTGGAACGACGAGGGGAAGATCTTTGCCAGGATGGGGGGAAAAGGGGGGGGCCCCCTGCGGGTCTGCGTGGCCGGCGAAGCCCTTTTTTTTTGCGGTCAGTCTCGCCTTGACGAGATTGCCCAAAAGCTTCGTCTGTGGACGAATTGAATAGGCCTTCCCGTCGGGGGGATTTTCCAACCTCCTTTCCGGTGCCCTCCTGGATGTCGGCCGGTCGAAGCCAAGCATGGCGGCGGAGGCCGACGGATCCCGCCATGACCCGGGAGGCGATCTCCACTGCTGCCGGGAGGAGGCCATCTGGTGCCGAGCGATGGAGATAGCCTCATTGAAGATCACGGAGGAGGCTTGGCGGATGTCCCCCGGGGACCGCTTCCATCGCTGGTTGCAGGCGATCGAGCACTTTCTTAAAGGTATGCCGCGAGGCAAGCCTAAAGTGTTGGAAACCCCACTGCAAGGAGGAAAGCCGAATAGAACCTCCTTGCGTAGGCGTCCAACTTCCTGCCCTCTTTGTCCGGGGGGGTGGTGTGTTGCCTGCCGGACCCCTTTCGTTTGCGCGGACCGACGACCAAGAGTTCGGTGCAGGGTGATTAAAAAAACCGGCGTTATCCTTTCCCCCTGTAGAGGTGTTCTAACCGCTGGGGAATCGGCTAAGCCGAGGCCGGTCTATCCCAGGCGGCCTTCACCAGTCTGGATACCCGGGGCAGGAGAGGCAGCGGGGCCGTGGCAGGTCGCTTCTCCCTCGAAAACGGAGAAGGCTGGATCGTCATCCTCCGGCTCCGCATCGGCGATCTTAAGGCCGAGGGGTAGTGGCCATGCGGAGCAGCATCGCAGAGAACTGGTGGACGTCCTCGGACAGAATCTGGGATCGAGTCCCCGAATCCCAACGGAGGAGACTCCTGGAGGCCGCCTCAGACACCTCAGACTCCGCACTCGAGTCGTACGACTCCGAGCTCGGTGAGTCCTCTCGCCGCTCGCTCTCCGGCTCCTTCGTAGTCGCCGCAGGTGTTGCCTTCCTAGGCTTCTCCGCAGCCGGGGCGGCGGTGGTAGCAGCAGCGTCCCTCTTGGGATGGCTGACCACTGACTTCACCCTCTTGGTGGTGACCGGGGAGTCTGGCAGGCTCATCTTTTCCCGAGCCCGCTCAGTCACCACCGACTCCGTAGCGCCGTGGCGCCGTTGCCGTGACCCTAGGAGGTGGCGTCACCGCCCGACGTGGCTAAGGCTCCCTCGCCCTATGATATCGAGGGAGGGGAGAGCGGCTGAAGGAGCGGCGGTCCGACGGAGATCGGCTTCGGCGTCGACGGGCACCGAGCCTCGTCCCCTCTAGGCGAGCGCGATTCGCGCTGTCGACGAGGTGACCGGGACCTCCGGAAGGTCTCCCAGCGACTCGTAGGACGATGGTACCGATCCCGGTACGATGGCGAATGCGACCGATAGGAGGCCGGGGCGTCTTCATCGGACTTCCCTCGCGAACCTGGCCACGTAGGACGCCGAGGTGTATCTGGAGGCAGACGAGCGAGGTTGTTCCTCTCTGTCTCCCTCGGAGGCGGCGAGGCCACCGGACGCTCGGAAGAGCGGGACCGGGACCTGAGGAGGTCGAACGCCGCTCCGGAGAAGCAGAGGGCTCTCTCTGCTGCAGGCGGCCGACCTGCGACGGCTAGAGGGCGGTGGCGCTCCTCCACCAGGGTTGGAGGGTCTGCCACAGGCGAGTCCGGCGCTGTTCGTGCATCGTCCCTCGATCTCATCCTCCGAGAGGTCGACGAACTCGCCTCGCCCTTTTGAAGGCTGCTGAGTAGGAGGAGGAGTAGGAGGTTGAGCGTCCCCAGCCGGGGAGCGCTTCTTTTCCTTCTTCTTCTTCTTCTCCTTCTCCTTGCCCTTGCCTCCGTCCGGAGCAGGGCCGTTTTTGCAGGCGTCTCCGTAAGGGAGCCTCAGCCTTCCTCGCCGTCAATCCTTTCGTCCACTGGAGCCGCCGACAGCTTCGGGATCCTCGGTAACGCCGAATCGGCTTTTTCGCCGGTACCGAGCCCGATACCGACGAGGTGGACGGAACGGCAGCCGCCGATACCGTCGATGGCGTGATCGTCTTCTTGTCGGCCTTTTGGAAGTGGAGGTCCCTATCGCCCGCAGAGATTTTCCCCAACAATAAGATTTGAGTCTCGCGGAGCGGTTGCAAAGAGTTTGCGGAGAAAAATCCCTGCAAATTGGGCAAGTCCGGATGTTGTGGGACTCGCCCAAAAAAAGGAAACCCCCTTTATGGCCGTCGTTGAGGGCAACCTTGCGGCCGCAGGACACGCACTTCTTAAAGAGCGCGGACATAAGACGAAGAAACGCCAAACTCCAAATAAAAAGACGAAAACCAAAGGGGGAGTCCGAGAGAGGTCAAAGACAGTCCAAAGTCCGTAAAACCGTAAAAAAACAGCAAGCCAAGCACGACGTGAGAGGAACAAACTAAAGAACCTTCCGTACGCGGCGGAACCTGTTCATGTTTATTTTTTAACCCCAAATGTGTTTTTATTTATTTAGCAAATGTTATTTAAAGCAATCATTAATTTAGTAGATAATTGTTTTTGAAATACTGCTAATAGGAGACAAATGAAAAAACATAGTGTCCATTTAAATATGTAGAATATTGGCGGGTTTGAATAATTTTTTTTTCCAGGGATTCATTTAACTTAAACTTCTATGTGTCAATCAACAGGTATGGCTAGGTCTGTGATCCAACACTAAGGATGATTGTGAAGCCCTTTAAATGCCTCCTTGTACTGTACCAGGGAACCTCTTCCCATTTTCTTCTGCAGTTGTTTCCCTTCTTGAAAATCCCATGTAACCCTTCTTTTTCCCCAAAAGGCCCTTTTTCCCTGTAAACCTCCTTTACAGAAATGTGCAAGGAAGGAAGGGGGCTACAGCATTCCCACCCCTCCATGTTTAGTCTACCCAATTCTGGAACAACTGACTATGGCTTGTTAAAGGATTAAAGGTGCAAAGCAGTCTGTTGTTGGTTCCAGCGACTGTACCAATCAAAGAGTTGCTAATGAGAAGCACTTTTAAATCCCATTGACTAAGAAGTTTTCCCCGGTTGGGGCTAGCAATTAGATTTAAGCTTAGCAAGAGAAGATCCTGTGTACTGTTTTCCTAAACTATAGCCTTTTTTTTAAAAGCAGATCTTATGTTAGAAAATGTCAAAACAGCTTCCACCAGAATGTGTGTTCTAGAAATTATAACTTAAGAAGTGAAATTAATCTAGTTACATGTTGTTATTTTAAGTTAAATAGCAAGATTGTATTAAAAGTTTTTTTTTCTTTCTCATGCTTTGGGAATGCAGTTATTCTATTCGCCATTCCATAAGTATGCCTGCTATGAGGTAAAAGTTTAGCTATCGTTATTTGTACTAGAGCTAATATAAAACATTTAATCCTGCATCTTTTACTTTATAGTGAATGCTTGGAATCAAATATGTGCAACTACACAAATGAATTCTCAGTTTGTTGTTTTTCACCTCTGCTTCGGATAATTTACTTTTATTTAATTAGTGAAAACCTTGTGACAAAATCAGAAAAAGGTTCTCATTAAAGAGAGCCTTGAGTCTGGGTTTTGTTTCAAGAGGAAGGAGAAGGCAAAAAGTATTGAGAAGCTGAAGTTAATTGGCAGGAAAATTTCTAAGAACAGCTGATGAAAAATGGCAGGTGATATTTATTAATCAGCTGAGTATGCTGTTAACTGCCATTAAACAGTAATCTTGGAGAAAATGTATTTAAATAGATTATTTTCATGGTATCTGAAGCACATGGAGCTGGATAAGTTCTTTTAGATGGCCAAATTTAACACTGTCACTAGCTACAGCATCTACTATGTAGTGTGGAATTAGTCTACCCCTTGAAGGGATAAAAATGATGACATAATAGCAAATGTGCAAATAACTTAAGCTACATATAATCTATTCTTATTTGTCTGAAGCCTTAGAAACCTCTTCTTGCTCACATTGCTTGACCTTGCATGGTCATGTGTGTGTTTAATAAATAGCCATGCACGAAACTAAAGCCAAATAGTGGTCGTTGCATATAGAGGAAGGGAGCTTTCCCCCTTTGCCTTGACTATAGCTCTGGTCAAAATTGCACTTGAAGCCTACAGTTTACAGTGGGAAGAAAGATCCCACTGGTGCCAGTGGTAGATCACTCCATGTTGCAAGTAATAGACATGGGTAGATAAAATTCCTCAGTACTAAGAGTTTAAAAGTGTAATCCATGTACCACAGCCTGATCCAGTTTGTTAGTCAACACACTATTTTTTTTTTAAAAAAAAGGCAAGTATGATGGGTGGTAAAACAGTATGAATAATACCACATTGAGCTTGGTTCATCTGGTGGGGACATGGGAAGAGAGCATTTTTAGTGGCTGCACCTTAGCTATGGAACTTCCTCCCATTTCTGCTCTCTTATCACCAGAAGACAAAGACTTTATTTAAGCAGGTGTTCAGTTTTCAGATGATTGGGGCATTTTTTAAACTGTGCTTTGAGAGTGTTTTTAACAGTTTTAAATTTACAGCTGGCATCCTGTTAGTGAATTACAATGGCATAAGTTTGACTAAAGCCATCACAACTCAGGATTATGACCATTGTGCAGGTCAGAATTCTGCTCCAATCATGCAGTGACCAAAATCTCCTCTCCAAAAAAACAAACTTTACCTTGTATGCAGCACAGAGCTCCCAGCGCAGCCATTCCCATTGTCAGAGCTGGACATGTGACAAATACATCATATGCAGAAAGCTTGCAAGGACCTCCAGAGATCTGTGCAGATGTCCATGGTAGAGAGCTGGATGCATCCCTGATCTCCAGTAACACAGAAATAGCCATTTTTGTTGTGGGGGGGGGTAGGCTTGCACTGTTTAAAGGTGAGTTGAGGGGTATATTGGGAAATGTAGCTACAGAGACGTAGCTACATAATATATGTACATTTCTTTATGTCTGACAACTTTGTTCATAAGCAACAAAGGACACAGACAAATAGGAGAAAGATTAAAATTTGTCTCTTTATTTTACCCTTTTAGGAATTCTCCTACATTCAAGTCCTTTGAAGAAAAGGTTGAGACCACTGTGACAAGCCTTAAGGTATGAGGAAGAACAGATAGAAAGGCCATGTTGAGGGAGGGGCTGCACTATTGGGAGGGAGTTTTGGGGAGGCACACCGTTATTGTTTGCCCTCTTTCTCTGAAAATAGCAAAAGGGGCTGGAATAATCCACTTCTTATCCTGAGATCAGTTACTTCTTGTTCCTTGCCTTCAGGGGTTGTGTGTTTAAAAAGTCCACCATTAAATAGTAGAAGTCAACTCTTCTCTTGACCCTTCCTTAAGCCTTGTATATCTAACAGCTTTCGCATCCATCATGACCTTTAAAATCAATTTAGAGCAGAAGTAGGCAATTGACAGTTGTGCCTCTGTAACCCCATGTGGAGCCGTATCACCCAAATTTCAGCTGTAGATCAGTCAGAGATTTCAACCCAAATCACTTTTGGTTGAAGCTTCTGGATCTGCTGGACCCATTTTGGGCTGTCTGGGAGATGGGGAGGGCATCACCACTCCTTGGTGAGTGGAAGTTGAACATATCTTACCACTTTCTGTACTTTCCTTGTAGAATTATTTGCAACAGGTAAATCTGAGAAATATAGCAGCAACCTTCATATTAGCCATACTAGTTCTTATTTTATCTGAAGGCCTGAAATCCTAGTAATTTTTTTAAATCAAATTTGTTATTCAGATAGTTTTCCTGGTTTCTCTGTATTATTTCTATCAGTACAACTTATACAATGTATCAGTCAGATTCAAAGGGCTGATATATAAGAGTGAACAGTTGGTTTCAAATATGGCATTGCATTTAGTTTTATAGGCAGATAGTGTCAGGAAATTGCTGGTGCTGGAAAACAGAGCAGGAGATGAGATGTAAAGTTTGGCAGAGCCAAATTTGTTCCTTCTCATCCATCATACCCCTCAAACCCTACCTTTTAGCTTCTGCACCCACCTTCCCAACACAGCAATTTACTGGGCAGGGCTGAGCAGGTGTGGAGACAGTAAAACATCCAGCTATATGCCTGTAGCTGAAGGAGAACAAATATGTCATCCTCTGAGAAGTCACCTCCCCCACTAGTAAATGACCAGGTTGAGGAGGTCAGGTAAAAGTGGGTTGGGGGAACTGGTCGTTGTATAAGGGGGAAGAGGATTTTAACCTCCCCAACAACAAAAAGTGTCTTACAATGGCATAAATTGGTCTTACAGCATCATAAGTCACCAACAGGATAGTAGCTATCAGTTATTATGGATTCAATCACACAGAACTGAATTTCTAATAAAAAGTAACCTTGGGCAAATTGCTGTTGTTTCATATTCACGTTAATTTTAACCTTGCCTTTTAGCTCTTTGTTAGTAATCAATACAGTCAGCCCTACACATTTGCGGGATTCACTTTTGCAGATCTGATTATTCACGGATTATTTGCTGTCATCTCTGCTGCCTCCCTATGCCATTTTTAATAGGGACTGCAAGCCTTGTGAGACTAAGAAACTGCAAACAAGGCTTGTGAGTCCCTATTAAAAATGGTGTGGGGCAGCAGTGGAGGTGGCAGTAAGAGGAAGAACAGATAGAAGCCACCCACTTCTGCCCTGTGAAGAAACCCTGATGCCCCAAAGGAATCCATGGTGGGTTGAATATAGTGATCATCCTTTTTTGTGTGTTAAATGTGGTTTAGAAGGGCCTAGAGTTATTCACAGTTTTTCCACTTTCACAGGGGTCCTGTGCCCCTAACACTAGCAAATGTGGAGGGATGACTATATAATTCTCAGTCTGGCACTAATTTCTGGAAACTATCTCAGGAGGAATTTCAAACAATACTTCTCTCCCGTTTTAAGGCACTTAACAATAGTTACTAACCTATTGCATGCCAGCTAGTGAAATAAAAGATATTATGAATTAACTCATAGGAATTAAAATTACAAGGACCCCTTTGGTATAGTCTTGTGCATTTGTTTGGCAAAGAAGCAATTACTTAATTCATTTAAGTAGGAGAACTGGTTGACCACATTTGATCATCCCTTTCAGACAAAAGTTGGAGCAAGCCATACTGGAGGAAGTTTTGAAGAGGTTCTTAGTTCTACTGCCCATGCCAGTGCCCAAAGTTCAGTGGTAGGCACTCGGCTCCCAGAAACAGAAGAGGAACTCCAGTGCTAGACTGCAGGGATGCTCCTGGTTCTCTCTATCCAATTGCCTAGGTCCAGTCCGCACATGAAGCTACATTTACTTTCCCCATAAAGTTAAGATGTGTTTTACCATATAGAAAATGAATGAGACAGATCCTGGAGATATCTTGTGATTAAAACCAGCTGGAAAATTGTAGATATGACTGCTAGTTGTTTCTATATCCAGTTCACCCCAGCATTTCAGAGAGAGAAGCAGGGGAGCATACACCTACATACATGGCTGCATGGAGAATTTAGATCAGTTCTCCTTTGTGTCTGAGCAAGATCACTCTTTACTTCATAAATGAGTTTTCACATTCAGCTTTTACAAGGTAAAGTGGTGTTTCACTTTTGAAAATGACTTCTACCAGTGTTGTCCATGCATGTATATTGAAATCTTTGTGTAATCAATTTAAATATTCCATTTTCAAATTATATTGCTTATCTTAAAATAGATGGACATATTTTTCTTGCTTCCTTTTGTTTCTGCAAAAGTACTGCTTTGGTATTCTGCTTAATGTAAAGGTCAGACTGTTTTCATCAGACATGCCATTATGTCTCAAGGCAACAGTCTACCAACCATAGCTTCCATTTGATTCACTGAGACTTGGTGATTATTTGCTTAATAATCTGTTTTTTTGGCAAAACAGCAAAAAAACACTTGTTACCGATAAATTGTTTGCAATTCTTCTTAGGAAGTCTATAAATTGCTATTTTTTCACAATCAAAAAGTATATTTAGTTTTTTTTAAAAAAACAATAAACGTGATCACAGTGATGGAAGTCTGTTATCATAGTTATGACTGATGATGCCAGCTCCCAAAAACTTACCTTTTCAGCCTAACAGCTCCCCAACTGGATGGTTTCCAAAGTGCTCCAGATTTGGGGGGGGGGTAAGGGTTAGGAACAGGGCACATTAAAAACAAGCAGCTGGAGAGACCCTGGGGGCGTTCTGTTGTGAGTACTTCTCAACTGGATGAGCACTGCAGGCATCATTTTCCAAAAGCTGACCTGCAGTGCCTTCGAGGTCCTTTGGCTGGGGTCTTGCCAAGCTGAAAAGGTCAGTTTTTGATTGACCCTGATTGTAAATGTGAATCCCCAGCAGTTATGAGATCATAAGGCTAGCTTACAATTTCATAAGTACTGAACAGGATGCTAACCTCCTTTTGTTGTAATCAAGCCCACTTAATGTTTACAACTTGGTAAACATGCTATAGTGGTCTAAGAGCAGTTGCCCACAACAGTGTAAGGTCTGAATTACACAATGTAAGATACTCAAGTAGTGCCTATGAATTATATATCCCTGCGTTGATTTGCAGTTAAGAGGGTACACATCATTGCACTCAACCTCCAGAAGACCACTGTTTCTGAAGTCAGCCCAGTGACACATGCATTCAGTACACATTGCTACCATTGTGGTAAGGAAACAACTTCTGTTTTGGGACCATCCACACCAGTGACATTTATTTACTTTGGGTCAGGTGCTTGCATGTTTAGTGTTACTTGATAATATGCTTATATATAGTTCTATCTACAGTACTTAGTGATGGAACTATTTCAGGCTGTCATACCAATCTGCCAGCCATATGTTTAGCCATGTCCCTGAATAAAAGACATGTACCTGCAGGAAAAAGTTAATCCACTTAGGTGGATATTCCTACTTTTTATAATGGAGCAGTGGCTTAACTTTGGTCTTTGGACAGCTTTAATTTTTTAACCCAACTTTGAGACACATCATTTAAATAAAGCTACCTTTCAGTGGGAGAGACTACACTAATAGATCAGTTTATAAGATCTATAACCATGCTGTCTCCACAGCAAAACCCAGACAGGTGACATAAAAAACAATGAGGGTTTAAAAAATGTGATAGTCACATTAATTCAATAGTTCTTGATATGAATTCTCAGGTCCTTGAATCTTGATTTCAGGATGAGTGGAGAATCTTATGTCTCACTTTTCCAAATCTTTTGTGCCACCCTGTCCTCTGATACTTCCTGGATATGTTAGGATAGGTGGTATGGAATTATTTATATTACCATAACAGATGCTATAGGCTCTAATGAGGAGGAGGGAACTGGCAAAACCACCTCTCAGTATTCCTTGCCTAAGAAAACCCCATGAAATTGATGATGTCACTGTAAGTTGACAGGTAACTTGAAAGCACACTCAGACGACAAATGTTTCAATGAAATAATGGCCATCCACAGATACACCAGGATTTAATTTTTCACATTTTCATATCTTAGATTCAGCAAGGCAACACAGAATATACAGCCTTATGGCCTGGATATGAGGTAACTTCTCATGCTGTACTCTTTTCACATAAGCCAGAAGCAAACACAGAAGCCAGTTTACATTTTAGCGTGTAGTCCTGAGGGGCCAGTTGCATCCTATCGTTAAGACATGCTATTCAAAAGAGGACCTTTAAGAGCATTATCAGCTAATATGCTGAATATCTTCTCATGCTCTTATGCTGATGTGAGAAATATGGGACAGCTATATGTATTTATATTTGATTAACAAACACTCTCTAGGTATAATATACCACAAGACAAAGAACACAAATACAGGGATTGTATAATAATTTATTTTACATACAGCTAAACACATTTCAAAGGTGACTCATGATGGTGGATCATTTTTTGATGCAGCTATTTTTGTATTTCTTTCTGTATTTATAGAAGACACAAGCTGGACTATTTCTGGGTGACTAAATTTTCCTGCAGATCAAGAGATCACAGTTAGTTACCTTGTTTTCTCATTCTGCTGCATGCAAGAATAGCAGTAATATTGAAAAGCACTTTCATCTATACAAAATCCTTGTTAAGTGTGATGGGTGACCTTATATTCTGTACTGACTTCCTCACTTATACTGGAAATGTTTTTAAAGCATTTCTTGCTAAACTATAATAAAGTGTGAAAAAAGAAACAAACTACAATAATGTATGCTTTGTCTATTTGTCGACCCTTTCAGCCCATTTTGGAAAATTTAGCAGAATAGCACGTAGGCATACAACTTTAAAAGAGGAGGAGGTGCCTTCTCAGTGTTTCAGAGTAAAATTCCCAAAGGCTGTGGAAGCTGTGACTCCAAAGTTGGTTGCCTACTTCCATCTTAACAAATTCCTACCTTTTAGTGCCATGGCACAGGTTTTGGACAAGGAAGTACTGACACCGTACAGATGAGAAATGTATTTGGTAAATGATTTTTTTCACATATTGGTGAACTGAACTAGCCTGAACAGTGCAAAAAGTTCTGTGGAGCCAAGAAAACTATTGACATGAGCTTTTTTAAATTTAGAGAAGCAGCAAAAATGTGTAAGGGTCTACAGACCAAGTACAGAAGCCTATTGCATCCATGGAAGAAGGTGGGCTCATATGAAATACAGTGGCCTCTCCACTTTCACAAGGATTCAGCACACAGAACCCTCATGAAAGTGGGGAAAACGTGAATAATTCCATCCCACATGCCCCCTCCCATTCCTTTCCTGGGCTCCTCCTCCTCTCTGGTATTTTGCCTTGGTGCACATTCTCTGCACTGGGGCAAAATGGATGGGAATGGTAGGGGGAGCTCTGGAAAAGAAAGGGAAGGTTCACATGAGCCTTTCCCGCCCCCATTCCTTTGCATTTTGCATTGGTATGCAGTCACCCATCAGGGCCACATGGGAATGGGATGGGGAGCTCCAGAAAGGAGAATGCATGTGCATGCCTTCCTCTGCCCCCATTTCTTTGCCTTTTTCCTGGGCACACTTGCCCCTCTTCTCTGTGCCTGGCAAAATACAAGGGAATGGGGAGGAAGGCATGTGTGCTTGCAAATAATCACATTCACAAAGGTCAAGCCTGTGAATGTAGAGGGAGGAGTGTAGTGCTTTGTATTTCTTACCTAACTTCCACCTTACAGAAGTGTTTCCAATGAGTCAAACAGCTCAATCAAAAATTTAATCGTTGCTTTCAGTTCAGCTCAGATCACTTATAGACAGAAAACCACAACACTTTTCATATGGTTGTATATCTTCCTCCACTCATGTGGATAAGTTATACAACCAAGCCAAGGAAAACAGTGGAACATGAGCACTTGCTGTTGCAGAGACTGCTGGATGTTCCCTGTAGTTTCACAGCCTGATTCACAAAACAGTTCTCTCAGTATATATGGAGAAACCTGACACTGTGAACCTTGCTTAGCAGGACAAGGTGTACACGTACAACCAAAATTGAAATATACAGTACTTGGATACTTGACTTGTCAACAAGAATCATGTTTGCAGTTAGCAAAATTTATAAGACATACTTAACGCAAGAGTGAGAATTCAACAACCCACAAGACCCAATTTTTTCTAGCTTTCCCCGCAAGAAATTCTGTTCTTGCAAGCCTGGTAATGAAGAGCCTGCAGCATTTTTCTTCCATGCCTCCAAAAATTCTACAAAGTAGAAGGAAACTTCCAAAAAACAAAAACAAAAGTGGCTGGATCTGCTATGGCTTGTGGTAGGTCTTAGAAGCTGAAAATTGGCCTTCAGAGCTTACTCAGCCTAAAGAAAGCCAGTGTGATTAGGCTAAAGGAAGATTGAAAGGGAGCATGCTAACAGTTTTAGAAAGACTTCAGAAAGAAAGGGAGATATCCTAATGATCGATGGAGACACAATGGCTTTAAATTATGGACAACTTCTATTATACTTGTAAGTAACTACAAGTCTGATCACCTGTGAAAAGACTTGAGAGGTCAGAGGCTTCATAAATTTGGATAAGACCTGGGTAACTTCCCTCCCTGTAGCTGTCAATATGCTACAAACAACTGAAAAGGGTAGCAAGATTATTAAAGTGGACACTCTGTATATATCTCCTCTGAATTTGTAATTTCGAGCAATGCACTGTGTCCTATGCATAAAATGGTATCATGAACATGGAAATGCTGAAGCATGTGTGCACATGTTGCCACCATTTAATAATACGGGATTTGATCATTTATGTTTTTCACTATTTGCCAGGGCCCTGGAACCAAGCTCCTGCATGTACAGGGGATCCACTGTACTAGCCATTTGGTGATTAATTCAATAGTGACTTAAAAGTGATGTAAATTATTAACTATAGATTTTCAGCACACCAGCAGCATGCTATGGTTAGATTCTTTCCTTGGATGCCAAGAAGCAAAAACCAAACTGAAATCTGCCAGATGTGCTTGTAAGCCATGCAACCCCCAACGTAGACATTTCCAAGTGGCTGGATAGTAAGGGGATCAGTAGCAACATATCCAGCTATTTTCCTTTTAGAAAATGTGACAGCCACCTGCAGGGATTTCTGAGGGTCACTGGGACACAAATGACATCCCTGCAATGACTCCAGCCACAAAAAAACAGCAGGACATGTTTCAGCTGATCAACAACGTGGAAATGGCCACGCTGGGGTTGGGGAAGACTGTGTGGCTTAAAAGGTGGGGTGGGGTTGGTCATTGTGTAAGTGTTTCTGTAAGAGAAATCCAACCTACATGATGGCCAAAAGTGTTGGGATGGTTTAAGTTATACTCACATCATCATAAATCACTAGCAGGATGCCAGCTGTTGTTGCAAGACACCCCCCCCCGCAAATATAGCTCCTTTAATTTCCAGACCCTTTAAATTGCAAGATTAATCATTCACTAAATTTAGAATTCCTCCATATCAGCTATTCACATTCCCAGATTAGTTCTGGAATGCAGTATTGGAGGAATCTTTAGAAAATGGATGTTCCTTTTGGGCTTGGGATACCAACAATTCTGTGGAACAGCACTAAACAATGGGCATGTGCCACACTCAACACAACCGTCAACTGGAACAAACTGGTGGAACCACTACTGGCCCATACTCCAGCATGAATGATACTGGTCACCAAAACAAATTAAAAATTGCAGCACCTTTACTAGAGTGAAAATGAGTGCAACAGTTCAATAACTGAGTGTGTTCAATGGCACAGAATGGAGTGTGTGTGCTGGGGGAGAGGGATGGAACAGCATATTGTAGAAGGAGGCATGGGTTGCTGTCTGGAAGGCACACCTAACAGAAGTACTGCATGCTACTATATTTTGTTACTGGTCCCATCTGCTATAATACCAAACTTCACATGTGTTGCTTAGAACAAAAGTAGGGCCATCTTACCTGCAGTTGAGTCATAAAAATCTTGAAGTGTTCCAGGCCTTTGCTCTAACTCTTCATACTCTAAGGCTTGAAGTATCATCTCACACTGATCCAGCTGTTTTACAAACTTTGCTTCTGCACTAGACTGGTGTTCATATTCCTAAAGGTAGAAAATATTTAATTATTAACACATGTTTATTGAGAGGTAAAGATCACAGACACCACAGTGGTACAAACTGTTGTACAACACAGATTTAGTTTCACATGCATCTGCTCATATTTAAGCACATTGTTCCATACTGTGTGTTTCCAACAAATGCACGTGGTCTTATGAAGCAATTTTCTCTTTGCACAGGCAAGCCACCTCTCTTGCCACACAGGCTTTCCATAGCACCTTAATATTTAAATACTGCACTCCTTCAAAACTTAACTATAGTACTGTTAGTGCTACTTCTCCACTGGTTAGATGCTAGTCAAATACCTTCTTTTTGAAACAAGTTATATTGCTCTCAAGCATGCTATTAAACTTCTGGTGACCATCTGCCTACCTCAGCCTTTGGATATTTATTCTTGATCCCTACAAAGGCACACAAGCATCTCTTCTGACAAAGTATTTTCCTTTTTTTAAAAAAAGCATAAGCAGCCCGTAAAAGATGTCATTTTGGTACTGGAAGAACCCTATGCTTATGATGCACCGGTGCTTTTGCTTGTCATTCCATGAAGCATCCATCCAGAAGTAACAGAAGTTTTCCTGAAGCCCTCAACAAGAATACTGCCTTATTTATACATCAGCATTGCTGTCATGCCCCATGCTTCAATTAATTTCATTAAGGCTTCCTGTTTTTATGCTGTTTCTAAGAGTACTCACTGGGCTGCCTCCTACTGGTTGAAACAGAAAGCATCCAGTATTTTGGACCACAGGATGCAGAAAAAGAACAGAATGCAGTTCTTTGTATAGAAAATGGCGACAGAATTTCCAACACCCTCAACCAACTGCAATTCCCAAGATTCTTTTGAGAAAGACATGGCCCTATCTCCCTAAACAAACCTGCCAGAGTCTTAAGATCCTCAGGGGAAGGCTTTTTCTCAGCCCCACCATCGTCACAGGTTCGTTTGGTGAGGACACAGGAGAATGCCTTCTCAGTGGCTATTCCCACCCTGTGGAATGTCCTTCCACAGGAGGCCAGGCTGGCCCACTCCCTGCTTTTGCCAGCAGGCAAAGACTTTCTTGTTCAAGCAGGCTTTTAATGACTAATTGCTTGCAGGTAGCCTTCTTATAGGGTTGAGTGAGTATTCCTATGACAACAGAGGAAAAAAATGGCTTGAATTGTTCAAAGTGTAATTCAAGTAAAAATGCTGTTTAACATGAAGCTTATTTTTAGGACACCATCCCAAGACCAGTGCACACAGAGAACACTGCACAATTTCTACTCATCATTAAGTACCATAGTTCAAGGGAACAGCACACTGAAAAATCCAAGGTGATCCCACAACTAGTTTAAAAGGACCACTTTATCTGCCTTGGTGCACCAATTTAACACATGGATAGAACTGAATGCCACTCCATTGCATTTCAGCATCTTCATTTTAAATATCCAAGGACATTTCAGATACTGCTTGATGTTGCTTCCTATACAAAAAAGAGACAAATACACTGGCTTTCTCTTCAAACTTGAAGTAAACCCCACAGTTTAAGGCACCAGAGATGAAGAACATCCCTAACTTGCAGTTCAATTACTCTTTAGGCATAAATAAGCCACACATGCTGACTATCCATACTGAAATGGATTTTAATGAGAATGATAAAAAGAAAGTGCTAAATTCTTGGTGGGTGGAAGCAGGAGTTTCAAACTGACTGCTAAACATACCACAAAGGTGGTTAAAAGCATAAGAAATTTCAAGAGGTTCTTATAGAACACCTAGATCTTTAACCTCCTGCCAGTTTCCTATGAAAGGGAAATAATAGGGAATGAAGAAAGAAAGTCAACATTCACTTTTATTTCTATTCTAATTATGTTAGCTTCCTTACAGTCTGGCTATGTGAAAGCCAGTGCTACCAGGTCTTAGTTTTGTTCAGATACTGGAAAAGGTACATACAGTAAAAAAGAGACAGAAGGCTGATCATGACTGTAACACACTAGAAACCATAATCCAACAGCAAAGTATCTTTCTCGCAAATGTTGCCTCAAGCTAACAGAGCCTTGTGGTATTCTTATGGCAACAAAGTCTATTAGGAGAGTATGCCTAATATGAGAACATTCCACATAACACAAAATAACTAGTGCCTCTCTTAAAATCCACCCTTTAAAAAGAAAAAGGTTAACAAATGGCATAGTTAAATAGTTTAAGACTCTGCAAGATTTTAAATCAGACATACAAAAATCTCGATGGAAAAACATTACACATATTTCCACAAATCTGTGCTTTTTCTTCAAAGATTGGAAATTTGATTATTTCTCTGTCTTGTTGTCTTTCATGGAATACTACACCAGCTTGTTATTTGTTTTTTTATTTTTAATTTCAGCAAAGGTAACCATGCCAAACCAGTGTTTTCAGCTGTGTCTTATGAATCTGTCAAGTAACATCAGTGACAGAGGCCACTTCAATAAAACTAGAGAATGCATACGGGCCATGTACCTAACCACCACACCCAATGCAGCTCACCAGCTACATACCATAGGTTGCAACGGCATGGCAATCTTACTGGAAGGCAGGAGACAGAACTCTGTGAGCCCTTGGTGGTCCCTATGCCTGCCTGTATTCAGCCTGGTAACTTGCATTCGACCATCAGTTCCATTTCCTTCCTTCTGAAATCTACTAGTTTTAGCACTAGGCATTATAGCCACTGATTTCTACTGGAACAAAAGATTTGTGTCTCTCTTTAGCTGAAAATATACAACTATTTAAACACGATTAGATGTTTAAAAACTTACTTCCCACAGTTCAAAAATTTCTTTTCTCAGCTCTTCTGAAAGCAACTGGGTCAAATGCTTCATAGCTTCCTAAAGAACAAGGACAAAATGTAACCATTTTATTTGCCATTAGTTAAATGTCAAATTGTGTTTTTCTGCTTTTGGCCAACATGAGCTTCTCTGAGGTATAAGGGCATTTAGAACCTGCAGGGACTGGCCAAATGATCTTGGTAAGTGGAACAAGACAATTATCAAGCATAAAAGAATTCTCTGCATCACAGAACTCATCCCTCACCAACTCAATGAAAAAAGTATAAAATTGCACAAAGGCAACCATGAGCTACACGGAAGACAAACATGACAGTTTCAGAGCAATAGCCTGTGAGTCAGAAACACTCAGGCATTGTGGCAGGAGCATGGTACAGATGCGCTACACTAAAGTGCTTTCCTGTCTGGCAAAGCATCAGAAATCCAGGCCATTGTGAAGAAAATACACCAACATCATCCCCACACTGACACTGCTCATCCTTGAAACACTGAGAGCAGCAGATGCTGACACAAGCACTAACTGCAGAGTCACCTCATCACACATAGACTGGGTTTTCCAGTGTTACCTTTGCAGTGTGAGGCTCAGCTGTGCTGCCACAGCAGCTCCCAAACCACACAGCTAATATAAGAAGGATTCCTATAGCTAACCACTGCCAACCTTAACTGCTCAATAAAGCTCTGAATCAGTAATGGCATAAAGCCACTGCCTTCCTCCTACAATTATCTTACTTCATCACTTACTCCAGCAAGTTGGTGCTTAGCAAATGGCCTTTTTCTAGGTTAGTTTATAATTTATCTGGGAGGAGGGAGAATAGGTGAAGAATGATGACTGCATGATATCTAAAGGTACTTGAGGAGATCAGTGACAAAACTGCATCAAACGAAAGACTGGACGTAAGTATACAAACATGCCATTTTCACCCAACTGTACCCCCTCAGATTACTTCCCCCTACATGAGAACTCCTTCATACCACAAGGCTGCATGCCAGAGATTTCCTATGACATGTTAACATAATACGTGGAACAGTTTTCATGGGCCAACATGCAGCTGATATTAAAGGACTATATCATCTGGGAAACAACATGTCTGTATCTATATTTCAGTTCCCTTCTAGAAAGAACTGTTATACAGAATTCTATACATCACACTGCTTTTCCTTTAACAAGAGTCCCATTGCAAAAACAGAAGACTGTGCCCTCTGGTGGCCACTATATAATACTGAATATTAGCTTTTTATAATACACAGTCCAAGACCTAAGTATCTGAAAACACTAGACTTCCATCTGATATAAAAAGTTGAGCAGGGTCAGGCCTGATTAGTACTTGGATGGGAGACTATAAGGGAATACCAGGTGGGTGATGTATGCTCAGTTTCAAAGGAAGGCAATAGCAAACTACCTCTGACTATTCCTCGCCTAAGAAAGCCCTATTAAATTTATGGGGTCACTGACAGGCAACCTGAAGGCACATACAAACACATATACATAGTGCCAGTATACTATAGTGAATACTAACTTTATATAATTTTAATTTGCAGTCTATTGCAATGTTTAAGATTTTCCAGAATTTACAGACAACCATCCTGGTATAAGCCCAGTGATACTGACCTCTTCTCGTCTGTGTTTCTCCTCTTTTGAAATATTGTCAGCTGGTGCAATGTCACCAACTATGCATTCAGCCATATCGTGAACTAGAGCTAACCGTATGCATCTGGAAAAGACATAATTATATAGACATGTGATTGTCTGTTTCACATCTACACCAAGTTTATGAACAGACAAGTGATGGATGTTTTGGTACAATAATCTCTCAGTCTAGTGAAGTCATCTTACAATGCTATTTCCTGGAACTCTTACTGAGGTCCCCTGGCAACAGCCATTTAATCAAGTTGCAGCAGAGGGAGATGGAAAGCAGAACCATATTCCAGCAATCCTACTGAAGAATGAGGCTCTCTCTTCCTGAACTGTTTCCGGCTGGTTACTATCAGAACTACTATTCAGTTTTAACAACTGACAGCTGATTTTCTTTTTATTTCTTCTTTCCATTCCTTCTTTGGTGTCATGTTTTAGATTGCAAACCTAAAGAAAAGCTAATCCTGCTTTTCCTGATCACATATAAGCCACTCTAGGGACTTCTTTGGCTGAGGAGAAGAGCAAAAATGCTCTCAATAAAATAAAATAACATTTCTCTCTGTCTTAATAGATATGTGAATGAAAATTCTCCACCCATATAACAAGTTAATTTGCTGCACATTTCAAACCATCAATATTGCAAAGAAAAGCATTAAGGCCAAATAAATCACAATTACTGTTGTTGTTGTTCATTGCCTTCAAGTCAACTTTGACATATGGGAACCCCATGAATGAGAGATGCCTAAGTTACCTAATAATCAGGTCTTCCACCTTAGGCCCACTGCTTCCTTGATTGAGTCTATCAACCTATAATCAAGCTTGATTTGCTTTTGGACCCATTTGTTTGTCTTTTTTGAAAGTCAATTGTACCCGCAGAACTCTTTTCCATGTACCATATGATACATATACATGTACAATATTATCAGCTGTGAAAGCATCTTTCCCCGGGTTCAATATAGGATATGAAGTTCAAATTATGAAGAAACAAAACACTGACAAATCCTAATACAGATAGGCATAGACTAACAAATGAATGCACTATTAAGCTTGTTTCTCTTTCAGAAAATCTCTTGTTTCTCAGTTAGTCACAAGTAGAAGTACAGCTGGTCCGCCTTATCCATGGATTTTCCATCCATGGATTCAACCAACCACAGCTCAAAAATATTTAAATAAATCCAAAAATCAAACTTTGATTTTACCATTTTACATAAGGGACGCTATTCTACTACACTACTTTACACAATGGGACTTGACCATCCACAAGTTCTGGTGCCCACCTGGGGTCATGGAACCAAACCCCAGCAGATACCGAGGGTCCACTGTAGTGAAGACCAAAGTGTGATATTTGCCTGTGTCCACAGACTTAAATTTATAATGTAGTGAAATAAAATGTTCTACTAATTGTATTGAATCAGTTTTTCTCAACTGGAAATTGATAAGAGAGAGAGTTAGAGTGCATCCATACTACACTATTATATCACTTTGATGTCACTTTAACTGCCATGACTCCATCCTATGGAATCTTAGAGTTTAAGGTACTATAGTTATACCTCAAAAAAAAAAAATGTCAAACTATCAGGCACAGATCTCTTTATATATGTGTTCTTAAAAAAAATATCAAGGTTTTTCAGGTATAGTGATTCCTCACTCAATAAAAAGCAACTATGTATTATTTCCTTTCTATTATTACTAACATACCAATAAAATAATTTCCACATAAACCTTTGGATGGATAATTTTCCAGTTCTACTTTTTCAGGAAAATTCACATCAGTGATTGCAAATCCCACTTAAAACTATAGTCCCAACTAAATCAGAGCACAAACTTAATTGGTCAAGATGGCAGAAAGCCAGCTGAGATGACACCAGGCTGGAAGATTTGTGCTGAAACCATTCTCCTCCTAGCCTTGGAGTGCTGGAAATTACTAAGCACTACCCGCGTCCTGGAGAGCCAATGTGGTATAGTGGTTTGAGGATTCAACTATGACCCTGGTGACCAGGGTTTATTCCCCTCTCGGCCATGGAAACCCACTGGGTAACCTTGGGTGGCATCACACACTCTTAGCCCCAGAAAACCTCACGATAGGTTCATTTTAGGATTGCCTTAAGCTGGAAATGATCTGAAGGCAAACAACAACAACAACAACCACCCACATAGCTTTAGGCTAGTGTTGCAGCTGTGTCCCTGGACTGGAGATTTTGATCTGGCACATCTCTGCTGCTCCCTTGACTCACCCTCTTTCCACTCTTCTGCTGATGTATCTTAGAATTACAGAACAGTTTTGCTGGTAGAGTGGGTTCCAGCAACAACGGACTTCATGCTTCCAGATTTCTGTCAGCAGATTTCAGGCCAGCTGGCAGAAAAGGATTCTGGCAACAAAAGACCATTTCTGGCAGCAGAGGAGGCTTGGAACTAATCTTAATTTTCTGCAACCAACATACATTTCAGTTAGGACTCCACTGTTAGCACCTTCAGGAAGTTCAGTGCCACTGAAATCATAATGCACAGTACTCCATATTATGTAAAATGTTAATACTATTCTCAATATACTTGCCTGTCTTTATTAAGCGTTTTATCTTCAGTTACCATAGCCATGATTGCCATCCTGTACATATGATCCGAAACACTCTCTGGATTCATTACATTTCTGTATACCCAGCCTGTTCGAGGTACTCTCTAGTGAAAAACAAACTGAGCAATATTATTTGGGAAACTCCTTGCAAATATGTAGACACAAGTCCCATGAAGATATTTACAGCTACAACCTTGAGTAATTTTCTTTTTCCACAGTTGGGTAATGAACTTCCAGGACACCCTACCTGGTGGTACTATGAGGATCTTAATAAATCCACCGCAAGCCAAACTGCAGTTTTTACTTTCTGCAAGGTATCCCATCAAGCAATCTATCAAATACACATGCATAATTTTACACACTTATTCATGTGTACAAACCCATTGCGTGTGTTCACAATAACATGTTAATAACCCTCAATGATACAAGTGCACAGATGGACAACCTATCTGGAGTATACGTGGTGGCTGTTCAATGTGAATAACTGCATGAATACTACATGCACATAGCAATAGCATTTATTTCTATACTGCTTATCAACTGAGTGTTATCTAAGCGGTTTACAATGTGTTTTAGCTAATTGCCCCCAACAAGCTGGGTACTCATTTTACCAACCTGCGGAAGGATGGAAGGCTGAGTCAACCTTGGAGCCCGGCAGGATCGAACTCAAAACCTTGTGGCTGCAGTACTAGCATTTAACCACTGCGCCACCAGGGCTCCTGGTGTCTTCATGTACAGACTGTGCATCCACTGGATATGTACTCTGCAAGTCAGACCCTCCCCTTCGCTTATCTCCAACTACGGAGTCTCTGTTTAAATCTATTGAGCCACCCTCCTCCCCGTTTCACAATCTTTTCACCCACATCCTCTTCCTGCTACCACCCCCTTTCCTTTGCAACAGAATCCTCCCCCTACATGCCATCCGGTACCTAGTTTCTAAAACGACAGGAAGGACACCAAAGCTTTCAGCCTCCCCGAGAGCGCCCAAATGCAAGGGAAGGCGGAGCCTTTGTATGGTACACCATGCCATCCCAAAGAGGGCCATTTCCGCACTAGATTGTTATAGCGCTATGATTCCACTTTCAACCTCCTATGGAATCCTGGGGTTTGCAGTTTAGGGAGGGGCCAGGTGGCCCCTCCCTAAACTGCAAAGCCCAGGATTCCATAGGAGGTTGAAAGTGGAATAGCAGCGCTATAACAGTCTAGTGCGGAAATGGCCTGAGTCTGAGCTCCGCAGAAGGTGCTGCCGAGAGCGTGTTCGGGGCTCCCTGCTATCGCGCCTCCCACTGAGTTCCATGAGTGCGAACAGGCCCAAAACGCTCGAGGGTGGGCAGGAACGGCCATCCTGAAACGGAGCCCTCCTGATACCTGCCAGTCGGAGACCAAAAGACCCGCTGCAGTCACCCCCCCCCAATTCCACCCCCCTCCTTTCACTTTCTCCCGCCAAGCAGCCCTGCAGCTCCAGGGGCCCGGCTCACCTTCAGCTGCCCCACCAGCCTCAGGAACTGCAGCAGGCTCCCCATGGTTGCCAAGGCGAGGCAGAAGCAGGAAGCGCTCCACGCCGGAAGAGGAAGCAGAGCAGCCCCGCCTCGCCGACCGCCACTTCCGCCTTCTGCTCGCCTCCGCCGCTCATTGGCTCAGAGGGCGCCGGTGTTCCCTTTAGCCCCGCCTCTCCGCCCTGTCTCTCTGCAGACGGAAATCCATGAAAAGAGGAAAAGGCGGTGATGGGTGGGAAGGGTGGTCTCCCTCGGCTTGATTCTAAATATGGAAGCATATTTTTTAGTCTTTAGCGACAAAGGCCATTTCCGCACGAGGCTGTTATAGCGCGATGATTCCACTTTCAACCTCCTCCCGAAACTGCAAACCCCAGGATTCCAGAGGAGGTTGAAAGTGGAATCATCGCGCTATAACAGCCTCGTGCGGAAATGGCCTATGTTAAAAATAGCAAAAGCGGTTGAATGAACTCAAGTGTTTCGTTCTCTGGCCAGTTCTGATTAAAGCTGCCTGTGCGACTACTAGGCACACTGCCTCCTATCGACTATAAAATATAAATACCTCCTTTGCTTTCCCCGGCAGCTCTATTTTTAAGTAGCCTCTGCAATCTCTACTTTTCATCCCCAGTTCTTCTGCAAAGACCAGGGGTCATTATTAAATGCAAATCAGCCTGTCAGATTTCCAAATAAAGTTCTATTAGTTCCCCTCATCCTGTCTTGTTTAACATAAGAATTCAAAAGCTGACTCTTTTGTGACATTTTGGGTCCCCAGAAAAGCATTCCGTAACCCCCGATTTTGATGTGGCCAAATAGTTTCATACGGAGACCCAGCGTGGTGTAGCGGTTTTGACTAGGACTCTGAGCGACTATGGTTCCAAGCCCTACTTAGCCAGGGACATTCATCAGAAGATCCTGAGCAAATCACACTCTTAGGCCATTTCTGCACTACACTGTTATAGTGCTATTATTCCACTTTCAACATCCTATGGAATCCTGGGGTTTGTAGTTTAGGGAAGAGTATTTAGAATTCTCAGCCAGAGAGCTCTTTGGCCTCAGTAAACTACAGACCCCAGAATTCCACAGGATGTTCAAAATAGAATAATAGCACTATAACCATGGCCTTAGCCTCAGAGGAAGGCAACGGCAAGCCCCTTCTGAAAAAAATCTCTCCCCCCCCCAAAAAAACAACAACCCTAGAATGAGATTGCCATTAACTCAGAGTCAACTTGAAAGCACATGTCGACAAAAGTTCTAAATGATGACGGAGGAAGTTGTCATCAATTGTATGCCATCTTTTAAACCATTTTTTAAAAATCTTTCTATGTCCATGCATATTTTTGAGGAATACGGATGCCTGAATATGCATAGAAGGCCATGCTGTAGCAGCCAGTTTTATAGAACTCTCATAGAAAAGCTCCCAGAATTACAGAATTGCTGCTGTTCTGCAAATTTAAGAAAATTTGTGATCTGATGACAATATTATTTAACATGCTCTTGCATTTTCTGCACCATTTCAGTGACTTACATAAGAACAGACTATTCACAGCTTCAAGAAATCAGTTTATTCCAGAAAGGAAAAATCAGCAGAGAAGGAAAATCTCCCTATTGTCATATTCATATTTCTGCCATTTTTAAACTAATAATGGTAAGAAATGTATAGTTTACAAACTTGAGTCACTGGCCTCTGTTACAAGGGAGCAGCTGGCCATAAATTTGTCCTCATTACGAAGATTCATGTCTTCCTAGTCATTGATACAGAGTCATTTGATCCTACAAGTTTCAACATTTCCACTTTTATAGCTTTTAATTATATTTTATTTTCAGTAGGGCTGCAGATGATGCAGTAGGGCTGAATTCATAGTTTGATAAAGACCCAGTCTTTTCAAAATTGATAGTGCTATGATGGAAGTTTGGGGGTGGAGGGGGGCTATCTGAAGTGCCAGTGCAGCCTAGAAGCAGGTTGCTAGGCAAGCAGAATGGGACCTCTGTAGAGAAATCTGGTCCAGCAGAGGAGGGGAGGGGCTGGTGGATGAGAGGAAAAGTTGTATAAAGCCAAGTACCTGTAGGTGTTGGGATTCAGTCAATGAGAGCCTAGCAAGGTGCTAGGGGATAGAGTCCCTTAGTCGGAAAGTGGGACTGTTTTGGGAGGGTTTACGTCTCAGTGGAAGCCTAGTGGGAGGCAGAAGAGTAATTAAACGCTAGGAAGATCTTGTCAGAGAGTGTGACCTAGATTGGGGGTTAAGGGTTTGGTAGGAGTTTAGTTGTTATATGATACTTGTTATGTGATAACCTGTGCTTTATATGAAAGGCTAAAGAGAAAATTAAACTGTTTCTGAGCATATTGAGCATATTGTCTAAAAACTGCATTGAGGAAAGGTATCAACCTTGACCTGCATTTGACGTCTAACACGCTGATTTATTCTTATGGTTATCTTAATCTTGTTATCTGAATAAATGTTACAGTTTATCTTTGTAAACACCAACACAGCTAAGTGGTATACAGTACATAAACTAATACAGAAAACACACTACCATAAAATTATGAAGTGGTTCTAAATAAACATTGAAAAGCCTCACTTTTCCCCTCAAAGGTGGGGTTGTAAGGGAGGCAGAGCTGTGTGGTAAAGGCAGGGCAGGGTGCCTTATCAGTTTGGACACTGCCACAGCAGTCTGGGAGAAGTAAGTGTCTGTCAAAATAGGGTTGCTGTTTTTCATAGAATTATCTTCTTCCTTTCCCTTAGTTGTTTTGTGTTCCCAATTATATTAAATAGATACATTTCAGGAGTCATTTCAAATTGTAAATGTCATGTCTTTCAGAGTATGTCATGAATTTTTTTTCTAACAGTTGTTGTATATTTGGCAAGGCCACCACATATGGAAATGGGTACCAATAGTGTTTCCACATTTCCAGCAGATCCCATTTCCAGTAGAGGAGAGGTTTTTGGTGCCCATGCTGAGGAAGCGTTGTTCCAAGTGAGCCATCAGAATGTTTGCATACTGTGGTGCCATGTGGGTGCTCATGGCAGTGTCACGGAGTTGACGGTACATATTATTCCCAAACGGTTATGAATAAGTCCAAAGTGGCAGAGTATGGTGGCTAGGTCTACTGAGGAAAATATAGACCTTCCACAGCCTCTCAGAGAAAACCATCCTAGCCACTCTGTGGAATCTCTAGGCACCAACATACCATGCTAAGGTGGACTACAAGATGTCAGGAATACCATCCGGAATGAGGCTTACACTTTCTAGGTGGAAGGAGAAAAGACAAGCACCCTGTGCTACTCAAAACATTTTAAAAATATAAGCGTTACTCTATTGAGAACAAATTGTTTTATACATAAAAAACAACAATAGCAATAACAATAAAATAACAAAGGTTATTTTTGTAACAGAGGCTACAGATGGTAAATCTATGACTCTATTGTTAGCTTTTGTTAGTTTTTAATTTAGGGTACCTGTGTAAAATTCAAAGGTTAATTAAATTCAACCTGGTATTAAATTGTATCCACATTGATGTGAAATGTACAATAATAAATAATATGTATTTTATTTTAAAATAAAAAAAGAAATAAATTGTGATGTTTTCAGGGGATGGGGCATTAAAGAAAACATTCTAAAAAGAATTGGTGTAGGCAACACAAAATGTGGTTTTGTACCTCAAGCTTTTGAAAAACTGGATGTAAACTAAATCTTTCTGTTTTTACAAAGAGAGGAGGGAAGAAAACAACAAGAATAAACTTTCTGAATGGAATTGAGGTGGGCAAAAAAGGGTTGCCCCTTTTGTGTGAATAATCCATAGCAGACAGCATTCGCATGTGTTTTCCCATCCAGCTTTGAACCCAGCCTGATCCAGCTGAGTAAACCGAACGGGCCATGCTCTGTGCCGCAGAGCTATCGACTGAACTAGTGGCAAATCTCTCTTTGCAGCTATATCACTCCTGTCCTGGTCTGTGACGTTGCAGTTGTGGTTCACTTTCATTTTCATTAGGGTTGTTGTTCTCGGTTGTGTCTGTAGGGTTCTGAATGTCCTCCGACCCAGGAGATGAGACAGGCTCCCTGGGGGGAAGGGGGCTCTGCCTTTGGTGGGGAGTCTAGGAGTGTAGTTCAAGTGGAGGATGGAGTGTATTAACTTCAGCCTAAGAAATGAAAGTGAACTGTCATTGCAACGTCAGCATTGGACCAAGGAGTCACATAGCTGAAAAGAGAGGCGTGGCACCCGCCCAGTCTGTAGCTCTGTGGCAGCGAGCACTTCTTGGCCTGTTTGCTCAACTTGGTCAGCCTAGGTTCGAAACTCAATGCGTAAATACATATGGATGCTGCCTGCTATGAATTATTCACAAAAAGGGGGGACCCTTTTTGCCTACCTCAGTTCCATTTAGATTATTATTATTATTATTATTTGGTAATTTTTTCCCTCTCTTCTCAGTCAAAACAGAGCGACTTGTTTTAAGTCTAGTATTTCAAAGCTTAATGTGCAAAATGTGTTCTGTGTTGAGCTCATTCCTTTTCTTTCTGACAGATGGCGCTCTTTGCCAAAAACAAAAAACCCTGCCACTGAGCAAGCAATTTCCAAGAAAAACAGATTGGAGTTGCTTGCCACTTGTTTCAAGGTATTAAGGTCTTTGGCTGAAACAATGTAAGAAACAGTCAGTTTTTTCACTCCAAACTCATTCCAAGCTCCAGCTTAACTGAACTTTCAGCAAAGCAACTTATGAAAGATACAGCTAATGACAGCAGTTTTCAAAATTTCAGGCTTCAAGGGAAATGACTGCAGAAACCTAGAGTCTATGTAAACAGAGCTGTTAACTTTTGCCTTTTAAGACTACAGACTAGCTTGGCAGACCTATATCATCTCAGACAAATCTGTGAAGTTTTATAATCAGGATCACAGTTTGCATCTTTCTCTATCCATTTATACTTTGATCCCACTCCTGGAACTCAGTAACTGCTACCGACCTGTGTTTTTAATGTTGACTCTCTTAGTGCATCTGAAGAAGTGAACTGAAATCCACAAAAGCTCATATCTAAAATGCTGGTTAGTTTTAAGATGCTGCCAGATTCTTCTTTTCCCCTTTGCCCCTTTGCCAGTAGATTATTAGCATACTTCATCAACTCTGATAGCCTCTCATCTATTTTTAGGATAGCACAAGTGATGTTTTCTTTAGACCTGCTTCACTGTGTCAGTGATGATTATGCTGGTTTTAAAGATTCCATTTCAGTACTGGTGTTTCAGCATAACAGATTCATTTGTGGTGTATCAAAATTATAATCATAGTCAAATAGCGGGGGGAGGGATTTTTACATCCTTAGGTACACAGATGAGAGCCAGCATTGAATTTTGACTCTGGAGACCAGGGTTCAGTTCCCCACTCAGCCATGGAAATCCAGTGGGTCACTATGGGCACATCACAAACTCTCAGCACCAGAAAACCCTGTGATAGGTTTTCCTTAGGGTTGCAGTAAGTTGGAAACGACCTAAAGGCACACAATGACAGCAACAACAACGGAGGTGGACAGATAAAAGGGGCATCTTATGGTCAATTACTAAGATGTACCAAGCCAGTGAAAAAATATTACGAGAATTCAGTTAAACATACAATGGATGCTTGCACAGGTTAGAAATGCAAATGCATTGCTTGAATCAATGTGTGATATACTTACCACATCCTCTGAATTGATCGCTCAATGTTATAGAAGCTGATTCAATAGAAGATACAGAAAAAATAACATTCCAGAAGATTGCCTTTTCATTTTGTTTATCAGTTATATTTTTATTCTAGGTGTTCCCCTCCCCCCTGCACCATCATCCCAGTGATCACAGGTAAGAGAGATCTGGATTTTGCTACTTACTAGAAATGAAGCCAACAGATTCCCAGATGCATAGGCATCAGTATTTTTTAATGGCTTTTAATTTTCAAGCCTTTTTCAGATATAGCTGAGTTTTCTTCTTAAGCAACCTCACTTCTCTGTATGAATAGCTTTAAAAAAATATGTTTTCCATCCACAAGTTAACTTTGGGTCAGGACTGACCAGCAGCTTCCATTTGAAGGATGTGGTCAATCCATTCTCTATTTTATTCTAGATTTTGAAGGAGGTACCTGAAGTGCTGCGTTCTATCCCCAAAATATCTTCAGCACCTTGGACAAGTCTTTCAAAGTCTGGAATAAACTCCATAGTAGACTCACCACACCTGGACATGGGATCTTTATTTGACACTTCAGAAGTCAATGACTACCTCTGTTCCAACTTAAATCAGAGCATGTTGATTATTTGTACTATAAGCTAGCAAGTGGGGCCATGTTTATGCTCTATAATGTCTTTCAAAAGTGGTTTTGTTTATGGTTGATGGTGTTACTTTTTCAGAGGATTGAATATTGTGAAAGACACAGAACTTTGTTTTTTTCACAGGTGAAGACTCAGCTGGACTTTTTCACACTACACAGTTATAGCACAAAGAACTCACTATAACTGCCATGGCAACATCCTTCACATTTTCAGTTTAGGGAGGGGCATCTAGAATCCTCAGCCAGAGAATTCTTCTAGTGCCTCTGACCAAAGTACAAACCCTAGGGTCCTTTGTCTTTTCTCATCGGGAAGATCATTGTCATGAAGGTGTTTACAACTGCTGTTTCTTAGAGCTCCAATCGGTCATCCACATTTGCAGGTTTCACTGTCATAGATTTGATTATTTATGAGTTTTTCAACCCCTGCCCCCCCCCCCCCAACTCAAGCACTTCTTTTGCAAGGGTACCTTCTCTCTGTGTGGCTCTGATCAAGCTGCACAGCCCTTGAAAAACATGCCTCTGGTCCTCCTCCTCCACCACCAATAACTGTCCGTCCAGCTAAGTGTAGCTCACAGCCTGTTTTTTCAGCACTACATCTACCATTTTCTGATGCCTCCTCACACCCAAGGAAGGAGATGGGAGAGAGGAAGTATGGAGCCATCATCTTGACCCACTCCCTTTCCCTCTCCTTTCCATGACCTGGTTTGGACCCTGGGTGCCCATTCTCCCTTCTTCCCCCCTACACACATACATTTTGATATTTGTGATTTCCCCCCCTTGTGAGGGTCCTGCACCCCTAACCCTAACAAATGTTGTAGGCCAGCTGTACTTCTCATGGCAAACCATAAGAAGTTAAAGTCCCCTTTCACTTAGAACTGTATAAGAAAGAGGTTCCTTTTCTCTCTTCTTCATGTCCTTTTAATTACAGTCTTGATATAACAAAGGAACTTTAATCCTATATCAAGTTTTGTTATTATAACAAAGAATTAAACTTTTAATTAAATTAATTATATTGATGGAAGATTTTTAAGAAAACATTCTCAAAGGTATATTTCATTTTTTGTTTGAAGGAATAGACATTTTGCTATGCAGAACAGCAGCCGTTATGCATTTCTTTCTCCTAGGGCATGCTAGAAAATAACAGCTGTACCACATTTATTTCAACTCTTTCCTTCTTTCCCAGTGTTGTCACACAGTGGTGGTTTGGAATTCTTCCTTCCCCCTGCTTCTCAGAGTTATGTCCTTTAATTCTTCTGTGGCACAAGTTTATTGCTCATTGGCTCTTAGTGACGATCATAGACAAATGATTGCAGATAGCATTTCCACAACCCTGCAACCTGCCAGAATGGCAGTTCTCATGATCCATTGGACAGTTGTGTATAACCCAGGTCATTCTATCCACAGAAGTTGGAACAATTCTTGCTTTGATAATTTGTTTTAAAACTGTAGGGGTAGCTTCTCTTTTGTTGGCCTTCTCTTAGGTTCTTTACAGTAATCTGAGGCATAGACAATTAGTGGACAAAATTTTTCTTACCATGCTATTGCTATCTGTCAAGATGGATAAGGGAGCTTCAAATGCTACATTTGTGCAATGGCAGAACCAATGATAAAGTGTCAAATCTGCTTTGAGACTGTGAAATTCAACTGGCAATAAAGGTCCCTGGCACTTTGATTTTACTAGATTATACTGCATAGCCACTTAACAGTGGGTCTATTGAAAAAAAGAATGGCAATGTATATGTATCACTCTGAGTCCCCTTCTCCAGTGAGGTAGATTGGCATTCCCCAGATTAATGCCCTTCACTTCAGTTGGACTATAGCTTCCACCATCACCAGTCAGTATGGCCGTTGGCAATAAAAACTACATACCGTCCAATATTTTATAGGAGAAAACCAGGACATGTATGACCAACAACATCACAGTGTGGACAAGGTGCTGAAGGATATTAATGAGGAAGATCAGATAAGTTAGAAGAAGCTGCTGTAGTTTGCTTTTGCTTGAGCCTACAGGGAAGGGCAAGACTCCATCCCCTCCTCTGCCTCTTGCTGAGTTTACTGAGTGCAAACTACTGTTGATTGTCAAACTCTGTTTTCAGCAATAGAAGTAAGCCAAGCACAAAAGAAGAAAGTGGGAGGAAGAGAGAGAAACAGGGATATTTTAAAAGCAGCTGAAAAAAAGTAGGATGACAGAGGATAAATGAAATTATCCCTTCCAAATTGGGACAGTTGGACAGCATGAAACATGGGTCAGACCATGTACAAATACAACCAAAAACCAAATGAATAAGAAGACTTTTGCTGATAAGCAGCTATATTAGGCACTAATTTGGGTTTTTGTAAAATTCTTTCTGAAATCTGATTAATGCACAAGACTCGGACAATCTTGTTTGAAACAATATTAATTTAATTTAAAAATGGATTAAACAAAATAATCACAGAAGAAATTTAACAGGAACACTGAAACACATAAAGATGTACTCATAACTAACACCATCCTTTCTAGTAAACTAGTTGAAGTAGCTGTAATAGCCAGTAGCTGATTAACTAGCACACTAGGACAACATTAGCACTGCTGAGACAAGAAATGGGACCAGGGCTTACTTTCCAAAATGCTTTCAGTCTGAAGGGACTTAAAAGGCATAGCTTTGCTTTTGATTTTGGTATCATAAGCTATAAGCTTTACAGATGTTTTTCTGTTGTGTTTTGCTTCCCCTACCTCAGGTAAAGTCAAGTCAGGCCTAAAAATTTGATTTGAAAACCCAGGTTTTCTTAACTTAGCGTGATCTGGTTTCGAAAATACTTGTTAAGGTTAAAAATAAAAATAATAAATGTTTATCAGAAGCTACAAAGCATAGTTACTATTGGCTTAGTTAAGGACAGTAGGATGAAGTATTTTGTGAACAATCTTGTTCAGAAATCATAATCTGCCAGCTGGTCACTGGCTACAAATCTTGTTGTTGTTGTTGTTGTTGTTGTTGTTTTAACTTCATCAATTATGTTTAATGATAAAACAGAACAGAGTGTGATATCAATTACTATACAGGGTAATAATCATTGAAATATCATATAATAAGTAAAGTAGAGAAATATAGCAGGAACTAACGAATTATTGATTACTAACATTTTACTGCAATACGTGGTATAATAAATAGAGGATATATTAATAACTGGCTGCAAATCTTTTGAATGAAAGCAAATTTGTGCCTGGATGCTGCTTTGTAGGTAACACTGTTAAGCCAAGTTTGTAAATTGTACTTGAGCTCTAAGGTCATTTCCTTCCCTGCCTAATATTTTTCAACAGTGACATTATGTCAACATGGGGATTCCTTTTCAGTGCTATACAAACTGCTTTAAAAAGAAAGAAAAAGAAAAATCTGCAAATAATGTCTTCTTCAATAGGTTATTGATATGTTAAAGATGACAAGAGAACATTTTAAATGGTATTACTAAACCCTTAATTGCTTCACACAACAGCAGCAATACTATGAGGCTAAACATCTTTTGTTTATCCATCTCAGCATGGCCTTCACTGCACATTTGGCTGTGTATCATCCTCAAAGAATATGCACAGATGTGGTACACAGAATGACCATTTTCAAAAATTACAAACTTCAAAAATTACAAAGTCAGCTTCCAGTGATATAACAAACTGCCTACAGGGCGAGTCTAAACCTTATAATTAGAAAAATATCTTTAATCAGACCAACCAAACTGCTTCAATGTATTTAAAAAGGTTTTGAATTCTCCAGAATAGCATCCTGTTCACCAGGCTAGCTATTAAGGAAAACAAGGTTTGTGTAGTTTTAATAAAGTACTTACAGGAATATCTGTGGGCTTCTCTAGATTTGGCAGATCTGCGCCAAGTTGTGATATTTGTTACTGCAGTTCTCTCTCTCCTTCTCTCCCTCTCTCTCTAGCTGTCAAATATCCAAATGAAATTTTTGTTGTGCTGGACTATTTCTTGGCAATTTCTGGTACCCACTACAATAGTTTATTCCCTTCCTTGAATGGATTTCTTTTTGGTTCCAAGACATGTCAGAACAAAAAAGTACCCTTCATTTCTTTTTCTTTTCAACATTTTTCTATAATGCATTGCTGGAACGGTATTTTATTTATCTTGCAAAAGTGGAAAAGCCATGAATACCGGTAATCCCCCCTTCCACCTCCCATTGCTTGCAGAGCTTCACTCTTACCATTCCTTTGCCTCTGGCCTTGGTGCTGCAGGGGGAGAAAAAAGACAAGGTAAAAGGCTTACTGGTACTTTCCCCTCAGACAGAAAAAAAGTGGAGTTATGAGGTCCTAGCTACTGCCAGTTGCCATCTTGAGAAAGGAGAGGTAGGAGCAAAGAGAGCACCTGATCAATCAGCAGCCATTACACAGGAGAATGTGCAACAACATGGCAGAGAGTACACACTCCAGCACTGGGAAGAGGCTTTGTCCCCCCAAAAGGAAAAAAAAATTCATTTTAAACAGAAATCTTGCAAGCCTGCAGTGAGGAATGCAAGGGAATGGGAGGAGAAAATTCAGGGGGAGGCAAGCATGTGCCTTGCAAATAATCAGATTACGAAAGGTCAAACCTGCAAAAGTGTAGGGAAGATTGTATAACACGATAACTTTCAATTAAAAATAAAACAGCAAAAACTTGTCGTTCCAGCCATAGGACCACTTCAGCAAACTACATGCTTGCTTTAGAAAACCTTTTGGAAGCCCCTAGTGCAAAGCCAAGAAACAGCTGTAAACAGCCCCAAGAAAGAATGGAGGCAGAGATGGCAACAACCTGCAAGGCCCAGTAAAATTGCAGAAGCTATATCACTAGAATTTCTCACTTCTTCTGAAAGAACCCCAGGTCTCACAATCTGAATTTGATGCATATTTGCAAAAGAGACACCACAGAATGAAATATAAACAAAATCATGCAGCAGGGAGTTGGAAAACAAAAGAGAATTGCTTTCATTTGTCACTTTAAGAGAGAAAATTAAAATAACAATATCACATATTTAGGGTTGTAGAACATGGAAGTGCACAGCCAGACAATAACCAATTTTAAAAAGCAAATCCACAGTTCAGGTGGTGTTTGGTGGTGTTACAGTATTGCCAAGAAAAGAATTGTAGATACCTGTGTCACTCACACATTTTCAGGCTTTATACAGCAAGCACAAAAGCAATAAATGGGATACTTAGGAAAAGTATTATCATTCTAGGACACGGAAAAGAAAAGAAAGAAAGAAACTTGATTTCCTGATAGCAAGCATCTGTTACTTATAAAAATACAATTGTGTGTCCAGGTTGTAGAGAGCTAAGTGGAACGTACTGTAACGCCTTATGCACAGAGAGCATTTCTGTTTTATTTCACCAGGGGATAATTCAAAAAAACACTTTATCAGTATTCATCAGCAATGTTTATGTGGCCTACAGTCAAGTACATGGTGTTATTATATACGTTCCCAGCAGCCAACAATGAATTGTCCACAAGCATACCTCCTAAATATGTAAAACTGCTTTCTTTCCTTCTATGTCAAACTAATCACCACAGAAAGCAATCAGAGGCACATTAAATGGTCACAAATTAATCTTTTATTGTTCTAGATTTCAAATGGTTATTTCTTATTTTGAAGGAAAATCTCTCATTCAAGAATGCGACAGTTTCATCGAGCACTAGTGTTGAGTCTTTCTCTTTCTGGTAAAATTTTATTTTGCCTTCCAAAAGGAAGCATCTTTGTTTCTCTTACCTCCTTTTCCCCCACTCTTATATCCAGTTTAATGGTGACGTGTATCCAAATAAAATAGCTTAAAATGCCGGGGAGGGATACCTATTTAAATAATTTAAAACAATTCAATATTATCAAAATAAAATTCACAGCTCAGTAGACCGAAACCAGGCTGAGATGACTTAAGGCCCCAAAGCCTGGGTAAATAGCTAAGTTTTAACCTGACCTTGAAATAAGGCCAATGTCAGTGCCAGTCTGGCCTCCAAGGGAAGGGCATTTCACAATCAGAATACTCTTGGGTTGACAATGCTCGGAGTGCTGGCTGAAATCTCAAAAAGTTGCTATGCTGCTCCAGCTCTTCAGACAGAGTGAAAAACTTCAGAGTGAGTGGCATGGGAGGGGAATTAAGTTTGATTTGTGTGTGAGAGGTGACTTTAAACCTGGGCAACTATCTTTTCCCTACTGGTGCTCCTGCTCACTGGCTCAGCACAATAGCCCATTTCCGCACTGGCCTGTTATAGCGCGATGATTCCACTTTCAACCTCCTCTGGAATCCTGGGGTTTGCAGTTTCGGGAGGGGCCAGCCGGCCCCTCCCGAAACTGCAAACCCCAGGATTCCAGAGAAGGTTGAAAGTGGAATCATCGCGCTATAACAGGCCAGTGCGGAAATGGCCATAGTGTTTATATGTGTGTTATGTTTACATAATATCCATGTGCAAAAACAAATAAAGTAATCCACAGAATTCTCAGGCAGAAAGCTCTTGGGCCTCACTATACAAACCCCAGAATTCCACAAGATGTTGCCATGGCGGTTAATGTGGAATGTGACATTATAATAGTCTTGCGTGATAAGGATGTAACACTTTGAAATTAGTTAAAACAATTAGAATTGTGTACGTGCCCAAACTGGATAAAATCATTGAACCCCCAAGGCATAAACCCCCATGTGGCATAAAAAGCCACATTTTAGCTTGACACAAAAATGAGGCCTATCTTGACACCCATATCTATTTCAAAATTTTCTAAAATAGCCATGTCAAAAAAAATTTGTCATATTACTTAGGAACACAAATGAATAGACGTAACACAGTTAAGGTAGTCTAGAAAATTACTTTTTTTTAACAAAAATACTTATTACCAAGTAAACAGAACAAATCTAGTTGTCTCACATTGAAATAAATACATAAAATAAATAATAATAATTACTATATGACAGTGACAGTGTCTATGATATCAGTATATATCTGATTTACTACTCTTTGAACACCCTAAAACAGGCAGATATGTATTACTATTATTAAACAAATGTAATTACACTTTTTGAGGGGCTGCCCTTGAGAAGTGTTCAAAAGCTGCAGTTACTGAAAAATGCAGCAGCCAGACTAGTGTCAGGACTCTATCTTAGAGACCATATTACACCAGTCTTGAAAAAACTGAACTGTCTTCTAGTTTGCTTCTCATCTCACTTCAAGTTGCTAGTGTTGATCTACTAAGCTAATAAATAAATATTAGTATTGGCCTATATAGGATTTAGGTCTCTGGCCATTTATATACTTTATTTATATTTGTTTAGCAAGTAGTGCAGAAAATGCACAATATCTGCCCCACTCTGTCCACATAAACCCACACGCACAATTTTGTGACTGTTGGCTGATACCACTCTGTCTTGGAGATGGGCACGGAACAAGCAGAATGAGCACTTCTCTAATCTACCTTCCGGGTATGAATACAGAGAATGGAGAGCATTCTGGACCAAGAGCAGTTATTGAGAGACACCTTCCTCACCCTGGCCATCCTTCTGTGATACAAAAGAATCATGCTGGCTTTGGAAACAACAGGCAGAGAACTCTTGGTTGTTCTGGGGTCTTTGGGTTTTGGGTTGGGTTTTTTTTTTTTTTCTCACAGCAAGCTCTGAAGAATTTGATGGGAGAAACTATGCTATTTACCTTATTAAGGCTAGCGGTTCTGCTTGGGGCTCACTCAGATTGAAGGGATAGGCATGAGTGCGTACCCATGCACCTCAAGAGTTTTCAGTAGCTTTGTGCACTCAAAGCTGTCCCTCAAATGGAAATTGTAAATAGCCAAGGTATGCCTAAGGGACTGAAAAAGGCAGCAGTTAGTAGTTGACCCGTGTCCATCGCTGTTTACACTAATCACCTTGTAACTGCTAACCAGGCAACAGCACTTGAGCCCTTAGCCAACATTTGTAGGCTATTGTCAAGAAAACTGTAACCTGTTTTTGTCTAGGTCAGTCAGCTACTCTCTTATCCTTCACAACCCACTCCAGCTTGTGGACATAACACATTTTGTAAGTGTTTTTTTTTTATATAACAGTCTCCTTGGTGTACCAGAGTGTTCTTCCTATACACAAAGATCCCAGAATCTGTTTTGAGACTGCTGGCAGACAAATGATTCCGCCAGAAAGAATTTATATCCTGATAAACTGGCACGTAGACATCTTGGGTTACAGTGTACCTCATGTACTGACAAGTTACAGTGGTGACATTAGGAAGATTGTAGCAATACTTTAAGAATGATTCAACATGAATCATATTCATTGCTTTGTACTTAACTTACAGAGCAATTGCAAATAATGATACAAAGCTAAAACTGAAGAGCTCTTTGATAGTATTTATAATCATTTAAGATAATAGCAATTGGCTGACCTTTTGGCAAACCAGCGACCTAGCAATCCAAGACAGGATAAGGACTTCCCTGTCTGACTTTGAATAACCCGGCTTGTTTGCAAATAGGGTTGGCTTTCTACAAATGATATCAAATAACCTTCCTGCTGCCTCAAAACATCTTCTGGAGCTTTTATTAAGAATGATAGGTTAAGACAAGAAGTGGATGGGCAGATCATGAGCTCTTGTTTCATATATTAGGATTTCCAGACAGAAAGTGTTTCCTGAGTTTGTGGTCCTCCTGTAATTTGCTTGACATGCTCATGGGGTGGGGGGTGGCTAATTGTGAATACAGTCTATGGCCCTTTCTGTACGAGGCTGGTGAATCGGTTCGTGCTGTTTCTTACCAGATTTTCTGGGCTCGAAACAAGGCAGACTTTCCCTCATTTCCTTCCGCTCAGCTACTGCGTATGTTCCATTCTGATTCAGAGGAGTGCAAGTTCATGAATCCACACTGCCTCTGCTATGGCCACTCCCGCTACTCCCCTCACCCCACCCCACCCTGTCAGCTGTGATTGGCCCTTTTTTTTTTTTGCATGGTTTAGTATGTCATTTCCTACGTGCGTATGTGCGAAAGTCCATACTACCCCCTGGCCAATCCCATGAGCCCTCCCCTGACCACCAATTCACATTGTGCTAATGTATCTGTCTGCATCACTGTGAAAGTACGAATCAGATCAATCTGGAAAATTGGAAAACCGATTTCTTCCGGTTTTCAAGTAGCACACTTTACCGCCACATGGGGGCGCATTTAGTCAGAATTATGTGCAGAGCAAAGGTAAATAAACCGAACCTAGTCCACTTAAAGGTGCAGAAGACCTCTGTGGCAAGACGCATTGGCCCGCCTTGATAGCCGCGTGCGGAAAGTGCCTATATTCAGTTCCAACTAGTTCCTCATAACTATTTCTCAATGGCTTGGCTGAGATATGCGTTAAGTCTATGTCTGTTTCCACACTACACTGCTGCAGTGTTGTTATTCCACTTTCAACATCCTATGGAATCCTGGGGTTTGCAGTTTAGGGAGAAGCATTTGGAATACTCAGCCAGAGAGCTCTTTGACCTCAGTAAGCTATAAATGCCAGAATTCCACAGAATGTTGAAAGTGGAGTAGTAGGACTATAACAGTATAGTGCAGAAAGGCCCCAAGTCTACCAAGTCAACTGCAACTATACAACTGAATTAAATTGTGCTACCAATGTAAACTGTTATATGCATTATAACAAGAGACCTTTCCCCTTTTCCCCTCTCCCGACTCCCAACATGGTGTTAAGTCCTGACCTATACACTTTTTGAACAGATCCACTGAAACCAATGGAACTTAAGTTAGTCATGAATAACTGAAGTCCAATTGTTTTCAGTAGGTCTGTTCTAAGTATAACTACTTCTGAACTGAGTGTTGAAAGTCTATATTTCTGGAGGCATCCAAGGAAATGATAAAAAATATTGCAGAATGTCCAATGAAGTACAATAACAGCTAAATCCACAAAAATCTTCTTCAATGGTTAGATCAGCTCTTAGGACCAAAGAAATAAATGTGATTGCAAGTGCTTTCCTTCTATATGTGGGTGCAAACTCAGAAAGACATTGAAATATGTAACATGTTTGCATTAGAAGTGGCCAAGAGGTGCAAATATATCCTGTGACCTTGCTATCTGCAGGAGACTGGGATCCGATCCAGCAACTTTTATCCCTGTAGAAAAGAGGGAATGTGCCATCGTGTATAGCTAATTTAATAGAGTTCAACTAGAGTACAACTTGATGTCCGAACAGGGGCTACATGACCCCATCTGCCATGCAAGAAACTTGCCATCCTGCTTACAATGGAGAGCTTTATATTATTATTATTCTGCTCCTTTCTCAGGAAAACAAATGTGCATTAATCTATAAATGGTTATGTATTTTTAAAAAAATGATAGTGGGAAAAGTAATTTATTCCGATCCTTACCTTATCCCACTCATTTTCAGGGGAAAAAGGCTAACCTCCTTAACACAATTATGAAATGCATTTGGAAATCCTTATAGCATTTTTTTTTTTTTTTGCTAAGCCAGAATATGTCTCCAATGCTTTATTATTTTGAGTCACAGCCAGTATGGAACATATTACCTTCCAAAGGAATATCCAGACTCGTCACTACTTTCACACATTCTGAGTGTCCTTCTCACAGTGTATCTCAAAGTACTTTGTGGAGCAATAAATCTCATGCCCAACAGCTATTATGAAGTGAGTAACATCTATGAGCAGCCAAAACCAGCTACATGTTACCATCAGTTAATTAGCAGTGGTATTCATTAAACGAGGGAATGTAAGCCAATAAAGTGATCCTTTGCTCTTTGCTAAACAGTGTCCTAAAATGTGCACCAAAAAAAAAAAAAAATTGCACAAAGCCACTGACCAAAAAAGAAGAAAGCTGGAAAATAAAACCAATATGTTCTGCACATGCCCATAGCACATGGGTGTGGATATCCACACATAATGAATAAAAATACCTCCATATGACATTTCTTTTCTTTCTTTCTTTTCCCACCACAGGGCTCAGTTATTTTCCCCAGCATTGGGAGTTATTTATGGATGAAGGAAAGGCAAACAAAAGTAATCCTCAAATTCTGTATTAATTGCTCCGGCTCAAGCAGTGGAATTTTGGAAATTGGAGCCTAGGAGGTCCAGTGGGGTAGAATGTTGGAGCCGGATCAGAGTTAAAATCCCTGCTCAGCAATGGTGTAAGAAATGGTGTCCAAGGAAGAAGTGAGATTTGAAACTGGGCATTCCAGTTCCAGCTGCGCCAGTTTGACCAACCTGGCTTTCCTTTGGTTTTTATATATTTTCAGACCCCAAAAGGTGTTGTTAAGAGACGGTATACATTATCTAGAGAGCCAACACAAGTTAAGATGAAACAAAGCATGGTCAGAGCAGTTGTCTATTTTACGGTTCATTCAGACCAGCCAAAAGTCCTGGAATTTGGTGGGCTATTCCATAGCTGAATAAAACTCCTTGGAATCAGGGTCCCCACCCTCATATCCAGATATGCCCAGTACACACTGGGCTTTGTCCTTTGTTTGTTTCTTTGTTTTCTTCCTTGACATGTAGTGTGGGTGAGCCTTCCTCCTCTCCCTAGGCATGCACCTAAGGAAAGAAGGTTGAAGGAACCCCCCCCCACCAAAGATCACATCCCTATTCAAGATATCATCAGAATGACCACCCAGATGTACAGAGGGATTGGGAACCAGTGCATCCAGACATGTGACTTTACCCCTGCCTCAATCAGAATATCCCATTAAAAAAAAACCTTCTCCTCTGGGTTAAAAAAAGTTATAACTGCTCCTGGGAACTTGTCCCAATGGACTGGGACAGGAGGAGTGTCACACAGCAACAACTCCAACCAACCCCAGGACTTTTCACCAGTCTGGATGAATCATAGAATTGTAGAGTTGTGAGAGACCATAAGGGCCATTGAGTCCAACCCCCTGCCATGCAGGAATACACCATCAATGTCCTTCATGTTTTCCAGTCTTAAAGCCAACTTCTGGGAAAAGGCTGAGTAACACCACCAAGGCTTGGTAAAGTGAACATGAACACACAGCATTATCTTTCTTCTCATTTTTCTTTCTTAAACACCAGATTGAGCTGTAATATGGTTGGAAGGCTGCTTTACCTAGAAAAATCTGGAAGCTGTCCAATCCTAGTGTTACCCAGTATGGTATGTCAGCTGCTTGCAAAAGCCTCTCCTTCCTCCATGCTAGGATGACATCATAGTAGGCTGGTAGTGCTTTGATGGAGAGCCAGTGTGGTGTACTGGCTTGAGTGCTGGACCACAGTGCTGAAGACCAGGATCCAATTCCTTGCTCAGCCATGGAAACCCACTGAGTGACTTTGGGTGCATCACATACTCTCAGCCCCAGAAGACCCTATGATAGGTTCACCTCAAGGTCATCATAAATGATTTGAAGGCACACAGCAGCAACAGCAGTAGCAACGACAACAACAACAGTGCCTATGTAGCATAGAAATATGTGTAAAAGATCTGAATAGTAAAAAGATACTAATCCAACAGCAGCTTCATAGTCAGAAGCATCAAGTCGCATGTGCTGGACGTTTCTGAAGTTTGTAGTCTGTTCAGCCAGTGGAGTGCCCTGGCTGAGAATTCTAAATGCCTCTCCCTTAACTGCAAATTCAAAGATTCTACAGGACTCAACCATGGCAGTTGAAGTAGAATTATAGTGCAATAATTGCATAGTGTGAATGGGCCCCTGGGATTTTGCTAAAGAGCCTTGTTTTCTTTCCCCAGAAAGACTAGTTCTTATCTCTATCTCCCTACTTCTGTTGAGGTGGAAGTTGGTGCCAGACACTTTTTGCAGTGTTTTCTTTTCTCCTTTAGCAGCCAAAAGATTTTTCTTACTCTCTTTTGTCTTCAGGAAGCATCTAGCAGGATCCCTTGAAAGGTATCTTTCAAATCCTAGCCTATATTCTGGAGTCATTTCCATACATGGGGCAGTCTTCACCTCTTTCATCTACTTTGCATTTGTATGCTTGATTAACCTTATATTTAAAACAGGGCTTTTTTTGGTCAGGACTCCCTGCCAGCCAGTATAACCCTTTCCTTGGTGAACCATTGGAAAGGAACATCCCCATTTACACTTTCTGGTCTGCCTTGTTTCCATTTCAAGTATGCAACTCTTTGCTGTTGTGTGTGTTGAAATAATTTCTAACTTATGACAACCCTAAGGCAAACTTTATCATGGGATTTTGGGGGACTAAGAATATGTGATGTGCCCAAGATCACCCAGTGCGTTTCCGTGGCTTAGTGGGTAATCGAACCCTGGTCTCTAGTCCAATGTTCAAACTACTACCCCACATTGGCTCTCTGCAACTCTTACTACATACCAAATTTCTCTAGAAGAATTGAATAAGACAGACATGGTTCACAATAAACATGCGGAAGAAAGAATAAGAAGAGTCTTTGATCTTCTACAAGATGCAAAGTCTTGAATGCAAACAGGTTAGTTGCCCCAGTGATCTAATCTTCTGCTTTTGCCATGATGACAAATGACAAGGACTACCTTTTGCCTTGTTGTGCTGTGCTGATGCCTAGAGACAAAATGGCACAGCCTTCCTTTTCTTCTGATCTCACAGCAATCTTAACTCCCTTCTTCCTCCACCTCCTCTCTCTTTCTACAGAGCTAGTACCCTTTGTTTGCCTAGTCTTGACCCCTGGTGACACATCAGGAAATCCTAGCCTAGACCTCCAGTTGGTGTTAGGTTCATGCAAGCATACTCAAATGGCCCTTGATTTAAGGACTAGATGCATTTGTTAAAGACATTTCCTCACCATTTACGTTCTTTGCCACACTCTCTCAGCCTCAGAAGAAAGCAAAGGCAAACCCCTTCTAAACAAATCTTGCTAAGAAGACCCTGTGATAAGTTAATCTTAGGGTCTCAAATCAGAAATGCCCTGAACACACAAAACAAGAACATTATACTTTATTCATTAGGTTCTTTGCTATACATAGGTGTTTTTTTAATCTGCATTATTATTTCACTCTCAGTATATATGTAACAGAATTCCTCTTGCAAGTAATCAAATTCCAAACAACTGATCATTCTGTATCTTCTCTAAGCTCTTGTGCTAGTAACCCCGGTGTTCCTGAGAAGCAGAACTGGTATATGAGTTACTGGTAGAAATCTGACAAGATTTGTTCTGGCCAAGATTAAAAGATTTCTCAAACTCAGCTAGTTCAGAATGTGTATATGTGTTTAGAAAGGACACACGATGAACAATATATTCAAAATGTTCTCAAAATACTTGCAATTTACTCATAATAATTCAAACTGCAAAACCCATTAGGTCTCTTCTCAAACTCATTCTTTCCATTCTTCAAAAGAGTTACTCAAACTACCCCCAACATATTGCCCTCCAGATTGTTATACTACAATTACCACAATCCCCACCTGGCCATGGGTGAGGGGACTTGTAGTCCAACATATGGAAGTTACCAAGCTGCAAAAACCTAGCTTATACTATGTGATCTGATGAGAAGGAGGGGTGGAAAAGGAAATAAAAGTTTGATTTCTTGAACCCAAAATGTTTCAGCTGGAAAATATATATCTAGTTTTTACAAGAGCTGTTAAAAATAGTTTATACTATATCAATGCAAGGAGACCTATGCTCATCTTCTTTTTTTTTAAAAAAAATCACCTATAAATTTTATGATAGAACCCCATTTAAATTTTCACTTTTTGTGGATCAAGATAACTCTGTATTTATACATGTATTTAATGAAGTTGCTTTTAAGTTGGAGTGAGGCAGTGGTAATATTAAAACCCTATAAAAAGCATTTTATATCCTCAGTATATAACAGCGGAATATTTAAGATTACATCTTGCACAACAAATGACGAATTGCTGTAGTGTTTTGTTTTGCTTTTAATCCAGTTTTCCTACCAGGGATTTCTTTAGAAAGCCAGCAGCTCAGCCCTGATGTCTGTCAAGCTCTAATCATTCATGAAAGCTCAGCAAGAACTTCTGTTGTCAAAATAAGAGTGGTTATAATTTTCTTGTCCTTTATTTACAGAAGACAAGATCTTCCTTCCTGCCCTCCATCTGTGTTTTGCAGAACATATAGACAAAACCATATACCCTGTAAGAGAGCTGGCACTGTTGTGGATATTTTGTTAGCTTTAATTCACATCCTGTTGCATTCTCTTCTTTGTACTGAGAAGATATCCATGTCTGTGTTTGTTTGTAACTCTTTCCTTCTCCTATGAGATGTGTGAACTATATATGGCCTGGGAAATCTGGCACTGGAGGTATTTTTAAACTGCCGCCTTCTCCGGTTTGCATACTGTTGTGACGTAGATAAGCACATTTGCAAAATTTCTCATGAGAACTCAGGGATGCCCTCACATTTGCTTGTAGTACTGGTAATGCGTGTATGTATTTGCCCTCAGTGGTACAAACCACCCCAACCCTCGTAATGGAACCCCTGTTCCTTCACATCTTTAAAACATTGGTGTTATCATGGTTGTGACATGCCCGGTGATAGCACCAGATATCTCTTGATATCAAACTTATTTGGCCTTCACTTGACCTTTCTCTGCCACCCTGCTCCACATGTTTGCAAGGGCCACCGGACAAGCATGTAAACAGGCGCAGCTGGTAATGTTTGGACATTCCAATCCCCACTTAGGAAAGCAGATTAACACCACTCCGTTGCTTCAGGGACCATTTCTTGCAGACACACCTTGCTTAAGTGCGACTCTACACAAAGACGCACAGCTGAGAGCCAGCACTTTCTTTATGCTGAGCCATTTGCATACTGGCTACACTATTGTTATCCAGTGCTAAGCTAATCATGTAAAACCTGACCTTTTCCAACGCTTTTGTCCTGCTCCAAATTTCCTTTGTTCTCACCGAGCATGACATGGCCTGTAGACACAATCCACCCTATAAAAAGTCCCCACTTCCGAGCCCACCTTGGAACACTCCGGACTGCTATCCTGCCTTGCTGTCGGTTTGTCTAGCGAGTTGCCCCGTCAGCGAACCGTGCTGAGCTTTCTTCCCTGCAACTTTCCGTTTTCTCCAGGACTACGAGAAAAGGTGTTGTATCACCCATTTCCCCCGAAAACTCTCATTTCTAATTTCTAGTTAGCTGTGTGCTTGTGGTGTCTTTTCTGTTGTTTGTCCTTTAATAAAACTATCATTTTTACTATTTTAAAACCTTGCTTGACTGGTCTTTTGACCTGACGCTGTATACCTGGGTTAAAAGATCCCAGCTAAAGTTACCCTGCCTCTCGTTAGCTTAAGAGAGTGCTCGAGTTAATTTCCCCCATCTTGTGTTTTTATTTGGTTATTTGGGCATCCCTCCTGGGACCCCCACAATACAGGGTAACATTGGGAGTGAGTTGGCTTCATTTCTGACAGAAGTGGAACTTGGAAAATAATTCTTTGCACTTCACCTCCCAGAAACATGCAGCCAGCCTAGCCAGGGACTGCTGAAGGGAAAGAAAATTAATAGGTACAGAGAAATACAAGAATTTAGGCTACCTGGTTTTGAAAAACAGTATTGCATGTGCAACAGTTATGACAAATGGAAGAGACACCCATGAGAAGTTTCCTATATCAAGAGGTGCTTGAAATTTTTGTTGTTGTTGTTTATAGTTTTATTGAATTATGACTTCCAGAATTCCTAGGCACTATGGCCACTGGTGATGGTAACTGAGGTAGTCTAGGAGCTATAGACCAAAAAAGTAAAATTTTCCAAATTGTGCTGTCATGTATCATCTTGTGAGAAGGAGAAGTTTTCCCACTTTATCCAGCCATATTTTATTGGTTAGCAGGCTGCCTTCCTAAAAACAATTCCATGCATAAGAGGTAGCAATTATTCTCAAAAATGGGGCTATTCTACCTAGCTTGTCAAAACTGTAGATAGCAAATAAAATCTACAGTGATAGTTATATTCTCTTACTTATTAGACATAGAACATAGTAGTTTTCCACTTCCTGGCACCTTCTGTATGTTGAGGAATACAAAACCTATTATTGCCAATCATTTGCTGTACTGAAATTAAAACTACCAGGTTGAGAATTGTGGCTCAACACACTTCTGAAGAGCACCAGGTTAGAGAAGGATGATTAGTTTAACCCCAAATCTCATCTCAACATCACTGTGAAAAGAATATTGTCTGCATTTTGTGTGTAGAAAACATCTGCTGGAAACACCCACACCCAAGAGCATTTTAAAACTTGTGCTCAGAATAGTGTGAGACAGGGAAGGAAACTCCTACGTTGTTTGTAACAGGAGTATCATGAGAATCTCTCTTTCTGTTCAACAGACTTCAGCGTGTAAGAATGTGTTCCAAAAGTAAACTATATGCTTTAAGGATGTCAGTTCTGTATACTCTACAGAGAGAGTAACACCTCTCTTTGTATTTGACAATATTTAAAATTCTGTTTAGGAGCAAAATTAAGAGCTTAATTAGATTAAAGGTACTGGGCAAAGCTTATTAAAAAGCAGGCTTCTCCTTTCCTATATTCTTGATTAGGAAGAACATATGGATCAGCTTCCAAAAACTAGTTCACACATCCTTATGCAGGTATGTGAGGTTGTATGAAAATCTACTCTACTGTACTTTGAACTAGTCAGTAGCCATTTCTGCACTAAACTGTTATAGCACTATTATTCCACTTTCAACATCCTATGGAATCCTGGAGTTTGTAGTTTAGGGAGGAGCCACAAAACTGCAAACTCCAGGATTCCATAGGATATTGAAAGTGGAACGATAGCACTATAACAGTCTAGTGTGGAAATGGCCTTTGTCTAGAAGTTCAGCCACTTAAACACAAACCTTTCCCTTCCAGGGGACACTAAGGCCATTTCCACACGGGGTTTTTTAAACGGCGCAGAGCGTCCTCCAGGGAGGATGTATGCACCTGGGACCGGACTGGGTCGGACCTACTGAACGTAGATCCACAGTCCAGCCTGCTCCCGAATGACCCCAAGTGGTCCTCCAGCGTGCTTTTGAAAGACCGCTAAAAACAGGTCTTTCAAAAGCACGGAGCGTGCCACTGCGAGACTGCTCCCATATGCAGATTAACAGGCGGGCTTTAGACTGGAGAGCTTTAGAGGTTGGTCGAGACTCTCGACCAACCGGAAGTGGCCATTTTCGTCCCCGGAGCAGTGTGGAGCGGCAGCCATGGACTGCTCTGGAGAAGCATGGACTGGACCGGGGAGCCCAAAAGTCCGGTGAGTAGCATCACGGGGCAATTCCCTTGCTCCGTGCGGAAATGGCCTAAGTGTGGCAAAGTGAAGATAAAGAAAATTATAAGTTTCAGTTTTCATGAAGTTCACTGTTTATTTGTTATGGGAGTGGGAGGAGTGAGACCAAGAGATTTCAAGCTGTTTAGCATCACCCTGAAAACTGGGAGCTATGGGTTCAAATCATGTGTGAGAACAAGCTATGCATTGCGTTATGCATTAAAATATTGCATGAATGAATAATAAACTCACCATCCTGTCTCAAAACTTCTGGCCTCCAAACAACACTCAACAGGTAAAATTTGCTGCAGCTTCAAATCTCTAGTGATTGAAGGCTCATGATATAGCTATTTCCAACATTACTCTTGTGCAACTCTTCATAGTTGCAGGGGGTTATCTCAAAAGTGTCTCTGATTTGCAGCAAAATCAGACCAATGTAAATAACAGTAGCCAGAATCCTGCTGGAGAGTTATGAATGTATAAGCGCTGTAGTGATGCAGTGCCTCCTGGCCCAACCTGCCCAATTCCCATTTTCCCGGGTAGGAGTCACTGCAATTTATGAAGGTCTGTTCCTCTATCAATCAGGAAGCAGCTGAGTGACACTGCCGCTCCCTCCCAGAAACAGAGAGGGGCCATCAGCCAGCTGCTTCCCAATTGAAAGAAGACCAGACCCTTGTTGATTGCAACAGCTCTGCCTGGTAAGTGGGGATTGGAGGATTTTTATAGTCCCTGTGTATCCCTTGAACTAGAGGCTACCTACAGACTGTGATATCAGTCACATAGGGTTGTGGGGACAGTGGGGTGACTTGCCCCGAGCGGCAATGTTTTGGGTGTGTCCCAGCCCATAGCCACATCCCTGCATGCCCTGGCCACACCCCGTGCACTCTGGCCATGCTTCCACACACCGCAGCCACACACTCCACACAGTGGCCATGCCCCCTGGCACTGTAGCCCTGCCCCCCTTGTGCCCCCCCTCCGCATACTCCAAGCTCTGCCAGGGTGTGATATAAAACAGTCACAAGTGCATAACTTCAGAATTCCAGCTATAACTACCATATATCCCATTAAGAAGCAGCATGCAGTCATGCCCATCCTGCATCAGCTTAGTGGCTGAAGAATTCTGGGTTTCTGAGTTCTGCTTGATTTGGGTAGCTTCTCCAGGGCATATCTTCAAGGCATTATAACTGTCCCACATGGAAAATCGGTTTTCAGCATAGTGCTGCCTAAATTCTTTTGCATTTCTCTGTACCTGTTAACTACCCTTCCCTTAAGTAAGTTTTTATTCTATGGAACAACCTCTACATAACATTCTCCCTATCACAACTAGGGACTTTCCTTTTATTTGCTTTTAGCTAAAGCTCTGTTTGGCTGCCTCAGATATAAGAAGATTGGTCTTAGGCTTGTGTACCAGTTTGTGCTGGTATGAAACAGGTACCCAGGTGAGGCTGCTTGGAACACACAGAGATCCATTTAAATCATTTACTATGAATATTCTACCAAATAACAAAATTTATCTGAGTAGTTTACAAGTAAACACGACCATTGTTCCTTGACATTTGCAATTGGAGGGTGACAGCTGATAATGTAATACAGGAGCTGGTGCTTTATTTTTGAACTTATTTCCTACTTTTTGATATTCTTTTCAGCATCTTCTTAAAGGGTTTAAAAGACAAGATCTCTCTCTACCAGTCAACACAGCTCATGTTTCTTTGGGGTTTCTATGACAAGTAGCGGACAGCAAGCATTGGCATCCTTCCAGCTGCTCATGCTTCGTTGTAGTAGCCTGCTGACTCCCTCAGGGAACTTCTGGGAGCCTGTCCGTCAGCATCAATGGGGGTGCGGAGGGAATGGTGTTGCACACGTAAAAGTTCTTGCCCAGGCTCCTATGCCAGCCCATTGTGTGAGGTTTGCCCTTTCAGACAGCGGAGTCCCCTCTTCCTGTTTGTTCTATGAATGGAGGAAGGCCAGGGCTTGCAAACGTGACAAATGAATAAGGCAAAAGCTGGGTTAGGAGGAGGACTCAGCAGCTGAATCACTGCGGAACAACATGACTTGAGATAAATGGCTTCCTGAACCAATGAAGAGACAACAACAGCCAAGCAGGAAGAGTGGCAACTTTATCCATGCAGGAAAGAGAAAGCATTTATAGCAGGAGTCTTCTTTTACCAAAATAGACGGCAGGAAATAAATTGTGTTTGGGTAGAACTTTAGAAGTCATTTGTAGGTCATCACATCTTATTTTAGAAGTTGGTGTCCTAACCTCTGGGTTCAAACAACAACTTCACTCTTCAAAGAAAATGAAAGACTTTGGCTGAAATCAGTCATCAATTAATATAATCAGTCAGTTGATATAGACAGAAGTATATTCTAGTCTAAAGCCTAGTCTAAAGACTCAGATAATTTTTGGTACTGTAAGAACTAACAATCATTTTTAATTTGGTGACACATTATATCATTTTTTTTTGCCAATTTTTTTTTAAATTTTATTGAATTACCAAATTATACAAGCAATCAGAAAAAAGAAAACAGACATAAGTTACGCAGTATTAATAATAACATGTCCATCTAAGTGGAATCATATAAAAAAGAGTGATAAAGATATGAAAAGAAAGCAAAAGACATGAAAAATAATAGAGAGAGAGAAAACAGAATAAAAGAATAGCTACTCAGTACATAAAATGTACCATATCTATCCTGAGAATGAATTTAATATGTATCTATGAATTTAATATTTACCTATCTATTAGTAAAATCTCAATACTACTTATATCCATCATCCTTAACTTCCAAGGTTATAACAATATTTAACCAGAAGTATCTATAGTAAAGGGTGTATTATCTTTATCATTACTATTAAATCCTCATACAATAAAAATATCCTTCCAATTATCTTTCCATAATTTATTCATTGGAGCCCATTCCTTTACAGTCTTATTTCTATCCATCTTCTCATATAACATGGCGGTTAGCAGATCCATTTGGAACATTTCATGCAATTTCATTATCCAGTCTTGTTTCGTGGGAATTTCTGTATTTTTCCATTTTGAGGCATAAAGAATTCTTGCTGCCGTTACCATACACAATAATAACCTCCACATTATATCATATTTTTGAGGGTTTGAAATTATTAGCTTTCATAATACAAAAATTAGATAATTTATCCTATTGAATGTGTTTTATATACCAGTAAACAAGCTATACATTGTGTTCCTGCTACCTTTTCTTTTGCTTTATTGATCTGTGGCTTGCCCTTGCACTGCAAGAACACACAATTCATGTTCCTTATTTTGACTATCCCCTCACCCAGTTCTCTCCACTAATTTCTAGAGTAGATTACAAATCAAACTGGATTTAGTTCTCTCTCTGATATTCCTTTCAAATAAATGCTAGCTGCTGGCATAACCTATGAACAATGTGTATGTGCTTATTTACTTTTTATTCAGAGAATCTGATAAAATCAAACAAGCCAGTTTGATTCTCTTGATTCTGCTGCAATGGGAAAAATGAGGCCCTCCTGATGTTTTTGAACTACAATTCTCATCAGAAAGTATAGTCAGTCCTTGAATTCAGACTGCAAATGGCTAAAACCTAGCATTTTCTGTATGGTACACATTTTCTCCTCATGGTTCTGCTTCCATCTCTGGATGAATATGGTTTGCAGGTCTTTGAAGAACTTCATAAGCCTATGAGCAAACTCAGTGATAGAATGAGTGTGATTCCCACATTCAGCCTTCCTTTGTTCATGCCACCTTCAACTGTTTGAAAGAACTATTATTTTTTTACCAATGTTTATTTGCTAAGTCTTTCATTTTACAGATTAGCTGGCATCCGATTAGTGACTTATGTAGGTCTCAGTTGCTGAACACCTACGATGCAGTTATTTTGACATTGTGCAATGGCCATATTTAGCTGACAGCAGAAGAAGCAGAGTTGTGCCTGTGGAACAGGGAGCTCCTTTTACCTCTGGTCCATGGGGTGCAATGCTAGCATCCATATCATCTATGCACCATCACTGTGAATTGTGCAATTATCACATTACACAATGTTGCTAGTCTACACAGGAGTAGCATAGTGTTAACATGGTATAATTCTGCCAGTTTATATTTACGCTATGTTGTGGCTATAAAGGATTGTGGCCATAGCCTATCAAGGAGTCAGCAAGGGGAGAAGTAGGAAGTCCCAGGGGATGGTGAGCAAAATGAGAAAAAATTTCAAATGATCCTATCTTCCCACTTCTGTATTTGAATTTCAGCTCCTGTGAAATAAGAGAGAAAGAGGTAACATGAAAACTGAGCCTACAGGCTGTCTGGGAAGAAGCAGTTTGACTGGGACGCCTTCTGTTCAGCCTCAAGCATTTAGTGTGGTGTTAAGGCTGAATCATATGTCTTATTTTTTTCCAGATGACTCTTGCCAATTTGTGCCTTTGGGCTTCACATACAGGTCTAGAAAGTGCTACAGAAGAAACAAAAGTAATTCTCATACACGAAAGTGTTACAGGAACTGTTCCTGGCCAGTGTGGGCTACAAGGGGGAGGAAACTACATTGTGAAGACATTTGTGGAGAATTTCAGGTAAAATTCCAATTATATATTCTGAATAAACTTCCCAGCAGTCTGTAAAAAATGTTCTGAAGTGCAGTGGTCAAGTTTACATTTTTCTGGAAGAAAGTGATGGCATTTTCCCAATCTGTGATCAGCCATTTTCCTTTCACTTTTCAAAGCCTCTCCTGAGAAGACACTAGAGTTTAGAGTGTCTTAAGGGAGCTGCATGTTAACCTCAAGGTGATTTTTTGGATCCCACTCCCCCATTAATCCTTGAATTCAGACTGCAAATGGCTAAAACCTAGTTAAACCAAGCAGAAAATGCCTGCTTTAGAAGATTTTTTTTTGCAGTTTGCCATCAGCATTTGGCAGCAACATGGGAAAGCCATTTAAAACCAGAATTTCCTGCTTGTTTTAAGGTCTTTTCCTAATTTCATACTGAATTTTGGCAGCACATTGGTATGTATATACGTGTGTGTGTGAGAGAGAGATAGGATCCACAGCAGGTCCTGTGGGGTGAAAATAGTACCTCAAATAACTAAAATTGCCTATCCAGGCTTTAAAAGTTCAGCAGAATCAAGACAACTTGGATTTATTTATTTTCAATAATACTGATCAGAGATATGAATCCTGAGGACGAAGGGAACAAATTTCATCTCCCCACCAAAAGCCAATTTTGTGTTCCCCACACTCTCAGAAAGAGATAAAAGGAAACTCCTATATTTTAATCAAGGCAGGGAGAAAGCTTTGTTTTCTCTAAGAAATTATCAAATTATAAGAATAACAGAAATACTACATTGCATTTTTGTTTGAAGTAGATATTTTTCATTACATGCATCATGGCTGTGAAGCTCTTACTACTTTGACTACATATGAAAAGTCAGACCTGACTATTGATCATAAAGGGATCAATTTATAGAACAAAGTGCACTTCTCATGCAAGAATACTGTCATAGGATGGCCTCTATGCAAAAAGACATTTGTAGTGCTCTCTAAAGTAAGACAGTAACAATAAACTCAAACTTCTCTTTATGTTGTTCTTCTGTTGAAGTGAACTGTTTGCTTTCATATAATAGATAAAGGACAGGAATTTTCTAATGACAACATATAGACACACATACAAATATCAATGACATATGACTGCAACCAAATCTACTGACACACTCACAATTGAGCATATTACCAGTGGTAGCTCCAATATTAGGGATGCTGAATCTTCACAGAATTATAGTCTAAACACTAAATGAGTTACCCAAGATGCTAAACGTTGCCCCCAAATAGGTGTGACACTTCAGATACCTCTTTCCAAATCTGAACTAAAACACATAGCAAATTAACTGCCCCACCAGCAATGAAGCTACCAGCTCCCTCCCCCATGCCCCTAATTATCTCCCACTTCTTACATGACCTTCCAGTTGTGCTATAGATCACACAGCCCTAGACTGAAGAAATTAGAGTTCAAAGAATTTATTATCTCTACTCTAATTAATGCTTCCAGTGCAAAATGAATTCTGTACATCAAAAATAGCACATCTATTAAGTAGTGATGTCTAAATCAAGGTAATCTCATTTTCAGAATCCAAAAATATCCTGAGTTTGAAATGAAATATCTCAGGGAAGCTCTTACTCCTCCTCCTCTTCCTTCTCTTCTTTGCATGTTACAGCCAGATTTCATTAAAGAGAGAGTATTTTCAAACTTCACAGTGATGACTATGGATATCCCTTTCTTTGCCTTGAAGTTATCATAGGTTGGTAGCAATTCTGGCTGAAGTCAGGCTGATAGTGATGTGATGCTAGGTTTGTTCTAGAGCTATTCAAATCCTGAATAATAAATCAAGATGATTTTGACTGATTTATATCAGTTTTAGGGCATACTGTATTAATCCATTTTGGTTCTGGAATAGAACTTCACAGTCTGAACCATTTTAGACTGATCTGGAGAGCTGGGCATCAAAACTAGATGGGAAAAAGGCAGATCATGTGAAAAAGACACTAAAGTGGTGTGATATGAAGGGGAAGGAGGGTTGCTGGGCTCTGCTCATTGACATGTTTAGGGTGCAATCTGGGTCATTTTTTTTCTTTTTGACCCTTGGAATTAATCTCCTTTTAGGCTTTCCCGAGGCTCTACATTTAACACAGTTGTATGAAAAATATTATAGCAATTTTTGGTTTCCCAGTGGATGTCAATAGGGGAGGACTGGCAGTCTGGAACTCCTGAAACTCAATTTGCATTCAGGGTCTGGACAACAAAAAAGTGGAGTCTGGATGAATCCAGTCTGAATCCAGCCGTGTTCTAAATTGTTGAATTAATCTGCAAACCAAATTGGGGGCCCTGTTCCAAGGCTTAGTTCACCCATCTGTTGTACTTTTCCTTCTGAAGACCTTACCAGACTCATCTCCTGAAAATATTAGTGTTCTCCCCAAAAGGAAGCAGGTGTACGGTGAGTGAGACAGACTACTAGTTCTAACTGACTTATTACCTGTGGCTGTGTACTTGCTATAGTTGGTTGTAAAACTTTAGTTGGGTGAAGTTTTTTGTTTGTTTTTTGTTTTTTGCTGCTGTTGTTGTGTGCCTTCAAGACATTTTTGACTTATAGAGACACTAAGGGAAACCTATTACGGATCTTTTTTGACAAATTTTGTTCAGTGGGGATTTGCCTTTGCCTTCCTCTGAGTCTGAGAGAATGTGACTTGCCCAAGGTCCCCCAGTAGGGTTTTGAACCCTGGTCTCCAGACCCCTACTTCAACGTTCAAACCACGACATCATGCTGGCTCTCTGTAATTGCTTTAGTTGGTTGCAAAGACTGATGTGTGATTTCTGTTTTATTGTAAATTTGGAAGTGTTTAAAAATTTCCAGTGTTTTTTGTCAGGAGCTTCTCTGAGACCCGTGTAGTACAACATAAATACAAAAAGCCCTTACCTCGGAATAAGCCCTTTTGAACACAGTGGGATTTACAACTAAGTAAACATGCATCGAATCATCCCCTGAATAAGCAAACAAGGGAGAAGCCACCTCACCACTAACAGGCTTATGGCTGATTATATTTCTATGCATCACCATCATCATGGCAGCAACATTAATATAATTGATGGCACCACACTGGAAGTAATTAAAATACAATTAGAAATCTTTTGTGAAGAGTAATTTTTAACGTCATCAAAATCACATCCACCTCTACTGCTGCCACCCAGATGGATTTCAAGCAGTCTCCACATGCAGTACTGTGAACAAATGAGAGCATGTTGTTGTGGTAGATTCAGAAATTATGGATAGGCGCTGTGATCAATCTTGTAAAGCAGTGCGTGTGTGTGACTTGTTTTCTTCTCTTTCACTCCTTCCCTCCATTTTCCCTGAATGTTCTTTTCAGCTGTTTAGCTAGGTGGCACTAAAAGCCCCAGAAGGTCCAGCAACCAAAAGAAGGGAAAAGCAATATTGTTCCCTTACAGCCAAAAAAGGATGCATTTGCCAGACTGGCTTCTCTTGTCCCCCCCCCCTTAAGGGTTTGGTTCATCCCATACTTTGAGAATTGTTAAAAAAAAAAAAAATCCATGACAATTTGTCTACATTTTAATGCTAACTTCACCTAATGTATGGGGGATTGTCTCCACACTTGCAAGGGTTGGGGCACAGGACCCCCACAAAAGTAGAAAAACTGCAAATATCACAATGTGTGTGCGTGTGTGTGTGTGGAAAAGAGGCTGAGGCACGGTGGAGAGCACAGGCACCCAGGGTCCAAACTAAGGGAACGGAGAGTGAAAAGAGGTGAGTTAACAAGGTGGGTCTATACTTCCTCTCTCTTGCCCATCTCCTTCCTTGGGTTTGGAGGGGGCACCAGGAGAGGAGGACCAGAAGCGGATTTTTAAAGAGCTGCATGGCTGAATCGGAGTTAATGAGAGGGAAGGTTCCCCAAGAAAAGAATCACTTGAGGTGTGCGGGCAGAGGTTAAAGAAACTCACAAATAATCAAATCTGTGAAAGTGAAACCAGCAGACGTGGAGGGCCAACTATATACACTATAAGAAAATTAGTTTCATATATATCTAATGCCTTCATTTTGAACATTATTTTCACAAATATACACATCTGAGTTTGCACTTTACCTGATATAGGTAATTTTGTGCAGATGGGAAAACTCTATTGTAACTCATTTCCTCTTCACCCCTACTTGAATCTCTATCACTACTTTTCCACACTCAGATGATCTCAAAACAAATAGGTGGAGATCTGTCCTGTATAGTAATGTTGTACTACCTTTCAATTTGATTGTTAACAACTTGAATGACTTCAGGAATAGTTTTTAAGACTAAGGGTCAATCTACAGGAGACACCATTCATAGTTAATAACTTGTTCATTAAAAAAAATATATATTTGCAGAGGCTGTATAGGCCACTGAATTATTGGAGAGCAAGAATAGGAAAGGTGATTACAGGCTTTTTGGCTTTTCTTGAATTTTATGGTTCACAAGCCAACTTTGGTAACTTTAGCAGATTGTGCACATAAGGTGTAGGCCTTGAATAAAACCTTTTCCATTTTCAAAATACAGAAAAGGCTTGAGGCAGGGAAGTTCCCTGCTCCCCTTGCTTTGGATTTGATCAGGAAGGAATGATGAAGGTGCCTAAGTGAAAATTGAAAACAGACAACAAACATTAGTGCATATGCTGGGGTGGAGGTGGGGCTTGACAACATAGTGGTATGTGAGAGATGATATGAGCAGGGAGCAGCCAGCCCTTGGAGGACTTTGAAAGGAAAGCTAATAATTTGTAAGTTGTATTCTTCTGTGGGGAATAAAGAGTGTCAGTGAAAGGATGACAGAGCCAAGGTATTTTGCTTTGGCAGAAAAATCAGGGATAAGATTGCTCCCTTAAGCTCTGGAAACACTATACTTTATCAAGAACAAAGATGATCACCTTGCTAAGAATCTTAGCCAGGTTTAGTTCTCAATTTTGGTCAGCAACTGGACAAAGGACTTACAGTGAGCCTCCTCCATCCATCCAGAGCCTTGCCCTCTCCAGCACCGCCACCCACAATATGACTGTTTCTTTCTATAACTTCCTATCCTAACCCACTCCTGCCCATAGTTTTCTCAGCATTTGCAAACTCTTGGTCTGAGGCTCAGCTTTGTTGATTTTTCACCTATCCATGGGTTCTGCAAGTTCCCTTCCTTTCTAAAAGTTGTGTTGGTTGACAACTAAGAGAGGAGAGGAGAGGAGACCATTTGATGTAAGGCATCAAATATATTAGTCCCTCAATTCTCACAATATTTATGTACAGGATGGTTGGATCTGTACTTGTCTCTGGTTTGTCCACAAAGCTCATAGAACCATAGAAGCTGGTGCCTTCCATGTTGATGGGTGTGTGTGAATCTCTCTGAGTTTTAGTTTAAACTTTAAAGGAGTCATTCAAACTACTGAAGCCTATCCTCATAATAGATGTGGAACCGCAACTTCACAATAGCTTCAGTACCTTGGATAGTTCTCTTAAGCTTTATATTAAAACCCAGAACAGATTCGCTGCTCCACTGTCATGGAAGCTACCAGCTGCCGCGGCAGGACAGTCCAGATGAACATTCTATAATGGCTGTCTGGGTATCATGGAGAAGTCCTAGCAGACATTTGGTTCAGCATCCAGAATGAATGGGATATTTGGGGCTATTTTACTACTTCTGATTTTTAAATTGTATGCTGATTTTTCAAGGGTATTTTGGAGAGGGCATTTTCTGTTTAAGATTGTTAGTCACCCTGTGGATCTCTGTTGAAATGGGAAGGCAAGATACACCTCCTTCAATAAATAAAGTGTTTGCTTTGGTTCCAAGAGATTTACACATGTGTTTAGTATTTTTTTTAAAAGGAAAGTGTCAGGACTAGAATGGCTAGGCCATCCTCCAGGATAATTCCTGGCAACCTGTTAATTTTTGTGTGCACACCAGCTTACCTGTATTCTGTGGCTAGAAAAAAAAAAACAATTTAATATTTGTCTTATTTCAGTCATCTTTCCAACAGTGGAAAAAGATGGTGTGGTGTGATGTGGTGGATAAAACAGTGACTAGAACTTGGAAGACCTAGGTTTAGATTTACATTCAACCATGAAGTTAATTGCAAGACATTGGGTCAGTCACTACTTTTCAGATCCCTTTCACACTGCACAATTATAGCACTATGATTCCACTTTGACTGGTATGTCCTCTTGGTAAGCAAGAACCCTCTCTTGATTTTATTTTTCCTCCTGTTTCCTTTTCCAAAGCGCATCTGCACAAACAGGGAACATAATAGCATCAGTTCCCTATAGACTTATTATTGTTTATTTTCCCTTGTGGCAAAAATTGTCCGTAGTTCCATCACTCTCTTTCCTCTTCTTTAATAAGTTTATCAGTCCAGAGATTAGTTGGCCTTTTATCCCACAACTGTGAAGTTTACTTAGAGGTTATTCAGAAGCCTATTATGAAGATGTTTATCAAAAAGCTTTTCAGAAATTCAACTGGATGTCTGCTAGATAGCTCTAAATTAAAGGTTTGTTGATTCTCCCAAAGAGTACAGAAAAAGTAGGTGAGGTAGTGCTTTCTTTTGAAGAACTCCTGCTGATTCTTCACAGCAAGATTTTTTCTTCTATACATTGAATTCTGCCTTTAATAACATTTGCCATCATTTTACCACAGTTAGAAGCTAAGCTAGAGGTGGTGTGCATTTTTTGGCTTCACTAATACCTTTTAAAAATTGATGTTACAAGGTCTCTCTTCCAGGTAGGAGGCTGATTTTAGTACTGCATCTATTTGACTTCATTCTTCATGTGGGAGGGGGTGAACAAGGTATGGATATCCATTTGACATTTTCCACTGTGTTGTGAAGGAAAAAGCTTCAACCAGTGCCAAAAAATCCAGTTCTCTTTTGATCTGATAACAACTTTCTTCAGTGGATGCTATCTTGCTTCATTTCCTCTTAGAGACTGATTGATTGACTGATTGATTGATTGATTGATTGATTGATTGATGCTGGATCTTTGATGAAGGGAAGGCACGACACTTTTTGAAGACTCTCAGAGTAGAATTCAATGTGAAGAGAAATGTGTGTATGTATATGCCTTCAAGTCATCTGACAACTTATGCTGATCTCATGAATTTCATAGGGTTTTTTTAAGCAAGGGATTACTCAGAGGTGGTTTTCTCAGTTCCTTTCTCTGAAATATAGCTGACAGCACATGCTATTCATTGGCAGTTTCTCATTCAAGTCCTATCCAGGGCTGACCCTGCCTAGCTTCCAAGATCAGACAGGGTCTGATACCTTTGGGGTACTTAGGCCTTGAAGAAGAATGTATGCTCACAAGGACTAGCAAAGCATGGAAAAGTACAACCAAAGACTTCATGGCTACTTCTGCATTGGTGCAGAGCCTGCTGAGCACTGTGAAAAAAGGACTGGAACAGTTTTAGTCAGGGAATCATCTCCTTTAAAGAGCCTGACTGATTGCTCTGTTTCCTAGTCTATGTACAGACAGAGGAAGTATCACCCATAAGATTTTTCAGCTTTTAAAAACAAAGCACGCTTTTGCAGAAAGGCTGGAGAGAACATCCATTTTCAAGGCAAACCGTAGTGCCTTAAAAGAAATTCCAGCAAACAAACAAACGAAAAAGGAGAGAAATGAAAGGGGGGCACAGACAGCCAAACATTTTACAGGAAAATAGCATCCTGACCTTCTCTGGGTTAAAAGCTATCAATCAAGTTTAAATTTAGCTCCCACGCAGTCCCCAGATGAACAGGAGGCTGTCGGGGCAAGGAAGGCTTAACGCCTGAGAATGTTTGTACTGTGTGGCAAGGAAAAAAAAAGAGCCACCCAAGCTTAAAGTCAACAAAGGGCAGCCTGTAAAAACAAATGGGGGCTGATGAGAATGGTGCTGCCACCAGAAAGCTCATTAGCGGCCAGATGCAGCCACTGGGACCGTCTCTCTGCAGTTTCCGCATAGACAATTCCCCAGCACAACTGATACCACAGACCCTCTGACTCAACAGCTCTCCCCCCATCCCTCCCCCACACCTTGCCCTACAGTATAAGGAATGAGCAGCACAGTCACCAGTTCACACATATTATGCTCAGCCTCAGTGGGAGAGCTCTTCCTTTCCTGCTGTCCTTATAGGGCTAGACTAACCTATGGCTCAAAGTGAGGGTGGCAAGGGAACAGGAAATGTCTATGTAATTGTCCAAGAAAGGAGGGAAGGAAGAATCACATTGAAGAGAGGGAGATGCCAAAGGAGTTTGAACGGAGTTGGCTCTTTGTGTTATAGGCTTAGGTCAGAAGAGAGCGGTGTTGACATTAGGAGAATCAGTGCATTCACCCTTTCACTCCTCTAATGGCAGACGTTGCTAGGAGTATGCCAATTCATTAAACTGTTTGTTTCTAACATTAAAGACACCATTTGTGTCATGATTCATTGCTTGCTGTTCATTCATCCCAATTGTTCCCCTACTCATATTTGGGGTTTTGTACATTTTTTTCTTCCTTTCATATTTATTTGATTTTCCCTTCCTTTCCACTTCCCTTAACCTTGGCACATCATTTTAGTGCCTATGGTGAGTCAGAGCTGGTTTCCTTAGCCAATTCTGAGTGGCTGACTCCCCCTTCTCCCCTCCTCTTCCTCCTCTTCTACTTATCTATGTTCTAAATTTTTCCCAGCTTGGGATTCAAGGCAACTCATGCAGTTAAAACAAACATAGTTAAAAATCCACAGCATACAAAAGTTTAAAAAAGCAATTAAATGACAAAAAATAAAAAAATAAAACCAGTTAAAAACATAAACCATAAAACAACAATAATGAAGAAGTTTAGTACATCATCCACAGTCTGTTTCCACTAAAAAAGTCAATTCTTAAAGGACATCTGAGATAAAAAAGGACTTCACCTGTCTGAAGAAAGATAGAAAAGAAGATGCCAATCTAGCCTCTCTGGCAAGGCAGTTTGAGAGTCTGGTAGCACCCATGGAGAAGACCTTCTCCTGTGTTCCCATCCAAACCTACCTGTGAGGGTGGTGAGACAGAAAGTAGGGCTTCCTCAGAAGATCTCAAATCATGGGCAGGTTTGTCTGGGAGAATACAGTCTGTCAGATAACCTGAGTTTGAGCCATGTAGGGCTTTAGAGGTCACCACCAGCACTTTGAATGGTACCTGGAAATGGACCAGCAGCCAGTGGAACAGAGAAGTTATGTCCTCCATGTAACCAGGCCCAGTTAACAATCTGGTTGCAGCTCTCTAGACCAGCTAAAGGTTTTGATCACTCTTCAAAGGCAAGTCCACATGGAATGCATTACATGAACCCAAATGAGATGTAACTAAGGCATGTATCACTTAATTCTTCTGGAATAACCCAAATGTTACATTGTCCTGGAACATGAAGTGGGGAAGGAGGCCACAAAAAATGGTGGTTCCTATGAGCAGTGCTCCTCTGAATTGCACAAGAATTATGGAATACCCAGGACATTTTGGAAAATAAAATGGTGTCTGCCAAGAGCAGCCACTGCATTTAGCTCTGCCATTGCTACTGCTTGGAAAACACATGCTCTTGCCAATAGCTGTGAATAGAGTAACAAAATACGAAACTATTCATTATTCTTTACCTTCATTTTGGAACAAATGAAAACTGAACAAAACAAGTCTTTCTCAGATCAGTTTTTCATTTGTTTCAGAATGAATGCACACGTTGGTCTGCATTGGGAAGCAGGTTTTAATGGTAAGATCTGTTGCTGTAATTTTGTGAGAGGCAGTTGTATAGGAGAAGGAGGAATCACATCTAGTAATGGAACACTGCATAGGTGGCAGCTGATGATATGGCACTCTGAAGATATCTGTATAGCAGCCAGGGCTATACAGAGCAGAACTGCATACAGTACCTCTGCTGTGCCCTCATCCATGTACTTTGAACCCAAGGCTGTCTAAATTATTTCGGTACTGGAGCTGAAAGATCCTACAAGAGTCACTCTTTGGAGTAAAGAACACAGCAATGACAAATTAAATAACTGTCTCTCCCTGCCTTTTCAAACCAGGGATCCGAGGCAGCAGCATCCCTTTGCCTAATGGCACAACTGACCCTAGAGAGCAGCCTTGTCTTGGATACTCACAAAAGCAGTAGTAGTTCCCAGGCTTTCACATTAGCTTTGCACCAATGGCACTCTCTTGTGCTCCTGCAGTATATATGAAATACTTCCCTTTCTTAACAGAAATCCTAATTTTCTTTTCACTACATTGATATATTCTAACTGTCAGGCCTGCATCCTGTGGAATCCTGGACCCTTCCACACTACAGTTACAACACAGTTACTTTTATATTCTACAGTTACAGCTTGACTTTTACGACCATGGTTCCATCATATGGAATCCTTGGGACTGCAGTTCAAGAAGTATTTAGGATTCTCTGCCTGAGAGATCTAGTGCCTCACCAAACTGGAAATCCTAGAATTCCATAGGATGTAATCATGTCAGTTAAACTGGTATCAAAATGCTGTAACTGTGTAGTGTGAAAAAGATCTAAAGTATTTTCTCTTTGTGCAAAAGAGCCCTGGGTTCCAAATCTTACGTAATCCTCATTCTTGTTGAATGGTCTACTAGTACATCTTATCTCAAATCCTGCCTCTACATATAACTAAGAGCTGGTCCATTGTTTCACATGTAAATTACCTTCTCTCTCATCACTTGCAGGAAAAACAGATTACCAGCAACTGCATGTGATGCATGTTTTCCTGGGTTTCAGGAGCAATGTAAGAGATGAAACTACTGGATGTATTTTTCCCTGTTTAAAACCATCTCTGCAACAATATTCCACACATTCAAAACTAGTACGTCAGAGTGGAAACAGCTAGGTTAAAAATTCCTCATTTGCATAAAAATGGTGGGACTTCTTTCTGATTGGACATGTATAAAATTACTCTTGCTTGCACTGTAATTGCACAAGGAGTCATATATGAAGTCAGAGATTTTTAAACAGAGCTTGGATGATCACTGCTCAGGGTGCTTTAGATATGGATCCCTGCCCTGACAAGAGGTTGGGATCACTTCCAATTCTATCTGTTTGTAATATGGGTCATATATTTCTGCACAGTGCAGTAAACATATAATATTATGGCCATTCAGCCTGTTTAGAAACCTCCAAAGAAGAAGACTCTACCACACTCCAAGGTAGTATATTCCACTGTTGAACTGTCTTACTATTAGGAAGTTCTTCCTATTATTTAAGTGGAAGCTTTTTTCCTGTAGTCTGAACCCATTGCTCCTTGTTCTAGGCTTTGGAGCAACAGATAACAAGCCTGCTCTCTCCTTGACATGATATCCCTTCAAATATTGAAACGTGGCTATCATGTCACTTCTTAACCTTCTCTTCTGCAGGCTAAACATATCCAGCTTCCTAAGCTACTCCTCATAGGACATGGTTCCAGACAAGATGAAGATTTTAACTTTATTTGATTTAGTTCAGCTTGTTCCCTACCATCACCACCACTACCGCCTTGCTGGAGCTCTGTGCTTAATTTTCAAAGTGACTTGTCTTGTTAGCCTTCCAAGTTACACCAGAGAAAATGACAAAGAAAGCTCCGTCTGTGCTCATCCATAAATGCCTTCTTTGTAGTGCAGCCATGGCTTCTAAGGCAGAAGCTTGGACAACATCTTCAGAGTCTAGTTTTTCATTTAAAAAGAACACGTTTCTACCCCCCATGGGTGAAAAGAAAAACATGAAAATCTAGGCAGTCAGACACAAGCTTAGAAACCAGAAGGAGTCTGCTGAATTTCAGATTGCTAAGTTACAGGGAGTCTTTCACTCAGTACACATTCATCCTATTCAGCTACCCTCCACACTTAAACCAAATCATGTAACCAAAACCAGAAATTCATTTGGGACAATTCAGTAAACCAGCAAAATTTATTCACATTAAAGATGAGGTCAATATAGCAACTTTAGATGTAACTTTAGGTTCAAAATCTTGCATCAGAAGCTATGATGCATAACTTCATAATGATGGAGCCACATCACTTGACATGGTATGCAACCATGCTAATAAACTGTGATGATGCACAATATCACACATTGTGGATCAGGACTGTTGTGCAATGGCTACAATGCTGGCTCTCCTTACACAATGGTCCTGCTGGCATAACTATGCCTCTGCTCCCCTTCTGAGAATACAAATGTTGTGCAATGGCACAATTCAACTTTACGTGATCATAAGTCAGTTTACAATAACATAACTTTCAAACAGGATGTCACCTTTGCTCTTAGAGGAAAAGTCTATATATCTTTTTAGAGTGGGATAACAATTAGGGGTTTGTATCAGATTCACACAAATCCTAAACTCAGAACTGATACAAACAGACTTGGGACATGCTTGAATTAAAGTAGGTCTCCTCCAAAACAAATCAAGACTGACAACCTGAATCAGGAGATGTACCATGAACTTCCATGCAAGCAGAACTACTAAATGTTTCCAGTCTCAATCCATAATCCAAAAGCCATAAGATCATACTTGAACACTCCACTTGCCTGCTCTCTACCAGCCAGTAAAATTGTATTGGGAGGGCTGAAGGGACTAAAGGGTGGATTTAGGGGAGAAGGCTGATCACTGCTGAGGTCAGTAGAGAATTCTGGCTTCTACAATGAGAATAACTTACACGGGCATAAGATAGACTTACACCTATGTAAATCACAAACAGGATGCTAGCACAAATCTGAATCAGAATTCTCAGGGATTTAGAGAGTCTAATACTATGTCTTAAAAAACTAATATATTTCTCCCTGGGCTATCGAGGTAAGGAAATGACTGGGGTAAGGGAAGAGGAAAGGTATAGTTTTGAGAATGACGGTTCCAACTTTTGACCACAGTGCATGATTTTACCAAGGCTCTTCAATCTCTGCCTTTTGAGGGAGGGAGGATGAAATACTGCATTGCAGGATAAGTTCAGTGTTCATCAGCTTTCATTAGTTCACTCTCTAAACAGCAAGGCTGTGAAAACTGTTGCAGTGGAGTCTGGAATGGTGCAGCACTGATGCCGATTTGGAAAATGCTGGATATTCAAGACCTTCTGCCTCCACCACTGTATGTTCCACACTGGTCTTCTACTAGTCCAGAATTGCATTTTCTGTGGTTTTGGTTGCCACTTCAGGAAAAGGTTTTTTGTTTTTTGTTTGAAAAACCAGATAAAACTTCCAAATTGTTTTTCATTCATCACAACTCCTTAGCACCTATTCTAGATGCTATATATCATTTTCACAAAATCTGTGCAAAAAAATCCCAGGGAGAATAAATAAGCAGTGCTCTTCAGAATGATAAAAAGCTTGCTCTTGCACAGAAGTCCCTGTCCCTATTCTTCTGAAACATGGCAAAGTTGATCTCTTTAGAAGAGGCAGTTATTATTGCAAATTTCATCCAATTCTGAAAAAAAAAATGGAAAAAGCTGCTAATCTTTACATATTTTATTTTTTAAAATTCAAAATGTAAAGACACATATCCAAAGAATACCCATGTGATGTAATGATTTGAACACTGGACTACAATTCTGGAGACAAGGGTTTGAATCCCCACTTGGTCATGGAAACCCACCGGGTGACTTGGGCAAGTCACATTCCCTCAGCCTCAAAGGAAGGGAAATGCAAACCCCCTCTGAACAAATCTTGTCAAGAAGACCCTGTGATAAATCCTGTGATCTTGTCTTAGGGTTGCCCTCAGTTGGAAATAACTTGAAGGCACAGAACAATAATCCAAAGAAACCGCCGACCTTTGGTTTGGTTTTGAGTTATGGCAGGCATATTCTCTCCTTAAGGAGCTGTTGTGCCTGCACACTATGTCCAGACAGATCAAAAAAGATATGACCTATATTCAATGATTAGTCTGACTAGAATAGAAATCTCGAGTCCAAGGGGTTTGTGTAAGTGTTGACTCACCATTCAGCAATTGCTTCAGTGGTTTGCTCTGGCTGGGACAAACCAACAGGATTCAGGCTTATAGCTCTTTGCTTGCTTCCAGTGATAATCAATGAGAAGCAAAAATATCTGAGTTTCTGAATCAAGGTGCAAATTTGGACTTAGATTTTGGGCATTTCCACACCAGGCTTCTGTAATGGCGCAGAGCGACTTCTCACAGAGGTCTTCTACACCCTAGAGTGGACTGGCGTGGACTACTTTTTGTAGTTCCACACCAGAATCCACTCAGGAGCAGCCGGAACTAGCTGCGCTGTGTGTTTTTTAAAAACCTCTTTTTCTAGGTTTTTAAAAAGCATGGAGCGCGCAGCCCTGTGCTGCTCCATCACCCGGCTCTGATGTGGATTTGCAGGCACGCACAAGTGTGTGCCTGCAGACCTGCCAGGGGCGGGTTTTCAGCTGGCGAGTTTCTCCGGTTGGTGGAGAGCCTCCACCAACTGGAAGCTGCCATGTGGGACGCTGAAGGAATGTGGAACAGCGTGCGTGCGCTCCTTCGCGTGGCAACGGACTTGCCCGGCTGCTGGTAAGCTCTGTTTCTGGGCGTTTTCTCCCATTCCCCCCCCCACATGTGGAAAGGGCCTTAATCAGGAGTCCTCTGGCTGAAACTGAGCAAAACTGGGCCATTTTCCAAATTGTTGAAATGAGGTCTGAACTGAATCTAGTGGTTGGTGCACCAAATAAAAATCCCTATCTAAGGGCCTTTCCACATGACACTGTTAAAGCACTATTAATCCACTTTCAACAACCTGAAGAATTCTGGGGTTTGTAGTTTACTGAGGCCAAAATATTCTCTGGTTGAGAATTCTAAATGACCCTCCCTAAATTGCAAACCCCAGGATTCCATAGGATGTTGAAAGATGAATAATAGCAGTATAACAGTGTAATGTGGAAAGGTCCTAAATGAATGCTGAAATGAATTTTGAGGAACGAATCACCATGACATCACTTAACATCTCGAGGCTTTCCTTATGTGCAGAGGTCTTCTCCATACATAAAGGAGTTCTGGCCAATCAGACTTCTGGTTCTCGTAGAGTAGCTCCTACTCTTCTACGTCTGTACATATAGCAGTAAGTCCCCTTCACATTAAAGCTTGAAGGATAGCCACCAGGTGATTGACTGATTGGTTGTACTTGTGCAATCACTTTTCTGTCCGTCAGCACAGCCATTGGCTATTTCCACATGGGGTGAGGGAATTGGCCCATGCCGGTACTTACCGGACTTCTCGGCTCTACACTTGGATCCAGGCTAGTCCGGAGCAGTGTGTGGCCGCCGCTCCACACTGCTTCAGGGACGAAAATGGAGGCTTCCGATTGGTCGAGGCTCTCCACCAACCGCTGAAGCTCGCCAGCCTAAAGACCATCCCTGGCAGATCGCAGGCTCGCAGTGGTACGAGTCTGCAAATCCGCACTGGAGCATGGGCACGGAGTGGCCGCTCTGTGCTTTTGAAAGACCTGTTTCAAGCGGTCTTTCAAAAGCACACTGGATGACCACTTTGGGTCATTCCGGAGCAGACTGAGGTGCGGAACTACACTAAGTAAGTCCGACCCAGTCTGCTCCCAGGTGCAGACGTCCTTCCTGGAGGACGCTCTGCACCGTTTCTTTAAGCCCATGTGGAAATGGCCATTGTTGCAGACAGGCAGTCCAAACTGGGTCATATGAAGGGAGGAGATGGACAAGCCTGGTTGATGCCAACTAATCATAGCTCAGGGGATGCTGCCGAGAGGGACTTATGGGAGAGAAAGAATGCCAAACTTGTCTCTGACAGAGGGCAGATAGAGGAAGGATGGCCCAGAGTTAGGGAAAGATGGCCTAAAGACAGGGGAAAGCTGCAATAGAGACAGGACAGTCAGCCAGGGGAGAAGAACTGAATAGGATTTTGGAGAGCTGTGAATGGTTAAATAGTTCAGGGGTTAACATGTTATATAAATGTGTCTTAATACACTTATACTTTTCTGTTTCTTTTCTTTTCTTTTTTACAACTGTGTCTGGCTGTTCCTATTACATATTGATAGTCTGGCCACTCTTATCATAATGAATCCACAGAACAACACATCCAGTGGTCCATGCAGGGATCACTTTGAGGCCCAAGTACCCAAGCCAGGGAGGGATCTTAAGAGTGACAGGGTAGGGTGAGTGACAGGGACCCAGGAATGGAACTGCAGGGCCAGTTTGGAGAGGGGATCCATCACAGATTGCTTTGACAAGCGTTTGGCTTTTCAATCTGCTTTCAGTCAGCTTTAAAAGATTGCTTTGTTTCTGTTCTGTTCCAGCTTGTTGGCCTCCTTGAAGATCTCAAAATCTACCAAGGCTTATAGGGGAAAATGCACACTATCCAATAGCCTGGACCTGAGCTATATAGAATAATAACCAACACATTACAGGCAATTCAGCTTATACCAGATCCCTTGAGGAAGTAGGCTCAATTTTCCCTTTCAGTGAGAGGAAGGTATTATCCCTAGGAACACAAGCAGAACCCTGCTGGATCAAACCAAAGGCTTATCTGTTCACATAGTGGCCATCCAATTGCCCATGGGAAAGCCAGCAGTAGGATGTGAGTGTGACTGCAACCTCCATCGCATGCTCCCCAACACTGTTATACAAAGGCAGTGTACCTCTATTACTGGAGAAAGTATAAATGATGAGAAGGCAGTGATAGCATTTATATTGATAGGACTTTCCCATATTAATTCTGTATCCTCTCTTGTGTCTCTTGTTTTTCAAGTGATCTTCCATACTGCCTTGGACAATGGCACTTCTTAACATTTTGGCTTCTTTCACCCACCTGACTGGCGTCATCATGTATCTGGCTTCTATCACCCTCCCATTTCTTTATTTGACCTTACTTTCCCCTACTTATGGCCCAATCATGCAGTCAGGATTCACCAGGACTCTTCCAACCATTTCTGTAAATTTTACTACATCATTGCTAATTCCATCGTCACACTATTTATACACTTCCTCTAAAAAAAATAGATCATGCATTCAGGTATTCCAGTAATGATGTTTGTGTGTGTGCGAAAGAGGAAGAGAGGAAGAGAAGGAGGGGAGGGAGGGAGGGAGGGAGGGGGAGAGGGGGAGAGAGAGAGAGAGGTCATGCATCCATATAGACTGGGTGTGGGAATGTGTGGCCCTACAAATGTTGGGGACTGCAACTCCCATCACTCTTTGTCAACATAGCCAGAGGTGATTAATGCTGGGAGTTGCAGTTCAACAACATCTGGAATTGTTAAAGTAGACAAAGACATGTGGTACTATTTACATACGTAACATTTCAGAAGATAGTACCCGTACAGAACAGATCTATGTATCTACAGATCTGATTTATCAAGCCTTCCAGTCTTCTGCTACTCTGTCTACCCTGTGGAAGAAGCTGAATGCCCATTTGTCTTAAGGTTGCCTTCGGTTAGCTTGAGATGCAAGGGGGGCAGGAGCAGCCCTCAGAACCTCACACTGGCTGGGAATGTCACCTGTTGCCTTGAGAAGGGCAGACCCCGCAGGCAGCAGAGGCCAGCTTCTCAAGTGGGATCAAATAAAAACGACAGGCGTAGGCCTTGCCCATAAAAGGACCTCTTTGAGGTCAATAAAAAAGCAATTCATGTTCTGTTCCCTGTTCAGACCCTCTGGAACAGGCGGAGTATGAGAAACAGCCTGTGAACAGTTCTTGTCTGGAGGCCGGCCAACCAACTGAAGGACGCCCAGCCTTTTTTCACAGGACCTTTAGCTGCCACAGCTAACCCACAGGCAGCCTCAGCTGCAAGTTAGTCCTCTGTGCTGCCTTCCAGGCTTTCGCCCTAGCCGCCTCTCCCTCCTCCCCCCAGTACCTCCCAGAGTTGTCTGTTCACAACATTGTATGGCTGTGCCAAAGCAGCTGTCTCTTTGTAGGACAAAATAGTGAGAATCAGGGACAGGAAACACACCAGAGCCTCACCAGACAGTCAAGATGAAAAACGGACACTTCATGAAAACCTTCCTGTAATTCCTCCTCTCTCCCTCTTTCTCTTGGCTTTAAAAGAAAACCATTCTTGTCACATTTAGGGCAAACCTGTGTAGAAAATACTGTTACATATCCCTGTGTCTAACTTTCTTTTTAATACTTTGGTTTATAATAGCTTTATAAGAAAATATTTGTCCTCTGTGTGTATAATAAAAGTCCATTGGCACAAATTTATGTACATATATGTTTCACACAACTAGCATTGCATTCTTCACTCCAGTTCCCATGAAAAGTGTTCCTTCACTGCAAAGACAAGGCCATTCCAATAAATAAATGGGAGTGCTGAAAAGGGGATCATATGAAAAATAATCAGGAATGGTCAGGCTTTCCTGGGCAACATTCATTTGTGACTGTGGGAAGCAGCAGAGGCTGCATGTTGTTTGGCATTGTTTTGTTTTTAATTTAAAAAAAAAAAATCCCATCAGATGCTATTGTTGCCCCCTTGGTAAACCCTGTCCCGGGGTCTACAACTTTGATATAAAATTATTCTAACCCACCAGAGAGGTCGCCTGGATGCGCACGTAGGCAATAACGGTCGTACGATCGAAGAACCAGGTCAGGCCAGTAAAATCCCCAGTCACATTGTTACCCTGTATTGTGGGGGTCCCGGGAGGGGCGCCCAAATAACCAAATAAAAACACAAGATGGGGAAATTAACTCGAGCACTCTCTTAAGCTAGCGAGAGGCAGGGTAACTTAGCAGGGATCTTGCCACCCAATGTCTACAGGGTCAGACCAGAAGAGCAGTCAGACAGTTTTCAAAATAGTAAAAATGATATTTTTATTAAAGGACAAACAACAGAAAAGACACCACAAGCACACAGCTAACTAAGAGATTAAGAATAAGAGTTTTCGGGGGAAATGGGCGATACGACACCTTATCTGATAGTCCTGGAGAAAAGCGGAGGATTGCAGGGTGGAAAACTCAGCACGGTTCGCTGAGGGGGCGAATCGCTGGACAGAGTGACAGCAAGGCGGGATAGCAGTCTGGAGTGTTCCGGGGTTGAGCGGGCTCAGTTGCTAGAACTGAGGGGACGGCTTGCCAGACACAGCGGCAGCACAGCTGGATGGAATTCAGGAGCGATCCAAGCTGTCTGAGGAGGACTTGGAATTGGGGGCTTTTTATAGGGTGGATTGTGCCTACAGGTCATGCCATCCTCGGTGAGAACAATGCGAGTTTGGAACGGGACAAAGCTTTGGCAAAGGTCAAGTTTTACATGATCGGCTTAGCGCAGGTTTAACAATAGTGTAGCCAGTATGCAAATAGCTTGGCATTGTAAGGGCGTTGGCTCAAGGCCAAGCGTCTTTGTGTAGAGTCGTGCTTAAGCAAGATGTATCTACAAGAGAGGTCCCTGAAGCAACGGAGTGGCGTTAATCTGCCTGCCTAAATGGGATTTGGAATGCCCAGTACTTACCAGCCGCACCTGTGTACATGCCTGTTCGGTGGCCTCGCAAACACATGGAGTGGGGTGGCACGACAAAGGTCAAATGATTTAATACCAAAAGAGATATCTAGTGCTATCACTGGGTATGTTTGAACCATAGTAACAACGTAGCCACAGAATACCTCATGTTGTGATAACCCATGGTGGACAAAAGGTCCTTAACCTTTAAGGAGTCCACTTGAAGGGAGTAAAAGTGTTCCTGGAAAGTTGGGCACTGGAAGCAATAAAACCTTATCAAATCGATCTCCAGAAACTCACACCGCAGCCCCAAAGCGGAGGAAGATCCTGTTACTGGGACAACAACTTCCAGGAAATGCCAGGTGTGGAGTTGTTTTTCTTTTCTGTCCCTGTTTGTTTTCCCTGGGAGAAGATTTGCCTTCAGAGTAAATTTCTTCTACAAATAGTCCCTGTTTTTGGGCTAGTTAGGCAAGAGGCGAGGCAAGGAGAAGAGGTATGATGCCTCCCAGTCATATCAACTGACCGGTTCCCCCCTCCTGAGAGCTGCGCGATCTCCTCAGCGTCTCTTCGCTGAGCTGCTGTTCGATCACTGCTTCCTGGATCAAGGACTTCAGGAAGAGGTGCAGTATCATCCAAGCTGCAAATCCCTCAACAATCCCTCTTTCTTATTTCCACTCTCTATTTCTTTTAACCCTTGGGTGCGTGTATGCGTGTTTGCGTTAGTGCGTACTATTACTATTCAATAAAGTCATTCATTGGACCTTTTTGTGTGATTTCTGACTGAGCCTGACCCCATAAACATTGGGTAAAAGATCCTTAATTACCCTGTCCTCTTTGCATTGCTAAAGCGGTGTTCATAGCTAATTTTTCCCCAAAAGTGATAATTCTGACAGGCGTTGGGAATCCCCCTAAGGGGTCCCCAGCAAGCAGGTGTGTTATCTTTCTTGCAGCCTTAAAAGCTGACATCTTTTGAGAGGGAGACCAGTACACTCCCTTTTAAAATGCCAGGTGGATGAACAGAAGTGTCCATTTGCCAAAGGCTAGTTAACCATACTGGGCACTTGACCACAGAGGAAATTACCTGTCTTTATTATTCTGCTCAGTGGCAAGGAAAATGTGGCAACCTTATGAGAAATCCCAAACTAAACTAAACTAAACTAAAAATAGGGGAGTGATCATTTTTTCCACTAGATAAGGCAATCAGCTTACAAAATACTTGCAAGCCAGCTACAGTAAGTTATAACTGCACACTTACCAGTGTTTTAAAGAGGGAAATACAAATACTTGCAATATTCTTGCATTATTTTATCAAAAATTGCTTGTCCTTACAGATTTGTGAGTCTCTATTCCACCTTTCGTACACTATATTTGATTATTCTGTAGTGACACATTCTCTGATTATTCTTGGGATTAAAAATATTGTAGAAAAACAAAATTGTCCTAAAATATATTATCAACTGAGATGAAAAGCAGAAGAAGATAATGGCACTCCTCAGTTTTTTATCAAGTCAGGTATTTGTCTTGATAGCTCCCAACAGAGGAGGCAACTGGGAAGGGTGGTATAGTGGTTCTAGCATTGGACTAGAACTTCTGGACAACACACTAAAAATCATCACTCAGGCCATTTCCGCACTAGCCTATTATAGCGCTATTATTCCACTTTCAACCTCCTATGGAATCCTGGGGTTTGCAGTTTAGGGAGGGGCCAGCTGGCCCCTCCCTAAACTGCAAACCCCAGGTTTCCATAGGAGGTTGAAAGTGGAATAATAGCACTATAACAGGCTAGTGTGGAAATGGCCTCAGCCACAGAAACCCACTGGGTGATCTTGGGCAAGTCACACTTTCTTTGCCCTAGAGGAGGCCAACAGCAAACCCCCTCTGAATAAATCTTTCCAAGAAAGCCCCAGGATATGGTGTCCATAAGCCAGAGTCAACTTGACTTTTATTAATTATACAGTTTGTGTTAAAAATTATGAATTATGAATCTGAAGAACAGTTATGTTGGATTAGTTCTCAATTTTTTGTTGAGATTAAAGTATACTAGTGCCCCTACAGAATTAACCCATTTTCTCTTGCCGAGGTCACACACAGGTATGCCTTTGGTCTCTTAAAGCAGAAAGTGAAAAAAAGTACACAACTGAATCTTGCGTGGAGGATTACAACAATCTGTACAATTACTATAACAAGAACCCTCCTTCCCCTGCAAAAAGAAGTAAACAAATAAAATGAGTGAATAATCACAAGTGATGCTACACCTGCAAGTCTGCATAATGCGTCTATGACATCGCATGACATTTTTGGCATGCTGTCTCATACTGTGGTGTGATTTGGGTGGTGGCACCACTGTTGCCAATTAATCAGAACTTCGGCAGCAAATCAGCATCAACTGTCTCAATTACTATCAAATGGCAAGCGGCACACTGGTTATGGAATGCCCACCCATGGGAGGCCTGATTGACATTGATATTGGTTTCATTACAGGAGCAGGTGCAGCCTAATGATTTCATCCTAATTTGTCTGCATACAAGATTTTAGACTGTTTCAACTTTTTAAATTGCTCAGCTTCTAAATTAATCCATTGTTTAATATGTTTTGCCAACATTTCTCTCACAATATTATTTGGAATTTCAAAGTGCTTAAGTGAATTTTATTGCAAGCCATCCAGAGATCTTATGATATAGGACAGAGTGTTATTATTTAAATTTTTAAAAATCCCTTCCATCTAATCATTTGCTTTTTGAGTTGATTGGGTTGGGAGGATGTGCTAAACACAAATGGATGATTCTCTCTCTCTCTGTATGTGTCTTCAAGTTGCCTGTTGACTTATGATGACCCCATTAATTTCATAGGGTTTTTTTAGGCAAGGAAGACTCAAGAAGTGGTTTTGGCAGTTCTTCCTCTGGAGTGTAACCTACAGCAGCCAGTTTTCATTAGCGGTCTCTCATCCAAGTACTAACTAGGACTGATGCTGTTTAGCTTTCAAGATCAGGCAGGATCCAGTGCCTTCAGAGTTATTTAGGCTCTTTCTCTAACAGGTATTATAACAAACTGTCCTTAAATAGAAAGGCTCAGGATCAGCTCATGGAAGATGCCTCCATCTGATTGTCAGGAATTCTTACCTTCTGCTGCAATACAGCTTACCAGATTCAGTAGGCTCCCCTACCCATTCTTGCAGTATTTTCACAGGGGTGGCAGGGCTGCTATGGAAGGAAGGACGGTGCAGTCCCTTTCCACCAGCCCAGTAGTCCATACCTATGTCTGGATCTAACCCCAAATATCCAAGAGGTTATACTCCACCATTTTCCTTGAGAGCAGCAGTCTTGGTATTATGTCCTCTGAATTTTAATAAATTTCTTAATCATAAGTCAGCATTAAATATAAAGGCAATTGCTTGATCCTATGTCTTAACTAGTATGCCAGTAAGCATTTTTTTTTCATTTTATACTTTGTGTATAAAAGTTTGTTGATTTACTTAAACTATTTGAGACCATCTTTCAAAGGAGCCTCCAAGTTAAAACAGTAACAATAAACTTCAAAACATTAATGAAAGCACAGCAACAGTTTAATGAAATGACAATCATCCAGCCTCAGTATATTCAGTAAGTGATTACAGCTAAACATTATCAGTAGAGCTCATGAGAAAGCCACCAAAACCAAGACCATTTCTGCACGACATCACTGTCTTCGGATGGGGACACATTGCTGCCAGTCCACAAGTTGTGCTTTCACATTACATAGTTGCACTCCTGCTGCCCACATGTCCCCAGCTGTCACAATTGTAGGATATTCCATTACCAGAAAAAAACAGTAATGATCCTTGATTGCACGATGCTCCCATTGCCAATGACCATGTGGGAAGGGAGGAAATGTGATCCAGGTGCTTCCTTCCCCAGTGCAGCACAGAAAATGACTGACTGCAGTGAGGAAAGGAGCATGTCCCTTGTGCTCCCCTTCTGCAGGCAGTCAGCCAGGTGTGGAGGGGAGTATTTGGGTCATGCTCCCATCACAACAGGATGACAATAGAAAACAGTAAGGTGGGGAAAGGGCCTAAGGCAGTCTTTAAGGCCTTTCTTAAGACTAAAGGCCTGTGATGATGAGGCCCGATGGGCCTGAGCTGATAACACATTCCACATATATGGAGCCACTACAAAAACAATCTTCTCCTTTCTTTCTGCCAGTCTGTGGCCATTTCCGCATGAGCCTGTTCTAGCACTATGATTCCACTTTCAACATCCAATGGAATCCTGGGGTTTGCAGTTTCGGGAGGGGCTGGGTGGCCCTGTTACCCTGTATGTTGAGGGTCCCGGGAGGGGCGTCCATATAACCAAATAAAAGCACAAGTTGGGGGAATTAAGCTTGAGCACTCTCTTGAGCTAACAAGAGTCAGGGTAACTTCAGCTAGGATCTTTTACCCTATGTCTATGGCTTCAGGTCAGAGAGCGTAGCCAGACAAATTTTAAAGTAACAAAAATAACAGTTTTATTGAGAGATAAACAGCAAATAAGACAACACACACACTAGCTAACTAGGAAATAGAAATGGAGAGGTTTGGGGAGTGGGTAATACGACACCTGGTCTCGTAGTCCTGGAGAGAAAGACGGGGTTGCAGGGAAGAAACTCAGCATGGCTTACTGAGGGGAGTTCTTCAGACAAACCAGCAGCAAGGTGGGATGGAAATCCAAAGTAGTCCAAGGAAGTCCCAAAAGTGGGGACTTTTTATAGGGTAGAGTTTACCTACAGGCTATGCTATGCTTGGCAAGAACAAAGGAAATTTGGAGCTGGACAAAGGAGTTGGAAAAAGTCAGGTTTTGCATGATGAGCTTAACGCTGATGGCCCGACATAAAGGAATGGCTCAGCTCTCAGCCATGTGGCTTTGTGTAGATACGCGCTGAGCAAAGCCAGTTTGCAGGGAGGTTTTTCCCTAAAGCAACAGAGAGGCTTAAGCTGCCTGCCTGAATGAGGTCTTGGAATGTACAACCATTAACGGCCGCACCCAATACGTGCTTATCCGGGGGACCTCTGCAAACACATGAGGTAGGGTGGCAGAGAAAGGTCAAGCAAAGGCCAAATTATTTGATATCAAAAGGATATTTAGTGCTCTCACCAAACATATCATAACCGTGATAACAGCCCCTCCTGAAACTGCAAGCCCCAGGATTCCATAGGATGTTGAAAGTGGAATCATAGTGATAGAACAGGCCCATGCGGTAAGTGTGTGTGTGAGCTTGCCTGAATCTTAAAGTCCTTGGGGAAGGCTTTTCATGGGCCCACCATCATCACAGAGCTATCTGGTGAGAGAGTCCTTTCTGTGGCTGCTCCTAGTCTATCAAGCTCTCCTGAGGTTGGCCACTTCTCTGTTCAGCAAGTAGAGATCCTTTTCTTTAGAAAGGCCTGTGGAAATAAATAAGTAGTGCAAGAGAGTTTTTAAATGGTGTGTGTGCACTGCATTTTATCTTTAAGTTTTGAAAATGATTTTGTACTGTTTTAAATTATTGGTGCTTTGCAGATGATAGCCAGTTTAATTTTTTTTTCCAAGCATTTTTATCATTTGGTATTAATTGCATCTTATTTTAACCTTGTTGGGTCCCACGTCAGAAGAAAGGTGGGATTTTCAATCAGTCAGTCAGTCAATCTATCAATCAAACAATCTGAGCTCCCCGGCACATAAGAAGGGCCTGTGTTTCTGATCTGAACAGGCTAATACAAATCAAGTAATATGTTCCCAAGTTAGTATGTTGCATCGGGCTCAAAAATTCACTCATAACCAATGCAACTGATTCAGTATAGATTGTTATATGAACCTCAGATACGTACACAGAGAGAGAGAGAGAGGAGAGGGAGGGAGGGAGGGAGGGAGGGAGGGAGGGAGGGAGGGAGAAAGAACACAAATAAGGTAGTTTGGTACCACATTAATTGCTGTTACTGTGGTTTATAATCTGAGCCCAGGGCTTACTAAATATAATTTGACATCTAAAAATTGGCCATTCCAAACTGTTCCTCTTCACATGCTTGTGAGGCCCCCAGACAAGCACGCACATGGACATGGCCGAACAAGCTGAAAAATACAAGACAAATCCAGGCAGGCCAGTAATTTTCCGGCATGCAGCTTCAGGAGACCTCCAGGCAAGTTTACTTTGAAACTACATTAAGTATGCACCCAGCATACAAAGGATTCTCTGCCCCAAACCGCCAGCTTGACAACATTAGCACTTCCGAATAGCCAACTGGCAAGCACTCCCTATTTGCATACTGTCTGCGCTATTGACAACTCCGTCAAAGTCCAATCATTCCAAGTACTGACCTTTCGGAGGCTTTGTCTACAACCTGAAACCCATTGTTTTCCCTGGGAACGGACTACCCTACAGGCACATTTCCCCCTATAAGAACCCCTGATTTTGAGCGCTTCTTCGGATCGCATGGATTGTTCTTGGCTTCCATCCCACCTTGCTGCTGCTCCGTTCACCAAGCTTTCCCCTCAGCTTCCACTTGCTGAGAATCTCCGCTCCAACTGACTTTCTTCTGACTACCCGGGCTACAGGATCAGGTGTAGTATTTCCCCTGAAAAATCCCTCTCAAAATCCTCTATCGAATCTCCTACCTTTATCTTCTTAAATCTGTGTGAGTGAGTGCATACGTGTGCATTGACCATCTTTTTAAATAAAGAAAACAGTTATAATTTACTTCTGCTTGGGTTGTGACTCAGTCTGACCCCGTAAACATTGGGTTCAAGATCTCACTAAGTTGCCCTGCCTCTTGCATTGCTATAGCTTGTGCTCTGACTAATTCCCATTCCCCAATATTTGGAGCACATTGAGGTGTCTCTCGTGAGACCCTAGAAATCAGGGTAACATTGCCATAGCTCTATACTATGAAATTCTGGTATTTGTACTTGTGAAGTAATTAGAAGCCTTTACTAGAATGTTACCAGGCTGTACACCCCTGTGCTTTGATATGATTTCATTGGCAGATATTAACAGGCATAAATATAAATTTTACAGTGCTATGGGTGCATGCCCATGCTGGCTAAGAGGAAGGACTGGCCAAACAAGTGTGAAACACAGGCAGAACCTCAAGACATGGCCAGGTCATAGCTAGGAAACCTTCAGGGAATTCCAGTGACAGTGGACAACGTTCCTGTCGCATTCCCCTCCTGGCAGAGGCTCTACCGAGATCCCCGTGAGACACAGTTGAGATCTAGTAAGGTATGGAAAAGACCTAAGAATCTCACCAAACTAAAACCCTCAGGATTCCATAGTATGGAGAAATGGCAATAAAATGGTATCAAACTATTATAACTGTGTGGCATAGATATACTCTCTGTCTTGTTCAGTTCATTTTACTGGGGCTTAAGACATTGTCATCCTCCACTCCTAACTTTCTCTTGTTTTTCCACTGCTTCTTCATTATCCAGTGGAACATTTTTCAAGGGGAAAAAGATAAAATAGATTCTCAGCCCCTTCTAATTGCTAGCACAGAAATGCTTTCACCAGAGTACAGTATATGGACTGAATGCGGTTGAACTTATGGTACTTCCAAACAGCCACGCTCACAATTGTGTTTGCTTTTATTAAGGCTATGCTATTCTAGGTCCAGTGTAGAATCCTGGGTTGGTGGTCAATGCCAATGCAAGCTCTTATGATTTTTTATCAGCTCACACCACGTCTACACTTACTTATGAATGGGATAGTCAGCATCAAAGATGAGTTGTAAAAAGCATTAAGTGCCAAATTCTTGATTTTGTTTTTTTACTAAATTAAATAGAAAATTTCTGACTGGTAGAGTCTGAAATCAAAAATAAAAAGACTAGACTGAAACAAACAAATACATAAATACCAAAAGTATTCTGTTTTGCCTTTCAATTAAAAAAATATTAAAAAGAGCAATCTTGAATTTATTCAAATAGAAATGGAATGCTCATGCTAAGCCACCAAAATGTTCATAATTTCTAAAAGATGTCCTTTAAGAAATGATGTTCTTTTAATGATGAAGAATGATCCAGCCCAATAAGCTGGCATTAGGCTGTGCTTGTATGCTTGAAAAAAATCTGAGCCAAACAAACTTCCCACTTCCTTTCCCTTTGGTTTCTCTATGAATGAATCCCTTTCAGGGTAAATGTTGGAATTATATTTTCAGATCCCCAGACAATATAGGATCAGACCACAGAATTAAAGTGTTTTCTTTGTCTTATGATAGCTTTCTTGTGTAGGTATTAAAACATAGCTGGGGCAGATCAATAGATTCCTTTGAATGCAGCAACAGAGAAAATCCAATGCTTAAGCTAGCAGTGCACTGTCATTATTATAATTTTAGAAAGGAATTTAGATACTTTGACGTTTGAAAAAGAATGTAATGAAGTTTATTTAAAGTACAAATGCAAACAATCAGTTCTGCATGTTAGAAGGGATTAGATGCTGCTTGCTATTTCTTGCTTTAGAGAAATGTAAAACAACAGCAATTTTAAATTGGGCATCGCTTGGTTTCAGCATCTGTTAGATTGACAGAGGAAAGGTTTTTTAAAAACCACAAGTTCATATTTGCATCCACAATGTAGCAGAGTTGCATGTTGAACTGAGTTGCAGCAAAAGTCCCAAGTACAGCTGGAATCATGGGGCAGCATGAGCTTCGTCGTCCCAGCTATTCTGTTATTAGACCACATTACGGAGGACTGCTCTCTAAGAATGTCATATTAAAGTGTGCTAAAAACAGAAACAGGAGAGAAATTAAAGTGACTCTGGACACTTTAAAAAATACAGTGCCCATGAAAAAAAGAAAACAAAAACAAAAACAAAAAAACATATATATATTCAGCTTACACAAACATACTCTTCTAAACACTAGCTGAAAGTTAGACTGTGGAAGAACACTGTGTCCTCTTGATGTCAAGATACGTGATCATTTCAGTTTTAGGCAGAGATGGAAAATGTGTGGCCCTCCAGATGTTGTTCACAGCAAACTCCCCCCCCCCAACATTGCATATGCTGGCTTAGGCTGCTGATAATTGTAGTGAACAAAATCTGGAGGGCTAGATCACACGTTTCTTACCACTGGTTTAGAGGTTACTTCAAATCCTGAAGGCATCAGATCTTGACTGATCTTAGAAGTTAAACAAGGTCTTTCTTAGTACTTGGGGGAGAGAACTCCCTGGAATGCCCAGTACTGTAGGCTGTATTTCAGAGGGAGGTAATGGTAAACCACTTCTGAATACTTTTTGCCTGATAGAACCCTATGCAATTCATGGGGTTGCCATAAGTCAACAGGCAACCTGAAGGCACATACAACAACTACTAAAGATCTTACCTTTAACCAGTCTTGTGATGGTATATATATCTGGTCCTTAACTTTTCAGTACCATGACTGTGATTCTGTATTAAATAGTATTCAAAATCTAATGCTTTTTTTTTTTTTTTTTTGTATGCTGTGATCAATTACCGAACATGGCTGTCTACATATGTTTCCCAAATCATGCACACATATATGTGCTTTTAATATTAATATTATGGTTCTAACAAGCACACAGTTCACCCAAGAAAACTGTTACTGGGTAGGCAGCTCCAAATTAACCATTCCATTTCTCCATATTCTGTCTGGATGGTAGCCTCCTGAGTACAGGTAACAAATCAAATGTTTCTTTAAGAGTGATCCATAGTTTCATGATCTACAGAAGCAAAGACTTTTCTATAATCTGTAAGGATATACACACACTCTGTATTCAGTACAGGATGATTTTCTTTCTAAATTCTTGGGTGTATTCCTTTAGCCGACATATGTTTGCCATACAATCCCTAGTGCCCTTTCCTTTCTTGACCCCAGCTTGGACATCTGGCATTTCTCGCTCCCTATACAGTAAGTCTTTGTTGTATAATTTTGAGCTTCACTGTGCCAGCATGGAAATTTAATGCAAGAATCCTGTGGTTACTGGTAATTCCTGGTAATTCCTTTCTTGGGGACTGGAATATATGTTGAGTGTTTCCGATCTATGGGCCATTGTTTTGTTTTCCATATTTGTTGACAAATTTTAGTTAGCACCAGTGTAGATTCTCTCACTGTAATTTGAAGCAGCTTTATTGGTATGCCATCCGTTCCTGGTGATTTATTTCTCCCAAGTGTCCTGAATTCTTCCTTCAATGAATCTTTCATCTTTCATCTCTTTTATATAGTTCTTCATTGTATTGTTTCCACTGGCTTTTTATTTCCACTTGGTCATGTAATGTGTTCCCTGCCAGTCATATAGCATCTCAACTCTTAGTTTAAATTTGGTATTGAATACTATATCTTTATGCTTTAGGAACTTGTCTAGTTGTTGGTTTAAATTTCCCTTTGATTTCTCAGATCTTGTGCAAGAAGCCTCTTATTTTTTCTTTTTTGGTGTCATTTTCTATTTCTCTGTAATGATTATTATAACAGTTCTCCTGGTCCCTGCACACAAAGTTGCTGAACAGTTTTATTCAGGGCCTGTGCTTATTTCTGCCACCTTTTACTTTTGCTTCTTCTCTTTTTTAACTCCTTAAAGAGTTTCATCTGTTATCCACTGAAACTTCTCTATCTTCATTCTTCCCTGACAAAGTCCCTGGCTTCAGTCCAGAGTTCTTCTGGCTGCCAGTCAATTAGGATACATAGTGCAAATCTATTTTAACATTATCTTTAACTTCTCCAGAGTTGTTCTCCAGATTGTAGTTTGGCATGATGGTTAGTTTGGTGTATTTGAGCTTTACTCTGATTTTTGATATTAACAGTTCATGGTCTGTGCCACAGTCTGCTCCTGGTCTTGTTTTTGCAGACAAACTGGAGCTTCTCCATCTTCTTCTTCCAATTATGTAGTCTATTTTATTTCTATATTGACTGTAGTGTCCATGTATGCAGCCACTTCTTGGGTTGCTTGAAGAATGTGTTTCCAGTGAATGAACTGTTGACCTTGCAAAATTCAACCAATCGCTCTCCTGCTTTATTTCTTGAGCCTAGGTCAATTTTTTCTACAATCTTTATTTCTCCTCTCTTTCCTACCTTCGCATTCCAGTTGCCTATGATTAACAAGAAGTTCTGTTCTGGTGTGTGATCAATTTCCTCCTTGACTCCAGCATGCAATCTTTCAGTTTCATCCTCTTCTGATTCTGCAGCTGGAGCATAAACTCGGATTATGCTTTTATTGATGGATTTTCCCTGACGTCCTATTATTCAGTCATTCTTAGCATTATATCCATTCACTGTTTTTGCTGTATCTCTCCTCATTATTAATGCCATCTCATTTCTTTTTAGATTTTCATTTCCTGAGTAAAACACTGTGCAATTATCTGACTCAAAATGTCCCATTCCTGTCCACTTTAACTCACTCAACCCAACTATTGCAATATTCGTATGTTCTATTTCTGGTTTTCCTATGTCTGCCTTCCTCTGATTCATGCTTTCACCTCTGAGCATGTCAGTGGCTGAGTGTCTTTTCAGCTTGAGTCCAGTTGTATCATTAGCCACAGTGCTTCTCATAGCTTTCCTCTGCTGTACCCCAGTAGCTTGTTGAGTGCCTACTAACCTAGGAGTCTCATTTTCTGACATCATCTCTCATTTAATTTTGGGTTGTTTCATCATAGGGTTTTTATGGTAAAAGACATTCAAAAGGGCTTTATCATGCCTCCTTCTGCACAATGCTAACAAGTTAGTTATGGTGCTATTGCTGTTGTCTCTGACAGATCCACCATGAGAGTCACTGCCCACCTCTAACTACTGCTGCTGCTGTCCAGTAGCTGTTTGGAACATTTAGTATGGCTCATAACCAAAAGTCAGTCTGACATGGGGGACCCTAATGTCAATACTGCTGCCGTCAGCATAGCCTCTCACCTCACAGAAGCGTTCCAATCCCAACATCATGGAAAGATAATGCCATGGTGGGAAATTAACTATAGAGTTTGTTACCAATGAGAGGAACTGCATCCTGTATTCTTTATAGCTTCCCCCCTTATCATCAGCCTATTAGTAAGCTCATGTAACTATTTCTTTAGCTATTTTCACTATGTGCAATATGCTGGTGATTATTATTATTTTTTTAAAAAAGCATTCATCTCATGTAAATGTGAAATCCAATCTAGTGAACAGTTTGTGACTGGATGACCTTAGATGGACAAAATCTTACAAACTGAACTGTTGTGGCAGAAAGTAGCCAAATGTGGGAGAAATCTATTTACAAATTGGTTTCTTTTCCCAAAGGTGAGCTGAGAGAAGACTGAGGCTCTTTTCGGCATCCTCCCAGCATGGGGACATGAGAGGAGCAAGACCGAAATGATACTTCTGCATGACGTTGCTGCGGTCCCATCTTTTTCAAATTGCCAGCCAGTGTGATTGCAGGGTAAATCATTGACAGATTTTCTCTGTCAATGACCTCTGATTGCGCTGCACTCCTGCACTTACCTGTCCTGAAGAAGGTCCAGAAGTATGAGGAAGGCGCTTCCTGCACAGCATGTCCACAAACACAGCTGACTACCACTGGATAGCAAATCACAAAAGTGTTGATAGGCCTCCTCTGTTTCAGTCTGCTATGAACCGCATTAAGAAAGAGGTTGTCAAACATCTGGCAGGCCACTTTGATGAGCTCCATTTGGCTTCATAAGTGTGAAAAATTTAGGCTTTACTCATAGCACAATTGTTCCTATCATTATGCATATGTTGGGGGGTAGCAACTGCACTCACATCTCAGCTGTTCCTCCTGAGCTGCCATTGCTTTTCACTGTTAGAAGACAGGCCTGGGTATGCCATAGTTCTCCTACACTACACTTTGTTGCCTAAAATTCATTGGAGGGAACTATCCTATCCCCATTGTTAAAGTAAGACCATATCCTCCAGCTGTCATGGAAAGTCATAGACATTTGGCATGGACAGTCCCAATTAGTCCTCTGTCATCCCACATTTTCAGCTGCTTTTAGAATGTTCCAGTTTCTTTTTGCTCCTCCTACATTCCCCCTTTGTGCTTGATTTACTTTCATTGCTGTCAACTGAGTTCAAAGTGTGAAAGTAGTATGTATTCAATTAACTCAGGAGTGGGGAGAAGAGAGTCTTGCCCTTCCCAGTAGATTTAGAAAAAAAGCAAACTGTTGCAGCCTGTCCTAGCTTGTCTTCTTCATTAATAACTTTTGCTGTTTTGACCACCCTCTGATACTACTTGGCCACACGTGAAATGTTGTAAAGTATATCAGAATCAGCTGCCAGCCCACTTAGTTTCTATGCATGGAACAAGGTTGAGGAGCCATACTAGATTTTGTTTCTGTCGGTATAACGTACTGGTTTCATCATGATTACAAGCTGTGTGGATAAGCAAAGCAATTCTGAATATATCAAACCAGCAGCTGTGAAATATGCTTGCTACTCCAGTTATGACACATTTGGTGAGAGCACTAGATATCATTTTGATATCAAACAATTTGGCCTTTACCTGACCTTTCTCTGCCACCCCACTCCACGTGTTTGCAAGGGTCCTCCGGACAAGCACGTACTAGGTGCAGCTGTTAATGGTTTTACATTCAAGACCCCATTGAGACAGGCAACCCAAGCCTCTTTTGTTGCTTCAGGGAACACCTCTTTGCAGACAGGCATTGCTCAGTGCGATCCTCATACAAAGCCAAGAGCTGAGCCATTCCTTTCAGCCGAGTCATTTACATACTGGTCAAACTATTTTCAACCAGTGTTAAGCTCATCATGCAAACCTGACCTTTTCCAACTCCCTTTGTCCAGTTCCAAATTTCCTTTGTTCTCACCGAGCATGGCATAGCCTGTAGGCACTATCCACCCTATAAAAAGTCCCCATTTTTGGGACTACCTCGGACTACTTTGGACTTCCATCCTGCCTTGCTGCCGGTTTGTCTAAGGAGCTCCCCTCAGCAAGCCACGCTGAGCTTCTTCCTCTTCATTCCCTGCTTCTCTCCAGGACTACGTGAAAAGGTGTCGTATTACCCACTCCCTTGAAATTCTCCATTTCTATTTCTCAGTTAGCTAGTGTGTATGTTGTCTTATTTGCTGTTTATCCTTCAATAAAACTGCTGTTATCTGTTACTTTTAAACTCGTCTGCCTGCTCTCTGACCTGAAGCTGTAGACATAGGGTAAAAGATCCTAGCTGCCGTTACCCTGCCTCTCGTTTAGCTAAGAGAGCGCTCGAGCTTAAATTCCCCCAACTTGTGTTTTTATTTGGTAATTTGGGCACCCCTCCCGGGACCCCCAACATACAGGGTAACATGCTGATGACCTCAAAATACTTTGACATGATGGTGAATGTAGTAAGCGTTCTGAGATTGAAACAGACTGGCAAATGCCACCAAGCTCCATACAGCCCAAGGATGGCACCTATAGCTGAACTGTAATTGGCTGAAGAGCCAGGGCATTGAGAAACAAGTCCTTTGGAATTTAAATATAGTTATGAAATGGAAGGGGGTGGGCTGAAGGATTGAAATTGGAATGCTTGGGCTGTAGTTAATAGAAACTGAATGGCTCTTGTTCTATCCAGATTGAAGTCACAAATCCCTCTGAGAAAAAAAAATCTGAAAAGAGATCATTCCAGAAGGCACAACAAACAAGCTCCCTGTCCTTTAATCTTACAGACAGCAAGCATTTGTGCTTTTTCGTCAGTCTAATAATGGTACTTCAACAATGCAGATTTAGAAAATCCTTTTATGGAAAGGTTAAATATGTTCTTTCCTGAATAAGGAGAGTTCTGTCTCCAGAACTATACTAAAAATCCTACTCCAGATTTATTTAGTGCTAATCTTTAATGTGCCTTATTAGGGTTGCCCAATCAGGAGCATCCCAGGCCTTGAAATTTCTGGAAAAAAATGGGACAGGGGTGGCCCGCTAGTGATATCACAGGGGAGAGGCCCCAGCAATGTTATAGGGGGCAGACTTTGGTGATATCATTAAAAATGGTATATTAAGCATCAATCAGTCACAGTTGCTCAGAGCACATCATTCAAATAAAAAAAAAATCCAACCAATAAGTAGATATTTCTTTCATTGGAAATAAGTTTTCCAAGCACTACATTGAATAGGAACAAATTAAAAAAAAACACAGACTATTCCCTTCTCTGTTTTTAACTGACTTTTAGCAACACATGTGAGTTGTATTCTGATTAGCGATGCCTTGAACAGGGGGGAAAAAACTTTCCTGGCCATGTCTTTAACACTTTCCCAAGCATTGCTTTAGCAACACACAAGATTTGTAGTCCAGCCTAAGAAAATTTTCCAAGCAAGTTTTCCAAACTCTACTTTTAATGGATTATTACATTAACCAGTGCCCCACACAAGCCACAATTTCTTTCTTCTTTCTTTTTTAACAGTCATGATGTGGAATCCTTCTGTATTTGCAAAACAATAATCATAATCATAATCATAATAATTCTAAGGTTAAAAATAATTTTAAAAGGAAGGGTTGGCTATGTTTGGAGCAAAAGGAAGAACAAGGAAATGGTAAGACCAAAGCATAGTGAAAATGGTGAAATGGTAACAGGGGACAGAGGTCAGGCCAAAGTGTTTAATACCATCTTTTCCTTAGTTTTCTCCCAAAGTGAAACAGTGTTCTAACCAGTGAAAATGGAACAAATTATGCAGTTAATGGACTGCACCCCAGAATAGGTAAAGAGGTAGTAAAAAACATTTAGCTACTCTAATGAATTCAAGTCTCCAGGATAGGATGAGCTGTATCCAAGTGTACTAAAGGAACTTGCAGATATAATATTAGAGCCACTGCCAATAATCTTTGAGAATTTTGGGAGGGCCGGAGAGGTCCCAGCAGATTGGGAGAGGGCAAATGTCCCATCTTCAAAGAGGGTAGAAAAGAGGAGCTGACCAGTCAATGTGATATCAATACCAGGAAAAGTTATAGAGCAGATCATTAAATAGTCAGTCTATGTGCACTTAGAAAGGAATGTGGTGCTAAGGCCCTTTTGGCACCTTACCTGTCTCTGGCTTTGTCCCAGCATTGTCTCAGCAGTGGCTTTGCCAGGAGGAGAGCACAAAAGCAAACGCTCTCCTCTGCACCAGCTGGCTCCCTCCCAAAGGAAACACAATGGACATGCCTCTTCCTTCTGCAGCACAGCCAGGCACTTTCCCAGGCTGCACTGGGGCAGGAAGTGCTTCCATTGCACTCCCAGTGCTTCTGCAGGTCAGGTAAGTGCAGGATGTCATTGATGGGGAAAACCCATCAATTATTTAATCTACGATCGTGCTGCCTGGTGATGAGAGAAGGATGGGAGTGTGATGACATCATGCAGAAGTAGCATTGCAGTCCTGCTCCTCTCCCATCCCCATGCTGGGATGAGAGGTGCCTGCAGAAAGGGCCAAAGAGTCAGTATGGGTTTCTCAAAAAAGAAGTCATACCAAATTGACCTTCTCTCTCTCTCTCTCCCTGATATAGTTGCAAGGTTGGCAGGTACTGGGGGTGCTGTGAATGTAGTCTATCTTGATTTAAGTAAGGCTTTTGACAAGATCCCCTGTGATATTCTTGCAGGAAAGCTGGTAAAGCATTTAAATGCATTTCAAAATAGACACTGCCAACTGTTATTCAATTAAGTTTAATTCTCAATAATACTTTGTTGTTATGTATAGTCATGTGAGTGTTGAACTACGACTTATGGAAACTCTATTGGGTGGGCAGGGGGACTGGCACAGTATATTCAGAAGGCAGCTTGCCATTGCCTTCCTCTAAGGCTGAGAGCCAGCATGTGTAGTGGGTTGAGCTTTGGATTACAAAGCTTGGGACCAAGGTTCAGTTCCCCACCCAAGCCATGAAAACCCACTGGGTGACCTTAGGCACATCACACACTCTCAGTCCCAGAAAACTCTGTGATAGGTTCACCTTAGAATCACCATAAATTGGAAAAAACTTGTAGACACACAACTTGAAGGCTGAGAGACTGTGTGACTTGCCCAAAGTTGCCTATGAGTTTCCATGGTTGAGCACAGATTTGTGCTCAATCATCTCCTGGAATCATAGCCCATCTTCTGGAAGCCCGTCTCCTGGAATCATAGTCCAACACTCAAACCACTATCCCACATTGACCTTCTCAATAATACCTAAGACTGAGTCAAATATTCTAGATATGTCAAATCTTTAATTGAATATTGATTGAAACTACATAAGAGTCTAGCATTGTTAGCAATTGGTATTTGCAAACTGAAGGGCAGTCAATAGAATAATTTAGAAAAGTTATTTTATTTTTATATTTTTGGTGACTGGGTGATTCTAGAATTCATAGTTACATGTCCAAACTCTGTTCAAAGTGAACTTGATCTGTGCCTTACAAAGTTCATTTAGTATGCTCTGATAAGCAGTCACCAGGCTGTGGATGCCAATGTAATAGTAAGTCTAAGGATGCCAACCAAAGCAACAATACAACTCATTTGCAGCAAACAACTCATTTACTGACTTCCTCTCTATAAAGGAAATATTGTTTCAGGCAAGCTGTCCTAATGATCAAGTTTACCACAGGAATGTCTCTATAATTATAGCAATCAGTGCAGATAATTTTTAAAAAATCTTTTATTATTTTTTTCTCCCAACCATAACTTTATTTGGCATCTACTAAATGCTGAGATGGATCTTCTTCCTGGGTTTTGGCTTCAGAGACTAGGAAGATGATGTGTGGAAGATGACTAAAGGGTTGCATAGTCTTTTGCCATCAGAAGCAGATCCATGTGCAAGATGCAGAGCTGGTGGTCTCACAGTACTATTATTTTATACATGCTAATCAGAAGTTAATATGAAAGAGTGTTAATAGGAGCAGCAACTATTCCATAAGCCAGAGATTGCATGGAGCATTGCAAGTTTTTAATCTTTTTTCCCCATATGGATGCATTCATATAACTTCATGCAATTAACAATAATGGAGAATAGAATCATAAAATCAAACAATCATAGAATCGTAGAGTTGGAAAAGACCACAAGGGCCTAGTCGAACCCCCTGCCATGCACGAATACACCATCAAAGCATTTCTGAACAGATGGCCATCCAGCCTCTGTTTAAAAAATTCCTAAGAAGGAGACTCCTCCACACTCCAAGGCAGCATATTCCACTGTTGAGCTGCTCTTACCCTCAGAAAGTTCTTCCTAATGTTTAGATGGAATCTCTTTTCCTGACGTTTGAAGCCATTGCTCCATGTCCTGACGTCTGGAGCAGCAGAAAACAGGCTTGCTCTATCCTCCATGTGGCATTCCTTCAAATATTTAAACATAGCTATCATGTTGCCTCTTAACCTTCTCTTTTCCAGGCTAAACATACCCAGCTCCCTCAGTCACTTCTCATATGGCATGGTTCACAGGCCTTATACCATTTTGGTTCCCCTCCTCTGGACACATTCCAGCTTGTCAATATTCTTCCTAAACTGTGGTTGCTCAGAACTGGATTCAGTATTCAAGATGGGGTCTGACCAAAAGCAGAACAGAGTGGAATTTTATTCCCTCTTGATAAACACTTACCAGATTTGCATTTTCTTCATCAATATATCAACCAAAATGCAATTACCCTTGGGCAGTTACAGTTTTCAGGATTTTGCACTGAGTTTTCCAAATGTAAAGCTTGTACAAGTAACATATATTAGGGAACTAGTTCGTGGGGTGGATAATGCAGGAGGCAGTGGTGGGCAGAGCTAGGCTGGACAGTCACAACCAAGATCCACATAGATTTGATACATAAACGCATAAACACTCATGTACACAGAGGCAGGCCAATAGCTACTCCCATGTGTGCATAGTCAGAGGCAGGCATTCACAGAGATTGGAGCTAAGACACTGATATGTTAATTACATTGGTTACTTTTTAAAAAATAAAAAAAGACTTAAGTCCAAATGTAACATAGCTTTCCTTTTTCCAGTGTTATTCAGTGCAATTTTATTATGTTTCCCTTGGAATGATACAGATTTTTCAACAGCTACCTAGTGCCATCTTCCCATTCACCATCCCCCTTTGCCGTCTTCCCCATAGAATCTTACTTGGTGCTGAATGGTGATTGAGAGTGACACTAAGTGGGACAGAAGCAACACAAAGTGGGGAGGGAGGGCAAGAAGAAGAGTGTAGTATATTGAAAGCATGGTTTCCTGCTCTCCCACCTTCTTTGCTGACAATCTGTTGTTTTATTCAGACTACCAATCATCTTTTTATCAACTAATCTATCATTGCCTCTGAGCTTTCTTCTGAGTGTCATCTGTGTTCCTTCTTCTGTCTCTCTGTTCCTCTCTCTCTCTTTCTCTGTATGTGCCTTCAAGTCACCTGCTTTCAAGTGCCTTCAAGTCACTATGGTGACCCTATGAATTTCAGAAGGTTTTCTTAGGTGACAAACATTCAGAGGTGGTTTTGCCAGTTCCTTCCTCTGAAATATAGCCTACGGTACCTGGTACTTGTTGGCAGCCTCCCATCCAAGTACTAATCAAGGATGATCCTGCTTAGATTTCAAGATCAGACAGGATCTGGTGACTTTTGGGTATTTTGGCCCTTCTCTTTCTCAGTGCCACACATTAATAGTTTTATCAACTGTTGATCAACTGTCATCCTCACTCCTGTTTTTCTCTACAACATTCTGCCCACTCTTTCTTGCATTTTCAGGGGCTTTCTGCCCCTTTTTATGGGCAGCATGGTAGCTAGAGGTTAAACTACAAAGTGGCCGTCAGTGGCAAAGGAAGTTGTTCAGCTGCAGACCAGAGTGCAAGGAAGAAGATGTTTCCAGCTCTCTCCCACCAGTGAGTAAGGCTGCAACAATGAGAAGCAGGGCCTCTGTTACAATTTCTTGTTGTAACCTTGCTCACTGGTGGTTGTTGGAAACATCATCTTCCTTCTGTATCTACTAGCAGGAGAACAGGCTTCTTTCTTCCAATCCAGCTGCTGCCCGTTAAGGTGCATATGAGGGGTGGACAGCCTGGCCAGGAAACATTACTTACTTATACATACATAATTTTCATGCAGCTAAGTAGCTGAGGTAGAATTTTAGCACTCACTGTCAACAGAAACACAATTATGTTTTCAATGTTTTCAAAGCTGCTTTTTTTTTTACTGTGAAGTGAAACATCGTGGTACTTTCCTGCTACCTTCTGTCTCTGGGCATTTCTTGGGACTGATTTCGAGGTTGGTAGCCTGACTTTTAGGGGAGGCAGCATCCCATTTTGGCCGATGGGCCTGCCTCCACTGTATTAGGAGAAAGTATGCACAAAACTGTGTATACTGGTGACAAATGTACATAATAGCACTATATTAATAACAGCTTGTAACAAGGCACATATTCAGAAAACTTGTGTACAAAATGCAATGCAAAATGTGCATAAAACTTCATGCAAACTTTCTTTTTCTCTTTGTTTTTCTCTTTCTTTCCTTCTCCTTTTTATTTTTGACTCTCAAACTCATGCAGAATGGGATGCAATAATCTTAAGTTTTGGGGAAATGAATAACTGGCAGAAATTAGATCTCACAAATTCATCTTGACTCTTCACAGCAATGACCTGTCAGCTATTCCCACAAAACTGACAGTATTTCAGAATTCCAATTTAAATTTTAGAGTATTTTGGCTGAGTTGTGCCAGTTTTACATTAGGTGTTCAGATAGTTGATAGTTGATAGTCTTAGGACCCTATCAAATTACAAAATTGTAGCACTATGATTTCACTTTAATTTCTGTGGCAACATCCTATGGAATCTTGGGATTTTCATTTTTTGCAGTGGTATTTACAATTCCCAGCCAGAGAGCTCTAGGGGCTTAAGAAACTACAAACCCCAGAATTCCATAGGATGCAGTCATGGGAGTTAAGTAGAAATACAGTGTTTTAACAATGTAGTGTGAAAGGACCTTTAATCTTTTTCTACCACTGCTGTTCATTCTGTAGATTGTTTCAGAGCATTTTTTCTCCCTTAATTTGTGCATTTCATAATCAATAGATACACACCAGTCATCTGGTCTCAATAGTAAGCTCCATGCATAATGGCTCTATCCTTAAATGGCCTGAACGACACTTGACTAATAATGAATTGCTTTCTGCATATGGCTTGCCAGTTTATGAGGTTTATTCACAGTGGCTTGTGAGGTTCTTTCACTACGGAGTACTTACAAACAGGAACACAACATTGTCTTCCATGAATCTGTGCAAGTCACGCTTCCAGGTTTTGGTTGGAAAGACATTTCCAGAAGACTGGCAGAGCATAAACTGAAACAGCACACAAAGGTCAGAAAAGGAACTGAGTGAGCTGAATGACAGGCGACCTGAATTTGCCATTCTTCCCACAAATGACAATGTTACTGTGTATTTGCCAACATAAAATAATTTGAAGAGCATAATTTATGACTGATAAAAATCTCATCTGTTTCTGGATGTATCCTACTCAGAAATTCATAATTCTTGTTTTGTTTTGTTTTTTAAAGCAAGATATTCTTGAAAGTTACATATGGTATTTCAGTGCAGAACCACTAAACAACCATTCCTGTCACTAGATTGTTTCTCTTGTCTTTTCTGGGCATCCAGATGACAACAACAACCTTCATAACAACTGTCTGAAGAAGCAGTAGTAAGTAAATAAATACAAATGTGTGGAAATGCAATTGACAGCGGAGAACTTAGGGGGATGAAGGAAGAAGGTACTGAATTTCCCTGAGATGGGAACCATTTTCACGTGTTGTCTGACTACATGGAAGGATGGAACCCTACGAAAAGCAAGCCCATGAAAGAACAGCAACTTCTCTATCTTATGTGTGCTTTCCAGTGTAGGCAGTGCTGGTGGAGTGATCTACTGACAGGTAGCAATAGGAAATGTTATGAGAGCTGACATTTTGATACTTGAGAATGTTCCTGAGAGACAGAACCTGAGAGACATTGTTAGAAGTTAAAATGGTGGATCTCAGACACTGGACTTCTCAGAGCACTAAGATAAATGTTTAGAGGGGCAGGGCAGGCATGAGCACTTAGAGTCCCAGCAGTTGCCTGACAATGTCACATGCTGATGCCAGGCCTAGGATAAGGAAGAGGCGTAGTGGTGGGGCATCTGCTTTGCATGCAGAAGTTCCCAGTTCAACCCCTGGCAACTTTAGGAAGGGCTGGAGAAAAAGACTGTGCAACTGTCCCATCTTTTCCTCTTTAAAGGATTTGTGTATGTATGGATGTGAAAAAGAAAAGAGGGAAAAAAGACAAAAAGATTCAATAGAAAAGGCAGAGTAACTTACAAGTGAAAGACTATGGCTCTTTCCGCACCATACTTCGTTAGTGCGATCTTCCGTTAGTGTGATCTTCCCGCAATAGTAGCAGGTTCGGAACATTCTCTTCCACGCTATTCTACCTTAAGCGGATGAATTACAGTATTTCCACTAGTGTTCCTTCCACACCACAGTGTCCTTGGCCACTCCCTTTTCCTGCCTTCATCCCACCCGACTGCCCTGATTGGTTGGGAGTGTGGTTGGGTTTTTTTTGGAAGCTGTACTAGCACAGCCATGTTGTAACATCATGACACACCAGTACATTATTGCAAGTTTGTGCTGTAATGCTAAAAAAAGAATTTAAAAAAAATTAAAAAAATTAACTCAAAGGAGAATGAACATGAATAGGTGGTAGCTTCCAAACTTGCCACACCATGGGAGTCTTTGGGCAGGCCAACACCCCACCCACTCCTGGATCTGCAATAACAAGAAGCACTATCAAGTGCTACTACAGTACCACAGTGATCCAGCTGACGAGATTGAAACACTAAAAAGAGCTCTTAACAGATTTTTTTCTGGAAATAGTAGAAGGTGGTTTGGCAATACTTGAGTATGGGATAGCAGCTGAACAGCAATGTTGTCATTCGGTAGCATGACTCTTGGACCGGAAACAACCAACTGCTGTTGTGAGATAGCAACATTGTGTAGAAATGGCCTAGGACACCCAGATATTATAAAATTCATTAATTAGGCAGCAGTATTATCAACACAAAAACCTGAAAGAATCTGTAATTACCGGTACTGACAATTCTGAGTTAAGTTACTATGTTTAAGAGCCCTTTCATAATTCCCAGTTATAGCATTATGATTCCATGACATTAGCTATTGGTACTTGCTATGGAATTCTGGGATTTGCAGTTTAAGGAAGGTCATTTAGAATTCTTATCTAGAGCTATAAGGTTTCCCCGAACTATGACTCCCAGGATTCTATAGAATGCAACCATGGCAGTTAAAGTGGAATCATAGTACTATAATTTGGTAGTGCCTTAAGACTGCAACATGACTCTTAATTTCTGTTTTATGATCCAGTTATTCTTTATATGTAAAAAGTATAGTGTCTTTCCTTCCACGAACCACAAGGTCCATTGGTGAGAGAGAGGGAGAGAGAGAGAAAGAGAGAGAGAGAAATGAGGTTCAGGCGACAATATGTGTGTGTGCATATACACAAGAGTGTATACACTTTCCCTTTCCTTCTCTGACACTACCCATGGATGTTTAAGCTAATTGCTAGTACAAAGGGTGAAAACAGATTTGCAAATCTTCTATTTCTAACAGCCGCTCCAGACTCCATAGGACCACTGATGTAAAGTACTCAAGAGCCCACAATCAAGTCTACTTGCTGTGAATCTAAGATGGCCAGACCACCTTTCAGGTTGAAGGGCCCTGCCTTCCATTTTAAACTGCAAGAGATTGGGAATCCTTTGCTTTAAACAAGTGCAATTGATAGTATTCACCCAAGAAGGCATGCTGGTCCCATAATCCTGCTGTATTCTGTAGTGCCATCTCTACTGATATCAGCCCTATTTTGACAAGCACCCTCCAGATTTGTCTGAGAAAGATCACAGAGAGAAGCACTAGAGATTATTTCCATCTCCTATCTAGATGGTCTTATCCGGAAATATTTGAACACCACTGAAACTTTAATTAACTTCAAAAAAGAGCTTGAGGTCCTTTGTTGCAGGTATGTAAACATGGAACTTGCAGATTTATCACTGTTTGGCCTGGTGAAGCATCAAGCTACCAATTAGGAGGAGGAGGAGGAGAAGGAGGAGGAGTGATAGAAGAATGTCATCTTGACAACAGGAAAGAATGTTTTGCTAATTATAAACACACTGTGTAGTATTGTCTTCCTTGGAGTCTCCATTCTCAAGTATATATTACATATCAGATGCCTCCACACAATAGCCCTCATTCATCCCTTAATAGGAGCCTAATCCTCTGCTTTGTGGATCCTTCACTACATCAGCTGCCACCAGCAAAACACTTCTGTGTATAGTTTTGGGCAAGTTCTAAAACTGACTAATTTGTATTTTGGATCCAAACTTCCAAATCTGCCAGGGTGATTTTGTTATTCTGATCCATGTTAACACTGTATGTCTTCTGCTTCACTGTCTCTGTAATATATGCCTGATGCCATCATTTGAGCTGCTTGCATTTATTTCCTTGGTCTCCAGGGAAGAGCCTGGTGGAATAGCACATAACTTGTATGGTCATACAAATTCAGTTATTGGCATCTCCAGGTAGGGCTGTGGAAAGGCCTCTCCTTAAGATCCCAGAGATCTACCGCCAGACAGTGTAGATGATACTGAGCTAGATGGACCAGTGATGAGGTCTAGCTTATCATGTAGCTTTCCAAGTTCCCACGACCCATGGGATTCCCAGGTCTCTGGACTGTGCTATTGATATTTATTTCTAAGACAGTTAAATTAAAAGACAGGCCAGAATACTGCTCGTGTGTTTAAAAATAATAATTCCCATTATCTGCTTAGATTCTAAGGGAGCTGTCTCATGAGTAAATAGTGCCTCATTACTGAGTATTTCAAAAATACCTTAAACATCTGAACATAATTCAACTATGTGAATGGAGTGATGTTTCCAATATAAGTCAAACTGCGGATTACAAACAGAAACCCTGCTTTCTTCCTACCCTTGTTCCTCTCCTCTTCCCCACCAGCACCGATGTCTTTGTCAGGCTCATTAACAAAAAGTATAGCTTTTCATTTTGACTGACTGTCTGGGATTATATGCCTATTGAGTGCAACCTTTTTGCCTTATCTAAATCTTTCAGTGGTGGCCACTTGGGAGGAGACACGCAATGCCACAATGGTTCCCAGACAGGAAAAAGCAGCCCCAGAGGAAAATAGCATGCAGGTCTCAGCTTAAATGAATCCGACAGCTTTGCTTAGAGAAAGATGTTTATCCCTGTTTATGGACGTGTCCTTTCCCCCTTTTTATAATTCTCATGGCTGGTGTTACTTTTTACAGCATGTCTGACTGTCTGGGAAGGGAGCAAAATGGTCACATGCCTTTGAAAGCCATCCGGCTGGGTGAGAAACAATTCCACCAGCACTGTTCATTTGTAGTGGGCTTGACTCCTTGCCATAACATTTTCATTATCCCCTATAAAACATACTGTTCTGTGTCAAATTTACTGAAATCCCTGTATGCTTTTCCATTGACTTCGCTGGGAGCTGAAGCAAGCCTTCATTGCGCAGGCATGCAAGGACATGAAATCAACGCGAACTTGCATGTAACAGACAAAGATCATGGGGAAGATAGTGATTTATTAATTTTGATTAGGATATATCAAAGATGTGTCCAAGTTAATATAGTCAATAAACTGCTCACTAATCAACTATATTTACACTACCCAATTATATTTACAATGCAGAGAGGGTGAGCACACACCTTGTTCCTCTTTAACTTTACAAAGCACCTAGAATTATTTTTCAAACATCTTAATAATTTAATTCTAAAAAGAATCTCCAAACATGTAGGGGATTGACTCTTTATTTTAGTGTTTATTTCCTTTTGTGTCAATCTTTTCCCTTTTTAAATAAAAGGATGAGAATGATGGGGCTAAAAATCATGCTGACGCAGCCTTTGCTAGTTGCTCACCTCTGATCTAGAGGTAGAGGTTATTTTTTAAAGGTAAGTATGGGGAATGTAAAGAGTGAACAGATAAAGGATGATCCTGCATTCAAGCCTGTATCTCCTCAAATAAGTCTGTCTTGAGTCACACAATTTTTGGAAGAGGGCTTTCATGCCATGACACCACCCTCCCAGGCTAGTCTAGTGAGAACAGAGGAGAGAGCCTTCTTGGCAGCTGCTCCAAGGTGCAGAACTCCTTCCCAAGAGAAGCTCAGTTGGCCTCCTCTTTACTCTCTTTTCATCAACAGGCAAAATTCTTCCTATTAAAACAGTTTGGGATAGAGGGAAATGCAGTGAGTGTGCTGTCTTTTAATATGCAATATGTGTTTTATGTATTTTAATGGGTTTTAAATTAATTTTCTTAAAAGTAGTGTTTTAATTGGATTTTTTAAAAAAAGAATTGTAATCATATATTGTTGTAGCTATTTTGACTTAAGGCCATTTCCACCCTACGCTGTTATAGTGTCAACATCCTACGGAACTCTGTGGTTTGCAGTTTAGGGAGGGGAATTTAAAATTCCCAGCCAGAGAGTTCTTGGGCTTCAGTAAACTACAAACCCCAGAATTCCACAGGATGTTGAAAGTGGAATAATAGAACTATAACAGTGTAGGGTGGAAATGGCCTAAGTCATCTTATAGGAGAAAGGTGGGATGAAATCAAATCAGATCACTCAGTCTATAACATTTACAGTCCTCCTCCCACATTCACAGGTTTGACTTTCACAAATTTGATTATCTGCGAGGTGCCCACTTGCCTCCACCCCCATTCTCCCCCTCCCATTCTCTGGCGTTTTGCCCTGGTGCAGGGAGGAGGAAAGATCATTCCACTGCAGTTTCCCTCCTGTCACCCATGCAGGCGCACTGGCAGCGGTGGGCAGGAGAGTTCAGGGAGAAAGATCTTCACTCCCCTGCACTCCTCCTCCCATTACCCATGCGGGCACACTGACAGCAGTGGGCAGAAGAGTTCAGGCAGAAACATCTTCATTCCTCTGCACTCTCTTGCTCATCACTTGCACGAGTGTGCTGGCAGCAGTGTGCAGGAGTGTGCAGGGAGAAAGATCTTCACTCCCCTGCACTCCGCTGCTTGTCACTTGCATGGGCATGCTGGCAGCAGCAGGCAGGAGAGTGCAGGGAGAAAGATTTTCACTGTCCTGCACTCCCCCACCTGTCGCCCATGCGAGCCTGCAGAAAGAAAGAAAGGTCATGGGAGTAGCAGGCAGGAGAGTACAGGGGGAAAGATCTTCACTCCCCTGCATTCTCCTGCTTGTCGCCTGTGCAGGTGCTCAGAAAAGGAAGGGCATGGAGGTGGCGGGCAGGAAAATGCAGCAGAAAAAACATTCCTTCTCCTTCACTCTCCTGCTTGTTACCCATGTAGGAGTGCAAAACTAGGCAGAGCACAGGGGCAACAGGCAGGATACTGGAGGGAGGGAAAGTTTTCCTCCCTGCACTCTTCTGCCTCTCCTCTCTCCCCTGGCCTGCAGCTACAGAAAGAATGAGGGAGGAGTGGGTGGTCACGGGGGGGGTACTCATGACTTTTTGACTTTCGTGAGGGTTCTGTGCCCCTAACCCTTGCAAATTGGAGGGCCTACTGTACTTTCTTTTTACTGTCACCTACTGTTTCCTTTGTTGCAATTATTGTTAATGAACTATGAAAAATGCCCATGCAACATTTTTGCAGCTTTTAATATCAGCTTTTTTATTTTATTGTAATGTGTATGGAAAAGTGAATTTTTCAGCTTTAGCTTAACTATAGAGAGAATACGTGATAGCTTCCTTTATGTGTGCTATCACAGAGTAACGCTTTAAAAAAAAAACTACCTTTCAACTCTAGTTGAGGGCAAAGAGAGAGTATATCATCAGAAAGAATTAGTATGTGACTGGATTGTCTGGAAACCAAAACAAACCCAAAGATCATACTTAATAAAGTTACTTTTATTGATAGCTATGCTTTGTTGTTATTGTTGTGTGTCTTCAACTTGTTTCTAACTTATGGTGACCTTCAGGAAACTCTGTCACAGGATCTTCTGGGAACTGAGAATGATGTGCCAAGGTCATCCAGTGGATTCCAAAGCTGAGTGGGGAATCAAACCCTGTTCTCCAGGGTTGTCGTCCAACACTCATTCAAACCACTACACCACACTGGCTCTTACGACGTAAATGAAACTTCACCAATCAGATCTGAGGAGTCAAATAATTATTTTCTTAGAAATGTGAGCATAAGCCTTGAAACTCTGAATGGCTTCCAGTAAGAGTCATGTGTGTTTCTGTTTGTGCTTACCTCACAAGAACATTAATAAGATTATGTAGTATTCTATATTCAATATTTGCACATACAAAACTATCCTTCTGTTCAAACCAAGAAAGACCCACAAGTCACCAACTGAATCTTTTTCCAGCAGAGCCCTGAGGGGAAAAATGATGGTGCTCATTTTGGTTTCTCTTTCTTTCTTTCATTTTCTTTCTTTCTTTCTTAATTCTTTCTTTCTTTCTTTGAAAGGAAAGGGTTTATTTTTAATTTTCCATTCTCAGAAGCTGGATTCAAACTGACAATGTGATTTATTTGGCCTCAAATCCTTCAAGCTGCTTAGCCTTGAACCTCTTTCCATTCATTTTTCCAAACCTCAGAACAACATTGCTGGGGCTCCCATCACCAAGAGCAGTTAGCAGAATTATTATTGCTATTATATGTGTGCCAGCATTGATTATATTAATTGTGATTCTATGCTCGGAAGGATTCAGCTACAGTGGTGGCAAAAAGAAAGAAAAAAGAAAAGAAAAAGGCTATGTTTGTCTGAAGACAAGTAGAGTTAGGTCTTTAGCTCATCATGCCAAAAAGTACTTGAACATGGGCCATTTCTGCACTGGACTGTTATAGTTCTATTATTCCACTTCCAACCAACAGCCAGGTGGCCCCTCCCTAAACTGCAAACCCCGGGATTCCATAGGATGTTGAAAGTGGTATAATAGCGCTATAACAAGTCTAGTGCAGAAATGGTCATAACTTTCATGATAGGTCTTTATCTTGATTGCTTTCTCAACTATCGTCCCAGGTTTGGGGGCCGGAGGCCTCTTCCCCTTTTCTCAGGACAAGAGAGAGAAATCCCAGGACACACACACACACACACACACACACTTTGGGCTGAATCTTCTTGGTAGCCTCAAATGGAATAATACCCATTAAAGCTACAGACTTTACTTATGTGTTAATTCACCATTCAGTAATTAATCCAATTGGTCTTCTCAAGCTGGGACTAACTGATGAAATTGAAGCTATTCAATATTTATATACTGGATGTCCCATGACTGTTGCAGACTGTTTTTTACTCAAAGAAGAACATTCTTTGGTTGGACTACAGCTCCCACATGTACTTAAAAGCAGTGTTTGCAAAAGTTTTAAAAATATTGCTGGGGAAAGTGTGTGTTTGCTTTTTCTGTTTGATGCTGAGCTTGGAAAACTGAATTTGCAGCCAGAGAAATCTTTTCTAATATATGTTAGTTGTGGTGTTATTAGAGCGACATTCTCTGAAATGTGGTTGATGGTTCATTTATCAGGCTCAGTGACATCATGAGGAGATGATGCCATGTCTCAGGTTCTGACCCTGCAGTCTCAGGGCCTGGGGGTTCCTAACCTGGCAGCCCTAATTACAGCTGGCCCAACCATTAGACAGTGTAAGTTGTCTCAGACATCAGGTGGCAAACAGGCAGAAAGCAAAAAATTTCAAAGGCTGTGTCTCATGCAACATTTCTTGTATTCCCTAAATAAAATGGCAGCCCTCCAGTAGGAACTGCTGATTTGTCCAGACCATTAAAGTAAGACGGAACTCCCAGTCCTGTCAGTTTCTGTATATGGAATAGGAAGGAGACATCATTTTGTCTTTGCATCAGGCAGCACAAGTTTTGGTCTCATGCTGTTTTCTTCCTTGTTAGACCTCAGTCGAGGGGCGAGGACAATAGTTCAGCAAAGACCACAAGAAAGAATGCAGTCCCTGTCTGTAAGTTCAGGACTACTTGTGGACAGCTACAAACATATGAAACTGATTAATACTGTTGAACAGTTTAGCTCAGCTCCACTGTCCTCTTCACTCCTCTCCAAACTGGTTTCCTCACTGCATGTGGGACTATACTTCCCATCATTCCCAGTCAACATGGCTAATGGAATGGAATTTATATTCCTGCACATTGAAGGTACAAGGATGTGAAAGTCTGATGTCTGCTGGCTTTTAGCAGCTTGCCAGGGATTTGGGTCTTTCCCAGTCTTATGAGAGGATGTTGGGGACTGAACTAGGGCCCCAGTTCTATCACAGCCACATCTGTTCAGAAGGTAGTGTCATCAAGGGTCCTGAAGGACAGAAGCCAGTTGGAAAGAGACATGGCTAAGAAAAATTGATTATAACTCCCAGAATCTCCCAACAAGCATGGCTACACAGGGGACTATGCCCAAATTCTAGAAAGAAGCATCTCTCCCCAAATACTTATCTCTGACTTATGAAAATCTAATGTAGGATTTGAACTTAAACTCCTGATATACAGATTTATGTAAATTCTGGGTTTGGCTGGAAATAGAGAAACACCTTTGCTTATATATTTATTTGATTAATTTATATCCTGCTTTTTTCCACAATTGGGACTCAAAGTGACTTTGTTCTGCTTATTGTTATGCAAAGTCTTGAAACATCTGCTGCATATATCTATGAAGAATGCTTTCTGTCCCTTTCTTATTACACATTTAGAGAACTATAATTCCACCTTAACTGTCATGGCTGCATCTTATGGAATCCGAGGTTTGTAGTTTGGTGAGAGACTAGAGGGTCTGACAGTAAATTCCAAATACCCCTTCCTAAACTGCAAACCCCAGAATTCAGCTGGATATTGCCACAGCAGTTAAAATGGAATCAGAGTTCTACAGCTATGTAGCATGAAAGGACCCTTGATCTATTGGCTGAGTATGGATTTGTCAAGGGCACTGCTGATCAGAAAATTCCATAGAGCACAAACAGGACCCAGTTCAGTGCACTTGTTAATCTAATGTCAAAGAGTCCAACAGCCTCATGCAGACCAAAAAGCCTGTGGGAACAGTCGCTGTTAACGAAACTGCAGCTGGACTCAGATCTGGTCCACACCCTTCCTGTTTCTTGCAATGGTTTACCTCTGGATTATTATGTTCCCTGCAAGGCGACGATTAGCACTATTCCATTCCCTCCATTCTCCTGGGAGGGCGTTGTACTGGCACTTGCCCTGCTGTCTGCTCTGGTTGCTCATTGTTTCTTTTTTGCAAGGTGCAGATAGTGGGCTAGACACTTCTTTGCTGCTTGTTAAGATAAGGCTCAGAAGCGGGTATATTTTGTTTCACAGATATTTCTTTCAAACCCCAAAATAGGGCTGATATTTGAACATACTCAAAGCAGACTTAGAGAAAAGAGTGTTTTTACTTCACAGGGTCTAGAAAATGCCAAAGGTTATGATCTCAGATCTGCTTCTGTAAAGTAAACTTCAGGAAGTATTGATTGTTATGAATCCTACACCATTCATACAAAGAACCACTTTGGAACCATTCTGCTGTATTAACTCTGGTTACAGCCTATGCATTTTTTAAAACTATCATAGGGTAGCATGTAAAGAAATAGAATGCCATCTTTTTTTACCAAGTTGCCCATCAGAATGTCCTGACCAAAACAATCAGTATGCACCTCTGACTCTATCACTCTCCAGAGGCACACCAATATATAGGTGACTCACACAGTCTGTATGTGGAGGGAGACAACCATGAGCATGTTCAGTGTATTTTTACTGTGTTTGGAAGTCTGGTGGTTGCAGGGAAGATCAAGCTCCAGTTCCTGGAAAGGTCCAGTCAAAGGATCTCAGGTGATGGAGACAAGAAAGGCTTCAGGGTGACCTTAGATGTAGTGCTGGCTAGAATGGATAGACAGAGGGATGGTCTGACTCATCCTGGTAGGTCCAACTATTTTCACTGTGTTTCATTTATGACTGTATTATATAAGCAGAGCTTGAAAGAGTTACTTTTTTGGACTACAGCCTAAATTCTATTGTTAGTCCCAACTAAAGTAGACTGACTGGGATCTTCCAATGTGTTGACTCACCAATATCTTCTGATCATGCTCCTCCATCATCACATATGGTTTTTTTTAGCAATATTCTGAACTAACCCATTTAAAACTATTACTCTTGTGCTTCATGGAACCAATTAAAAATTTAATTTATTATTTTCAGCAATGGTGATTATAATCTATTTTGTATTAATTTAGCACTAGGAAGGAGTGAATAGGTAGTGTGTAGGGTATAGTATATAGTGTATTTTATTTGGCAATTGTTTTTTCTTCCATAAAATTATTGTATTTTTTTTTAAAAAAACACCCACAAGTGAATCGTTGGTGGTAGAATTCAAATAGCCACGTTAGTATGGATCAGTATGTAAAGGGATCTTGTAGAACCTTTGAGATTAACTTGGAGAAAGAAGTTGGTAGCTTAAGTTTTCATAGACTTAAGTCTCCTTCATTCATTTATATCTACAAAGGTCTGTTGCTAGGTGCTTCAACTCCATGCATCTGATGAAGTAGACTTAAAAGTAGATAAAAGCTTATGCTACCAACTTCTTTCTCTCAGTTAGTCCCAAAAGTGCTACAAGATCCCTTTGCTTAACAATTGTGTCAGTTGGTCTAATCCAGTTGGGAAGTGGAAAGTTCACAATGTAGAATAATCACTAGTGTGAACAATTGATGGTGAATCAGCTCGGGTTAAGCTGATGCCTCTATGCAGCTGTTCCATAAGAGCAATGCCAACCAATGTGAGCATGGAGAAAGAGCTAGGGAAAACTAAATTTTGTTAACACATTTAGATATTATACCAGCTTGCATGTTTGGATGAAGAAGTTTCCAGGATTCATTCTTAGCATCTCCAGCTATGAAAATTAGATAGAACATGATGTGAAAGTCTTCTACCTGCAGAACCATTGCCAATCAGGTTAGACAAAACTAGACCTGACGGACAATAGTTTATTCTGAAATAAGGAAGCTTCCTGTGTCCCTAAACAAAAATAATATCATATAGAAAACCCCAGGTGCAGCCTTCTATTTTCTCAAGTCTGGTGTTTGTTGTTTATCCAGTTAGTTTATTTGTTTGCCTAGTTGGGACTCCTCTCCCTGCCCTCCTTCTGACTTGTATGCAGATAATTGTCCTTTCCCATTTCCTCTGTCTCTCCCATTTCCTCTGAGAGTTGTTTCCTCTCCCATCATCCATTGATACAGCGCATCTGTGCATCTGTGGCTCTCTCCCACCCCCATGTATCCTGGTTAACTAGAAAGTGAAACCACAAACAGAGCTGGACAATGGGTGGGAAGGGGAGTCTGTCTGACACTGTGTCATCCTAGCTCATGGGCAGGACAACCCATTGTTAAGCTATACAGAGTATGAAAAAAGCCTGCAGTCAGGTGTTGGGAGAGAGGCCTGTGTGGGAAAGAAGAAGCATTTGGCTAAGACTTTGTGAGGGAAAGCCTTCCCCCCTACCTTTTTTAGCTACAAAAGGAAATCATTTCATTGTTGTAATGAGAAAGAAAGAATGGGGGAAAATACAGAGCAGCACAACAAGAAAAAGGGGAAAGGTGGCCTTTTCCCCTGTTCTTTATTCAACTTAGTTCAAGTAATTAAGTTCAAGCAGAGATAAGAAATTAAACTGGCCAGCAGAACAGATATGACAAAGGCAAGAAACAAACCTAAAAACTTTGAGTATTGTTGTATGTGTGCGTAGGTGGGGGTATTGCTACATGTATGTATGTATGTATGTGTGTGTGTGTGTTCAAGTTGCTTGTGTACTTATGGCGACCCCATGAATTTCATAGGATTTTCTTAGGCAAGGAATACTCAGAGGTGGTTTTGCCAAGTCTTTCTTCTGAAATACAGCCTATAGCATCTGGATGTATGCACAGTGCATAGTTATAATTTGACATGACTTTAACTGCTCTGACTCTATCCTAAAGAGTCCTAGAATTTGCTGTTTGTTGAGGTATATGGAATTTTTTAGAGTCCTCCCTGAATTATAGCATTAGTGTTCTCTGGCAGAAAATCCTAAGTATCTCACAAAACTACAAATCCCAGAGTACCATGAGATGGAGCCATGGCAGTTAAAGTGGTATCAAAGTCATATGGTTGTTTTGTGCACATATATCCTATCTCATAGTTTCTGGAGCAGAATGAATAAGAAAGACCAGCTGCACTACAATTGATAGACTGTACAACATATAGAGAGACCCAGTATACTGTAATTGAGCATTGGACTACAGCTCTGGAGACCAAGATTTGATTTCTTGCTTGGCCATGGAAACCCAATGGGTGACCTTGGGTGCATCACACACTCTCAGTCCCCAGAAAACCTCAGGAGGGCAGTAGAAAAAAAGGGAGATCACATGATGGGTGGACTAACATAATCAAAGAAGCCATGAACCTGAATTTTCAAAACTTAAATAGGACAATTTATGACTGGGACTCTTGGAATTGAAGTCAACTTGACAGCAAGGAACAACTACAAATGTTGCAAAAGCATGGATTACTATAAAAAGATTTCACACAAAGGCCTTTTCCGCATTTTATTTTTAAAATGGGGCAGCACGTCCTCCAGTGAGGACGTTTGCACTTGCGGGCTAACTGGGTCCGGACAACTTAATGTATGTCCGGACTTCAGTCCGCTCCGGAACGTCCAGAACTGGTGGTTTGCCGTGCTATTGAAAGACCGATTAAAAGAGGACTTTCAATAGCCCGGCGCGCCCCAGTCTGTCGCTGCGCTAACGTGTAGATGTGCAGGCTCGTGCCAGTGCAAGGCTGCAGATCTTCCAGGTGCGGGCTTCCGGCTGGTGAGCTTCTCCACCAACCAGAAGCCTCCATTTTTGTCCCCGGAGAGTATGTAGCATGAGCGCGCATTGCTCCAGTTCAGCATGGATCATCAGGGGGGAGCGTGCCAGTCCGGTGAGTAACGGACTGCCATGTTTCCCCCCAAAGTGCGGAAAAGCCCGATGTTGGAGCCGTAAGGAGTCAGGATAGACTTGTAGTTGTATTTTCTTCTGTGGGGAGACATTTACAAACATTGTGACAAGTTTTAAATAGATTTAGATTTTGATGATGATGATGATGATGATGATGATGATGATATTATTTATATACTAACTTTTCCCCAATACTGATACTCAGGATGACTTACAAAATACTGAAAAAAACACAGCTTAAAATACTTACAAAAACAGTAGTACACACACACACACATATAATTTCAAAACCCAATTAAACAATATATAGAATTTAAAACCATTAAAAATACTTTAAAAAAAATAAAAAATCAACAAGATCCAGCTAAACATCTATGGCAGTCAAATTCTAACCTGTTGGAATTAAAAAAATCCCTTGCCAACAGAAAGACAGCAAAGAGAGAGCATTTGTTCATGCCTCTTGCCAGCCAATCATCCAAAAGTTCATTGAAGAAGCTTAACAGCATTTTTATCATAGAGAAATAAACAGACTGCCTCTCTGAAATGCTCCCTCTGCTTTATCAAAGATCTTGACCCTGCTCTTCACCTTTGGATCAGCATGCCTGTGATTACTGTGGAGTTATCTGCCATGGACAGGAATTTGCCCTCTGCCTCACATGCCCCTTTTCTACCAGCTGCTTGCACACCAGGATTGGAGGACTAACACTTCAACACTCCTAAGTGGAGACCTGAAAGCAGTTCAGGACCTCCAGCTCAGGCGAGGTGTAACAGAGTCAAGTGGGAGGTCAAGCAGGCAAGTAACAAGTTGAAGATCTCATCAAGCATGATGGCTGGATGGCCAGTTCAGAGGAAGCATATTTTTGGCTGTGTCAAAAAGAGGCATGCTTTCAGATCTCATTCCCTCTTTTAAAACGGTAAAATGCAATGTTACATTTAGTGAGGTTATGCGATCATGTTAAGTAATCAGTGCTGCCCTTGAACACATTTAGGTGATTGCATTTGGCACTGGTCAAAGTCTAGGGCCATTTCCACACTACACTGTTATAGTGCTATTATTCCACCCTCAACATCCTATGGAATACTGAGGTTTGTAGTTTAGAGAGGGGCATTTAGAATTCTCAGCCAGAGAGCAATTTGGCCTTAGAAAATTACAAATCCCAGAATTCCGTAGGATGTTGAAAGTAGAATAATAGCACTATAACAGTGTTGTATGGAAATGGCCACAGTTACTCCATGTGAATCTACCCAGAGTTTTGTGTTGCATTCAAGTGTATACGTTTAAATTAACTCTGCATTTTTTATATTAAAAAGTTTCTGTCTTCCTCTTGTTTGCACATTATAATCATTCATGGCATTCTCGCGGAGGTATCATGCCCAACTCTATAATTATCTCCCAAGAGAATTTGTTCAGCTATCTCACTGATAGGTATTATGAGAATACTTAGGTTTTGGGGGAGATTTTTTTGTTTTGTTTTGATTAGAACTGCTTTTGATTTGTTTATATTTTATTTGCTCTATTGGTTTTCCTTCTATGTTTTCATATTTGGAATTTATATTTTAACATTTTAACAATGTAAGCCATTTTGGAATTTTCTGAAGGCAAAAATTAGAATATTAAGGTAGGATATAAATTGGAAAATCTATGAAATAATTCCATTATTCCATTTTTTTTACATATATATATATATTATATTATATTTTATATTATTCCATTATATATATATTTTTAACCTAGAATTTATTGGACTATAGCTCCCATTACCGCATACAGTTGATCATGATAGTTGTAGGGGACGGCGCCAGCAACTTTTGGAGTGTGTTATGTTACCAACCTCTGAATTAAGCTATTTCCACCCTTAAACTTGCTGTTTAAATAACTCTGGCTGTGGTTTCCAATACATTAAACTAAACTAAAATCATAATCACTCTGTAACAGGTGGCTATGGCTGGCTGCAATTGGGAGAAACTCTTCATATATGCTGGAGAAAGCTATGGGCACAACTGACACTTTGACATCTTTGCAGTGGTATAACTTAAAAGATGGCTCACCTCTTCAGCAATCAGATGTGTTGCTGTGAACATCTGAAAGACAGCTCCAACTATATGCGTGGTCCCCCCACCCATAAATCTAGCATCGCCAAAGTATAACTTCTAATGAGTCCTATGCTATAGCTAAATATTTCAACAATGTAATCACAATTTGCCAGAATGAAATGCAAAATAGCATCCCTGCCCTTGGATGAGTATCAATAGATGACTATGTTATCTGTTAAATCCAGTGCATAATATGAACTGGGAGGAAAATCAAACTTTCCCATGATGACACACTATATTGTTACAGGATAGAAAATACTGGCTATAATAGCTGCTCCAAGTTTAAATTTTACCACGCTATGGGGAGCATGAGTAGTGGTTCTGATTACAATATCAAGAGAGACTATATGTTTGTGATTTTCTCCATCTTCCAACAGCTAAATATGAAAGATACAGAGTAAGTATGCAGTCTACTCTTGGCAAAAGCCATCTCCCTTCCCTATCTCACAAAGTGCAGGTAGGTTGCCATGAACGCACCAATAAAGGAGATGGGACACAGCCACTTTTATGTGAGAAGTAGCTACCCTCCTTCACTCATCTGGTCTTTATGAAAAGTGCAACCCCATACAAAACAAAAGATTCAAAACCTCTTCCTTTGTTGGTTAATCCATTGGCCAGCGGTGCCTCTTTCTTGATACAGAACTTCAGCATACAGCCTCTCATCTGGCACCTGTTCAAGGCACTGAACATCGATCTGACAGAGAGAAACAAGGAAGAGAGAGGGGGGAATGGTGTTGTCTGGATATTGTTGGTGCCATTCTCCAAAACTCTGGGTAATATTTTGCGTCATTCAGGCATCAGAAAGAAAGACTTGTGTCGTGCATGCATGGTTAAGTATGGACATCATCAATGTGCAAGCTAATTTTGTAGGTGGTAGTGGAGTTTTCAGGGATACCATGGCTGGTGTCTGTCCATGGTGCCTTTGGTTTTCTTTAGCTATTCCCTCCCCCGCTTTTGTTGTTGATCTTGCTCTTGCATGACCATAGGATTGTCATCATGCTGCACTTACATTAGCCTAGTATAGCAGCCTCTCAAGGTACTGGGATCATAAAGTTTGCCTTAATCAATAGGATGGCTTTTAAAATGACTGCTAGAACATACAGAAATAGATTATGTACCTTCTATCTGCTGTGATGTGAACAGCCATTATTGTGTCAATAATCCTTTGGGAGTGTTGGGATTGTTCATTTCCTTAGTAAGGGAAGCCAAAAAGGATGCCACAAGAGTCTGCTGTTCTGGCATTTTTTACAAAGCAAGCCCCAGTAGCCATTTAAAATGGTTTGTTTTCCATTCAAAACACAAATATTTGGGAGGAATTCATGCCAAATATGTGCCCTGGTCCCACTTTTCCTTGTCCCTACTCTCCATTCAGAATAGATTCCAGGATGGCTTTGTTAAAAAAAAAGACGGGGGGAATAAACTTTCTGGTTTGAATTAGGAAGAAAAGTTTACACAATAATTGTTGGGTCTTCATGTGGCTCACAGATAAATGTTAAATAGAGGATATTGCTAACTTGGCCCTAGTCAGTTCTTCCTCAAATATAGTCTGCTAGATATAGAAAAAAATTGAGAAGTTTCGAGCCAGAGGCAAAGCAGAGAATGGTACCCAACTCCTCTCCAACTGAGGGTATATATCACACAAAACAGGTCATGTCATTTTGGCACCTGAGACAGAAAATCTACAACACCTCTCTCCATCTTTCTGGTATTCAAAATAAAACAATAATCCATTTATACAATAATCAGGTATTATGAAGCAGGTTTCTGATCTTAAAACCAGTTCTGTGGTTACTCTCTTTCCATAAGAACCCCAATGGTTGCTTGAATCTTTTTAAAGAAACAGTGTGCAAAACAGTTTTGAAAAGTTGTTGTGCTGACAAAAGATCAAAATTGCTTTCTTATTCCAAACTTCTCATTCTATTTCACTTTTAATATAGACACTGCCATATGTCAGTTTTGAATCTTGTACTCACCAAAGGGAAAAGCTGTATTCCCAGTGATGTAATAGTTGCAGAGTAAGGATCTAAAAGGCATAACCATGTGACATATTCATAGAAAATTAGGCGAAATGTTCTGATTAAGCAGTCGATTGAAACCAATACAATTAGCAACATGAAAACATATTCATGACAGTATGTTCAAAGAAGTGATATTTCAATAATCAATAATATTTTAAACTGTTTCGAAAGCTCATGATATTTTGAAGTACAACCAGTGATTAAAAAAAAAAATGCAAACCTTTCTACAGCATATTTCCTGGATTGAACTATTCAACTGTGTTGTGTAAAATTGTATTAAAGTTGTGTTGTGTAAAATTGTATTCATTCGGTCAACATGAGTAGTATGTCCTATGATCATGACCATCTTCTTTGATATTAAACTTCTTAAATTTATTCTTAAGTTGCACAGTTTGTATAGAATTTCTGTCATCTTCTATTTGTTTTTAATATGGGGGAGACCTGGTGATGATTTGATGAGCATCCTGTTTATATATTTTTGTATTTGGTACATTTTGTTGTTCTCTTTGTTGCTTGTTTTTTAAAAATGTAATCGATAACCTCTAATTCTGGATTGTCATAACATTTGGCTACAAACAATAAAGCCTGTTTGTATTCAAATAGTGGGATTTTTCATGCATAGGCTGTACTATTAAAATGAAGACTAGACTTTGCTAGGTTACGTCTTTATTGATTAATGAATTGGTGCACTTACTGAATAGCTAACATAGATATTACCTGTACAGTTCCTACAACCTTAGCCAATGCCTCTTTCATTCCCCTATCAAATTTGTATCACAAACACAGCACAAAAATATAGCATTGCTATTGTTTAGTCATAAGCTTCTTGTTGGTAATATTATACTAATACTAGAATTCGTATTAGAATAAAATTCTTTTTCCATAACAGATTAACTTAATGTTAACAGCACACAGAATTTGAAGAGTTACTTCCCCCCCACTGCCAAAAAAAATCGTTTTTGTTCATCATTACAGTGTTTCAAAAGCAATCTGTTGTCACTACTCATTGCTGTGTTGACAAAGTGACTCATGGCCTTTTCACACTACACTGTTATATTATTCCACTTGCAACATCCTATGAAATCCTGGGGTTTGCAGTTAAGGAAGGGGCATTTAGAATTCTCACCCAGAGAGCTCTTTGGCCTCAGTAAACTACAAATTCCAGGATTTGAATGTGGAATAATAGCACTATAACAATGTAGTGCAGAAAGGCCTTCAGGTTACTTGCTTGTGTTCCTCATTTGTGTTCTATTACTTTCAGAAATTTCATGACTGATCAGAGAAAGGCACACAATTTTTTAATTTCTCTCAACATGTTTCTGAAAGTACTCTTAAAATGTAATTTTTGAAAGGAACAAGTTATTACTTGCTACACAAAAAAAGTAACTTTACTTGTACTTGCTGCATTGCTTTTAGAATGCATATTTGTTATGTCCTTGTCCCCCCTACATCCACAGCAACTGGTTATAAATGACTATGTTGGCCGGAATCCTCGATCACAGACTAAGCTACATAATTTTATGTATATTTAGCAGAGGTCTTAAGAAACCCAATTAGTGACTTATGAATATATGTAATAAGACATTGGCAAAATGTGCATGGGGCTCTATCAATATACAATGGCAATCCCTAGCCAGTGTCCCGATATGCATTGGTCCCACTACACATTGGACACTTTTCTGGCTTCCCTACATAGAAAAGTAACAGCAGCCCCTTACTGTACATGGACTTTATAGAATTGCCCAGTTCTAATTCCTTCAGATGTAAGCCCACTTACAAAAATATAAGTCCCCAACAGGTTTCTGATCATTACTTATAACTTGCTATTTACAGGTTTTGACAGCATGATTGTACCTGTACTACACTGTGCTGTAATCACTTCAGTACATGAATTGTATGCAGATGTTTATTGTGGAATCCAGTGTGGTGCAGCAGTTTGAGTACTGACGAGTTTGAGTACTGATGAGGACTGTGGGAGGCCGGGGTTAGAAGCACCACTCAAGCCCTGGAAGCCCACTGAATGACCTTGGGCAAGTCACACTCTCTCAGCCTTACATGAAGGCAATCATACATGCGCGCACACAAACACGCCAAGGAGGTTTTGCCAAGAAAACCCTGTGATAAGTTTACCTTAGGGTCACCATAAGTCAGAAATAACTTGAAAGCAAACAACAAATTATTGGAGGTGATAAGGAAACCAGATTATGTTTTAATTAATGTCAGAGTGATTAGTCCTCTTGCCTAGCTTCATGTTCCAGAAGAGCCCTATTTTCACAACTAATCCGGGCTCCTTTATCTATTTCCTAGGATGAGGTGAAGCCAGGTAAAGAATTTGAATGAAGCAGGAAAGTGGCTGGACTTCTCCTCTTAAATATATGCATGTTTGCAATGTTAATGCCTGCACATATTAAGTTAATAATTAACTAGATTTGCTACTTCTGCAACATCCAATTAAGTTGAAAGGAGGAAATATATGGCGATGCGCTAATATTATGTTCTCTAATGACAGGCTTACTGCTGGAGACATGTGTCTATTATTTTTCCACTATGAAGGTTTAGGAAGGAGGTGGGTGGACCTGCACTGTAAATACAAACCATCTGCTTGTTTTGTGTACATCTGGCACATGGTCAAAACCAGACTATAATTTGAACCAGGAAAATTCTGAAAAGAGAAGCAGCTTGCTACCTGAAAGTAAGCAGACTCCAGTCATAGACTGGGCTGTACGGCCCACCACTTCCAGCATCTGGTACGATTATGGCAAGAGCCTAATGCTCAAAAGCCATATATCCCTGTTGAAGTGAAAGGTAAGGCACTCAAAGAAATCTATAGCTCCTCAACACTCTCTTGGTTCCTTTTAACAAAGGAAGTACTTGGAAGAAATCAATGTGAACTAAAGCCTAAACAGTCAAGATCACAACACTGTGACTTACATTTATCTGATACAACTGCCCCATACTATATTAATGACCACAAACAAGAAATTGGACTCAGGGACAGCAAGAACTGTATGACAACTCACTCATCTAGTCTTTGAAATGTGCTGTCATCTCCTCTTCAGATCTTCCCTTCTCTAGACTAATGGAAGTAGTTCTTGGCAATAAAGTCTAATGTTGATTAATATGTTTTACTAATTTTATGCAGATGTTATTTATTATTTGATCATGATCCTGCCTTTCTTCCAAATACAAGGTAGCTCATATAAAGACTTTTCAAAAAAGATGGAAATAAAAACAAAAGATTAATAATGTTAAAGACAAAAAAGCAAATTACCATATTCAAATACAAATGAAAAAAAGAGCAATTTAAAAACCCATTATTTTATTCAGCAGTAATGATGCAGAAAACTTAGTACCAGCAAAATCACATGACATATCACTGGCAGCCTATGAAAGGAAGAAAAAGAGGACCAGATGACTTTACAGACACACACACGCACACACACACACACATATTACAGTGACATGTTTTTATTGCTTCAGTGCTGTTTGACTATTATACAAAGAACTGAATATATATCAAGAGAATCAGAGGCATCTTCTCTTTCCTCCACCCACATTTTTTGCGAGACTAAAGTTTACCATATCCATATGCCTCTAGTTAGAGTTCTGGCCTAAACGGCGGCAAAATTACCACAAACACCACTTACTATGCCAAGGGAATTATATTAGGTCCAACTGGCATTTAAAATAGCTTTAGTTTACTTGTTTTCAGTAATTACTTCAAGGTTCCTTAAAAGCACGTTAGAGGTGCTATGCAAATTAAAAATGCTGTTGGACTGACATCTTTAAAATTACAGATGTAAGAGACAGAGAACCCACTTGGCATCTAGATTCAGGTTGGCACTTGTACCCACAACAGCCCTGTACCTTGCACAGCAGGAAGAAAGGGAAAATGCTTGAGGGTAGAAACAAACAGATGATTGATATTATTATTCTACTTTGTGTCAAAAAATGCTCTTACTGGTTCATTTTTTTACAGGGGGTGATGGTGGAATATGTTTAAACAACATATTCTCTTCAGTATTCTTTAAACCTTAATCCTGCATTTTTCCAACTTTTTCCTTTAAGCTTTAACCCCTTTCATGCTTCTGATACACGAAAAGGACACCACATGGTCAAAGATGTCCAGGTTGTAGCACCAACTCCATCCCTAAATGTTAGCCATCTGTCCTTTATTATTTTTTTTAAAAAGGGATTTTAAAAATGTCCAAACAAATTATTACTGTCTGCCATTTTTTGTCCCACTTAAAAATGTCCCATACTTAAACTTCAGACCCTAGCCCTAAGTTTTCAACTCAGACTCTGCAAGGTGTGTTTTCGTAAAAATCCTAGGAAGTGAGGAAAAATTATGTGAGGCTTCTTTTGAGAATATAATGCATGGCAAAGGCCTTAGAACTGCAGTAAAATTTGGTGAAAAGAGGAATGATGTAAGAAGATAGAATGTGAATCTTTCTCCTTCTTTCTACATCTCCCTCTTTCTCTCTCTCTCTTTGACAGTAAACTAAAGTGACATCTCCCCAGAAAGGCAAAGCATGACAGGATTAGTTGTTTTGCAGCATACACTGGAGATCCAAATTGTAGGGTAAAAGCTAGTGAGAATTTTAACACTGTCAGGCAAGTATATAAACAAACTTTTATGAGAACTCTAGCAGCTTTTCAGCAATGAAACTACAATAAAGCTAAAAGGAGTGTTAGAAATGGTTCTAATCCACAAGACCAGATCGGTTCCCTGGAATTTTCAAAAGGCAAACAGGCATGTTAACTGAACATTTCTTATCCTTTTAACTCTACAGTGTTGCATTTTCAAAAATGGCAGTGAAAGATCTACTTTACAGCTGCCTTAACTTCTTTCAAATAGGACACATATGCTCATAAATAGATCGATCGGAATTCGCTAAGGCTAAGTTATGAATGTGTAGCCTAGAGTTATGCATTAGTGACTGGCTCTAATTCATGGTCCCCATGTATTCACAAGTTCTAAAAAATGTGTAGGAATAGTGAAGGTCCCCCAATTCCTACTTACCCAGCAGCAGCCACTATGAACAATGGGAGCGGGAGTCTGTTCCCCTGTCAGATGGGAAGCAGCTGACTGATTTTCCCACAAGTGATCTTTGGATAAAAGGGGCAATTGCAACAAGGACCCTGCTCTGAATGTAGTGCTGGTGATTGCTCATGGGAGAGTGTAGAAAAGTCAATCAGCTGCTTCCCAGTTGACAGGGGAACAGATCCTTGTCACTTGCAGTAGCTGCTGCCCAGTAAATTGGAATGTGGGGGGTTAGGCTGGGAGACACTACTTAACTACATAATTAAGGCAGTTAAATAGATAAGTAGGTGATGCAGAATCATAGCTATTGTAAATTGTATCAACACAAGGACAATCAGAATCACTTTTGGTCTAGAAAATTCTAAATACTTTTATGTCCTCTTGACATAATTCAGAAACCAGTACTTCATTGGCTTCCTATCCACATGGTACCAATCTGTCTAAAAGGGTGATATCAAGGGAGCATGTTCCTTCATTGGGAGCCATTCCTCTGATGTCATTGAGTCTTACTCTTTGCTCTGTCTTCACTCTGTCTTCTTCTATGCAGAGAGAGGCATACGGCTCTGTGTCTTTGAATTCCAGTCTGAACTCACCCCTACTGTGCCTCATCCGACTGAGGGAATCTCTGAGAGCTAGAGAAATTCTTTGTCTGCTCTTCCTTAAACAATGGATAGGGAAGAAGGAAAGGAACACCAATAACCATATTGGCCATACCCTCCAACTGCTCTGATTTGGCAGACAGTTCTAATTAATCCTCTGTCATCCCACTTTTTTTCAGCTGCTTTTAAAGTGTGCCAGTTTCTCTCTTCTCCTCTCACTTTCCCCTTTATCATGGTTTACTTCATTGTTATAAACTGAGGTCAAAGTACAAATGTGGTTTGTGCTCAACTCAGCTAAGAGAAGGACAGGAGGGGACAGAATCTTTCCCTTCCTTGTAGACTCAGACAAAAGTAAAGTACCTACAGCCTGTCCTAGCCTGTGTGTTCTCCTTCATTAATAATTTTTGTCATCTTAATCTGGTTCTGATGTTGGCCACACATGTGTTCCATTTTTCATCTGTGAAATGTTGGAGAAGAAATATTGGCTAGTCAATCAAATGTTGTCAGGCAAGACAGGCAACACAGAGTCATGTCCTAAAACACAAAACAAATACCGCTCATGAACAGACGATGTCAACAACATATGTGCTCTCTTCCTATGACTGTCACCAGAAGTGGTATCAGGCAGTGATGGGTAGGAAATTTGACTTGTTCTTGGTTTGAATTTTTTCAAAAAGCACTCCTTTCCTTCCTTCCTTCCTTCCTTCCTTCCTTCCTTCCTTCCTTCCTTCCTTCCTTCCTTCCTTTCTTGTTCTTATCAATATCATTTCTGTCTACCAGGGCCCCAAAATGATGAGATCAAAAAGAAGAGATGGGATGAGATGAAATCAAAATGAAGAAATAAAAATTTTTGGAAGTAGACAGGGAAAACAAATTTGAAATAATTTTAAAGACAACTTCAAAACCCAAAGATCATGTGGAACTATACAACTTTAACTGCTCAACAGAAGCACAGTAAGGATGGAGCCAACCAGACTTCCCCGGGGAAAGATCTCCACAACTATAGTGTTGCTACAAAGGAGGTCCACCTCACCAATTTAGAGTGTCAAGGTGGTGAGACAAGACACAGAACCTCTGCTGAAGGTCAGTATGGCAGGCCCATAGTAGACAAGTTGGCCTTTGGGAAATCCTGCCCCAAGTTGCTTAAATAAATTTGACAGAAAGAACTTCACATTAAAATAAACTGAAGAAAGAAGAAAGCACAGCTAACAGATTCATCTGTTCATGTAGAAAGTTCAAAGATTAGTTTTGAATCCTGTATAATGAACCATGTATTGGATGCTGGAATAAGATTGCCATGTCGTCTAACAGGTTCCCCATCTTCAAAAGCTACATGGAAGGATGGTACAACACGATCATCTCACTATGAATAGCTATTGAATTTTGGTTTTGCCACATTGGAAGCTACAATATCCAGTTATAAGCTTAGGTCATTGCTGTCTGAACAAGCTCTAATTAACTATGTGAAACTGAAGATGACCAAATTATAAATTAGCATTAATCATTGCTTTCCAATCTGACATTAATTGATGGTTCCAAAACAGAACTGCTCAGAAGGAGGAAGAGAGGCTTTACTACTGTAAAGCTGTGATTAATCATTGTGTTAAACATGAGGTTACCTGTAAGTCCAAACTGCATAAAATACCATCCAGTATCAGCTCCCTTCATATATTATTATGGCATGGAATATCCTCCATTTGGAAATCCAGTTGATGACATTTGCCTCATTTTGGTGACAGGTTAAAACTTAGCTGTTCATCCAGTTTTGAGGGCATGATGACCACAACTTGGCTCTGACATATTGGGCTATGGGATTTTGTCTTCTGCTTTGTTTTACCCTGTTCATGGTTTGGAAATTTACATTTCAGAAGTACTGCATTCTGAAGTAATTCACTTTTAAAAAAAGGTAAGAAATGCCCCAAAATTGGGAAAGAAGTAATCTCAAAATACATTCATTCATTCATTCATTTTATTTATATCTTGCCCTTCTTGCAGGTAGAGACTCAAGGTGGATTACAAAAGAGCAGAAAACTAAATAAAACACATGTAGTTAAAAACATACAAAATTAAGATTAAGACAGAACTAAAACCATTCAAAATTTGATTTTAAAATGGATTAAAAATAGTACAGCACCATTAAAAGCCCTTGTCTTGTTAAAAAATCAAGAAAAATCCATCTTAACTTTCCTGGGGTGGGAGTTCCAAAGTGTGGGAGCAGCTACAGAGACATGCTCCTGTGTTCCCACCAGTTGTGTCTGTGTGGCCAGTGGGACAAAGAGAAGTAAGTGCCTTCCCTGCAGATCTTAAAGTTCAGGCGGGCTCATATGGGAAGCAGGCTCATATGTGAAGATACAGGCCTTCAACTAGGCTGGGCCTTTGCTGTATAGGGGTTTATAAGTCAAAGCCAGCACTTTGAATTTTGTCTGGAAACAGACTTGCAGCCAGTGGAGCTGTTGTAACAAGGAATTTGTATGCTCCCTATACCGTTAGCAATCTGGCTGTAATTCTTTGGACCAGTTGAAGTTTCCGCACACTCTTCAAAAGCAGACCCATGTAGAGTGCATTAAATAATTCAATCAGCATGTAACTTAGGCATGTGTCACTGTGGCCAAATCAGATCTTGCAAAGAACAAGCACAGCTGGTTCACTAGCTTTAACTGTGCAAAAACACTCCTGGCTAATGCAAATACCTAAGCATCCAGGGTCAGGGCCGAGTCCAAATATACACTCAAATTATGAACCTGTACCTTCAGGGAAAATTTACTCCCATCCAGCACAGGCTGAATCCTTATTCGCTGCTCTGCCTTTGGACTGATGTAAGGTCCCACTTTGGCAGTCCCCGATATCAGTATGGTATGGATGGGCACCATATCTAATTGACATCATATTTAATTGGCAACACACTTTAATTGGCACTAATATCAAATTTAATTCAACCCTGAGAGGTGACTAAGAGGTCAACCAAGTGAGAGAAGAAATCTGACTGTAAATGTGAGAAAGAGAAGCTAGTCAACCTAAATACCCTCTAGGTGAGATTAGATCATTTGCCAGGCAGTAGCTGTTGTTCCTGTGAATGATTGAGTTAAGGAGCAGCTAAATGTCTTTCCAGGGAACACAATTGTGAGAAGCCCACCAGGACACTGAGTGACAGATACCCATCCCCTGTACACCTAGACTCCTTCCTCTTTCCTCATAGCACCCATAATAGACAGCTATTACAACACACACTATGTTTTTGTCACCCAAACACTAGGAAGATTAGTGGGTTGATAGTCCATTGTCTGTGTTGCAACTCCCATTGTCTACCAGGCTGGGACAGCAATTAACTCACACCCTTCAGGGAGTGAAATAGAGCACGTAAATTCTTGGTTTTGAGAAGTCAGATGCAGTCAGATGAAATGCTGGACCCCACTATGTCGCTTTGAATCCTGATCTGGCCTGTCCTTAGACAGAAGTCTAAGTCACATTTCAACTCTTCATTACTCTTCTGGATTGGTAATTATAACCCCTCCCAAACCCCTCAGCTTCTCTATACATAATTTTTTCCTTCTTTTCTCCTTCAGTTAGCTCTTGTGTGAAAGATTGACTGTGTGTATTTTGTGTACATGCATGAGTGAATTCCCCTCAATAAAACACATTTTTAGCTTACTTTTGAATCTCTGGCTGGTTCCTTTCCTGCATGAGCCCATAAACATTGGTAGCAAGATCCTGCTAAGTTGCCCCCCTCTTGTTAGCCTCCTGATTTTGACCTAATTAATTCACCACCTTTGCAAGGAGGTACTGGCATAGCGGGTTGGCCCTTGTGGCACCTACATTATGGGGTAACACTGACAAGAAGCACTCAATCTTGTCTGGATTTGATTTCACCTTGTTCACCCTTATCTGGTTTGGAACAAAGACAATTTGCTTAGATTGGGGTGGAAATGAGAGATAAAGCTGGGTATCATCAGTATTCTGGTAACACCTGATCTCAAAACTTCAGACAACCTCTCCCAGCATTCATGTATATATTAAATGGCAGAGGGGGAAAAAACAGAGCCCTGTGGGACCCCACAGACCAATGGCTAAGAGGTTGAACAGGATTCCCCCAATACCACATTCTGTGTTCTCCCCTCCAGAAAGAAATGGAGCCACTGCAAAACAATATCTCTAGGTCCCATTCCAGAGAGGCATCCAAGAAAGGTACCATGGTCAATGGCATCAAATGTTGTTGAGAAGTCCAACACAACCAACATACTCACCCTGCTTAGCTCCCAGCAAAGGTCATCCACCAAAGTGACCAAAGTTGCCTCCATCTCATAATCAGGCTTGAAGTCAGGCTGAAGCCATGCTGAAATGAATCTGGATAATCAGTGTGATCCAGAAATCCCTGGAGCTGGGAAACTTCCACACGCTCAAGTACCTTGCCCAAAAAATGGGGTATTAGAGACTGGCCAATAATTATCCCATATAATGTGATCCAGGGAGGACTTTTTTTAAATAAAAGGCTTACACTTGCCTTCTTTAGGCAAGAAAGGACCATGCCTTGCTGGAAAGAGGTATTTTATACTCCCATTACCCATGTGACCAGTCCTCCTCTGACCAATTTGATAAGCCAGGAAGGTCCAGGATCTAACATACTTGTGGTGGTTCTCACTTTTCCAAGTATCCTGTCCACGTCCTTAGGTTGTCCAACTTGAGAACTATCTATTAATGTTGGACAAACAGGGACCAAGTTTACACCCACAGGATCTGTATTAATAGTACAGGTCTCTGGATGGTCCTGAGAGATTTTATCTGCAAAGTGCTTAACAAATAGTTCACAATGGGCTATCAAGTAAAACAGATTCTGCTCTTGTAGACTAAGGTGTAAAAGACCCTTAATTACTCAAAACAGCTTCCCTGGATTGCTTTTTTTTATATACAATCGAGGCAGAAGTAGGCCTTCAAGTTGTCTGTAGTCCATGTTTAGTGAGATTCGCTCTGAGTTTTCTGCTAAGGTTGACCTACTCTCCATCTCACTCATTTCATTGCTGCGAGCTCCCTAGAGAAGAAAGGGGGCTGCTTACCTCTACTCTGTGAGGGGGCACTTCAGAGTGAGTGCGTCCACTGCCCAGGCCACTTTCCCATTTCAGAGGTCAACTAGGGCTTTGACAAAATTGCCTGTTGAGGCAATAGGAAACTCCCCAGGAGCCATCAGGAATCCCTCTGGATCCATAAACTTCCTGAGACAGAACATCTTAATCAGTCTCTCACCCCTGCAAAGATTCTAAGTCCCTATGAGTCTAAATCAGACCAGATAATGGTCTGTCCATGACAACAGAACTTTGGAAAGTTCCTCCACCCTAGATCACTATCATCCCACCCATCACAGAAGACAAGGTCCAGAGAATGTCCAGCAGCATGAGTATATCCAGAAACCACTTGGGACAGACTCAGTGGCCCCCAAAGCATGTTAGCTTCATAATGAGAAAATGTGATAAATAAATGTTAGTTATTACATGTGGGGAAAGTAATATTCATAAGTGTTATTTTATTTGCAAAAGGAGCATCATATTCTAAGGCTTCCAATTCAGGGTCACCCCATGCCCCGAGGTTTCAAGAGCAAAACCTGAATCCCAGGAATGGCCCTTAGTCATGTCATTAAATGTTATGCATTAAATACCACCCATAGTTGCTCATAGCTTGTCATTCAAACAGAAAGAGAGAGAGTATATTCTTGTTTGGCACATAAGACATAGGCCTTTTGCACACCGGACGAGGGAATTGCCCGTGCTGCTACTCACCGGACCTTTCGGCTCCCCGGTTGGGTCCACGGTGCTCTGGAGCAGTGCGTGCTCATCAATACGCACTGCTCCGGTGTCCCAAATGGCAGCTTCTGGTTGGTCAAGGGTCTCAACCAACCGCTGAAGCTCGCCAGCCTAAAGCCCGCCCCCAGGCAGATCGCAGGCTCACACTGGTGCGAGCCTGTGAATCTGCATAAGGGAGCAGGCTCGCAGTGGCGCACTGCGTGCTTTTGAAAGACTGGAAAAATCAGGTCTTTCAAAAGCATGCTGGAGGACCACTTGGGGTCATTCCGGACCTACCTTAAATAGGTCTGACCCAGTCTGGTCCAAGGTGCAGAACTCCTCCTTGGAGGACGGACTGCGCTGTTTCAAAAAACCCGTGTGGAAAAGGCCAGAGAGTAGATGCAGAGCTGAGGATGAGCCGTGATGCCACAACAACTTGAGGGGTGGTGGGGAGGAAGAAGCTAAATAAATAAATACATAGCTCCCCATGAAGACCTTGGCAAGTTGCAGGAGTAGTTCAATGAAGACTTGTAAAGTGTAGCATGCTGCTGGCCTACTGGGTGAGCTGGAGGTTTGCATACAGCAAACCTCTCCGCCTGTCTGGGGTTGAGCAAACCAAAACTGGAGATTTACACCCTTGCCTGGAGATGACCCATGAAAATTGCAGACTCAGGCTGTAACATCTGTCAATCCATTAGTTTTGTCTCCCCAGCGTAGTGGTAATATCATTATTGGTAACATCATTATTCTTAACATGTTGATTTCAAGCTCAGGTTCTATTGAATTGCATTATAATTGTTTTACACTGACTTTATGGTTTCTGTTCTACTTTAAGATGTCCAAATATAGCATGCGATACAATTAATTAATCTGTATGGAATATTCATGCTAAGGTGGTCCTGTCCCCTCTTCATGCATTTCTGTCATCCTCCACACATAGAAAACTGTTTTCTGGAAAGGAAATTGGAGGCTCTCCATATAATTTTAAAACCTATATATAGTGAACATCTGTGTATAGGAAAGCTTCCCCTCATCCAAAAGTTGCCTTCCCTACAAAGATGGATGGAAACACAAAAGGAAGGAGTTAAATAAGAATATGATAAATATTAATATAATAAAATGCAGAGGGATATTGTGGTCAGATTTATGTAGGACATCCTATAAAAGTTATCTAAGATAGCTGACTACCCATACAATTGCCAGTTCTAAACGCAAACCTTTGCATACTAATACCCTATAAATGTGTTGGACTATAACTACTATAATCAGCTTGTCAGCTGTCAGATGATGGGAGCTGTAGTACAAGACTTCTGATGGCACTATCTTGCTAAATTTGGCTTAGGGCATGGCAGCTTTCTTTTCACTAGATTATAGTAGTACTGTGGCTCAGATCTCAGGTGGTGTGTGCATGCATATACATATACTCTTTCACACAAAGTTCAATGAGAGGAGTGGAATGGAATGGTCTATGCTTTACATCACATTTTAGGTGGTGGACATAACAAGGATCCTGACTTTTTGAGGATTGGCAGAGGACAGAGATGTGAGTCATTTGAAATAGCATCTCCATACAGTTGGCCCTCCACATTTGCAGGTTTGACTTTCACAGATTTGATTATTTGCTAGTTTCTTCAACCCCTGCCCAACCCCAACATCAAGCACTTTTTCCCCCAGGATAACTTCCCCTCTCGGTGGTCTGCCAGGCTATGCAGCTCTTTAAAAATCCACCTTTGGTACTCCTCCGCCGCCGCCACCAGCTGATGTCAGGCCAGCTAAGGGCAGCTCACAGCCCAGTTCCTCAGCACCACAAACCCTCTCCCAATGCCCCCTCACACCTAAGGAAGGAGATGGGCACAAGAGGGGAAGCATATTGCTTGCTGCCCATTCAGCCTGCCATGCCTTGGCCCCCTTTCCACAGACATACACACACATTTTGATATTCGTGATTTTCCCACTTTTGCGAGTGACCTGTGCCCCAAACCTTAGTGAACATGGAGGGCTGACTGTACTTCCTTTGACTCTGATGACTGTCTAGAATAGCTACAAACTATATAAGGAATGCTTTGCTCAGATGTCAGCAGATGGTTACAGATTAGGCAGGCCTGCTTGCTGATTCTTACAGCTGTATAAACAGCTTAGGGGAATGTTGTGTCAAACTGAGATGATTGAGGAATTTTGTTATGGAGTGTGACTGTGACAAAAAGAATGGCTCAAACCTTCCCATTCCTCTGACATAGTAACCAAAATGCAGATGAACTGAAAGGAGGGGCTTTTCACCAAAGCAACCACTAAAACAAAATAAATAAATAAGCAAAAAAATAAAAAAAATAAAACCAAACAATATCTTTTTACATGACATTTTTTTGGACTTCCAAAAATGAAGTGAAAAGGTCTGCCTATTCAGAGCAAACAGCAGCAGAAAGCATTGCCCTCACTCTAACCTGGCTTTGAATTATTATTACATAGTCAAAAAATCTGACTACAAATCTGTAGTGCTGTGATATCATCACTTTCACTATAGGTTTTCTAACTGACTGGAGATCCTATATGTGATTATTCTTCAAAAGAAGAAAGCCTTAAGAACTGATGACCAACCAGAAGCATATTGGTCAAACAGCAGAACTAAGCACCCTGCAAACAATATAGATTTTCAGAACCACTGCTTTTTTCTTTAAAAGATTTGAAAAGTAGTAGTAGTAGTAGTAGTAGTAGTAGTTAATTTTTTGGCACCATCCAAATCAGAAGACACTTTCTAAATGATAAGTTTGCTGTTGCTCTGTGCCTTCAATTTTTTTCCAACAATGAGGCAAACCTGTCATGGCGAGATTTGTTCAGAACAGGTTTCTCTTTGCCTTCCTCTGGGGCTGAGAAAGAATGTGACTTACCCAAGGTCACCCAGTGAGTTTCCATGGCAAAGCAAGGATTCAAACCTTGGTCTCCCAGAGCCTGAGGCCATTTCCACATGAGACTGTTACAGCGCTATGATTCCACTTTCAACATCCTATGGACTGCAAACTCCAGGATTCCATAGGATGTTGAAAGTGGAATCATAGCGCTGTAACAGTCTCGTGTGGAAATGGTCCTAATCTAACATTCAAACCACTACACCATGGTGACTCTCTTCCAATCACTTTATTTTACAATAAATATAAATTTCTCATTCCATCAAAATCCCCAGATATTTCCCCAAGCAAGGACACTCTTCTGTGATGGGGATAGCTCTTTTTCCCCACTAACACACAAATCACAATAGTATTTTATGGCATTTTTCTCCCAGAAAGTGCATCTGTAGCACTTTTGATTTGATCAGGGATGTGGCTGTGCAAGTGCCACAAGCTTTAGTTAGATTTTGACCAGAATCTTGTCAGTGTTGTATACGTGTGTTCCCTTACACATATAGTTGCTTTTTTTCAACCATTGTGCAATGGACATATTCTGTGCATGGATATGTGTGCAGAGATCCACAATTGTAACCATGTCACATGGACCTAATCCCCGTTGTTAGTCCTAAATAAAGTAGAGCCACTAAATCAATTAAACCAGGTGCTGTTTCTGACCTACAAAACCCTAAATGGCTTGGGACCAGGATATCTGAAAGACTACCTCCTCTCATATGAGCCTCCCCAAAATTTGGCCCTTTCTGCACACGGCTAGGGAAACGCTCCCTGCCGCTACTCACCAGCTTTTTGGTGGGTCCAGGCGAGTCCGTCGGGACGAGGAGCAGTGCGAGCTCGTCACTCCGCACTGCTCTGGCGTCCAAAATGGAGGCTTCCGGTTGGGGGAGGCTCTCCACCAACCAGAGAAGCTCGCCAGCCGAAAGCCCACCCCCGGCAGATCTGCAGGCACGCACTACTGCGCGCCTGCAAATCTGCACCAGAGCTCAGGGATGGAGCAACACAGGGTCGTGCGCTCTGTACTTTTTAAAAACCTCTTAAAAGAGGTTTTTAAAAAGCATGCTGCGCGATCAGTTCTGGTCGCTCCGGAGCAGACTGAGGTGCGGAACTACGAAAAGTAGTCCTCCCCAGTCCACCCCACGGTGCAGAAGACCTCCGTTGAGGTCGCTCTGCACCGTTCTAATAGGCCCGTGTGGAAAAGGCCTCTGATATCTGTTGCATGCCCCTGCACCTTATGAAGTTAGATTGTGGGTACTCATAACAGAGCTTTCTCTGTGGCAGCATCCAGACTGTGGAACTCCCTACCTAACAAAATCAAGCTGGACCCATGTTTTTTAAGCTTCCAGTAAGCAGCCAAAGCAGCACTGTTCCACATGACCTTCAATGCTTGAAATTCCTCTGTTTTAACTGTTTTTAAACTGCATTTCTGGACAGTTTTTAGACTGTTGTAGTAACTTTTTAAAGAGTATTTGTATGCATTTTAAAAAAAATGTTTTTATCTCTGTACTGTTTTAATCATTTTTATTTGTTGGGAACTTTTGTAGACTGGTAGGTGATACAAAAATATCTTGAATAAATAAAGAAAATAAATAAATTTACCTATGTGTTGACTCCTTCTTCAAGGAATGGTTCAAAGGCCTATTCTAGACCAAGCCATTTTATTCACTAGGATTGCAAATTGTCCCTGCTGTTCAGAGGGAGGACAAGTGGGCACATTGACAGCTGCACAATTGCTTACACAATGTCAGTATTCAAGGCAAACACCATGCAACAACACAAATATGGATTTCATAAGCATGAGGTAGCATCTTGGCCATTTTTGGGGCCAAGAACAGTGATGAGAAATACAACTTCCCCATATTGACTCTGTATTTGTAAAGATTTTATAAGTTTGATGCACATTACTGTCTGATTGTTTTTGAGTTCTTTCAGGCTGCACCCCCCCCTTTAATCTACTCATTTTTAAAAAACAATGATACACTTACAAGTACTAATGCCTTTTATTGGTTTAATAATAAGACTCACTGCAGGAGCTTGTACATGAAGAATGGGAGTCATGTGGTCTCCAGATGTTGTTGGACTGTAGTACCCAGCATCCCTCATAATTGGCTTTGGTGGCTTGACTGATGGGAGTTGCAATCCAGCAACATATGGAGGCCTAAATGATTCATTCCCCTCCAACTGTCCCAATTTGTCAGGGGCAGTTCTGATTAATCCTCTAATGTCCCACTTTTTCAGACACTTACAAAATAACCTAGTTTTTCTCCCTTTTCCTACTTTCATCCTTTGTCCTAAGTTTACTTGAATTGCTGGACACTGATTTCATCAATAGGAGCATAGCGTTGAGATCAAGGGAAGTAGTAATACCACTCTGGTCAGAGTTCACCTGGAACACTGTGTCCAGTTCTGGGCACCACAATTCAAGAAGGATATTGGCAAGCTGGAGCGTGTCCAGAGGAGAGTGACCAAAACTGTGAAGGGTCTGGAAACCATGGCCTATGAAGAGAGGCTTAGATGCTAGGTATGTTTAGCTTGATGAAAAGAAGCTTAAGAGATGATATGATGGCCATGTTTAAATATTTGAAGGGATGTCATATGGAGGATGGAGCAAGCTTGTTTTCTTCTGCTCCAGAGATTGGGACACAGAGCAATGTATTCAAACTACAGGAAAAGAGATTTCGCTGAAACATCAGGAAGAACTCCCTGACAGCAATAGCCATTCAGCAGTGGAATATACTGCCTCAGAGTGTGGTGGAGTCACCTAATTTGAAGGTTTTTAAGGACAGGCTGGATGGCCACTTGCTGGAGGTGCTTTGATTGTGTGTTTCCTGCATGGCAGGGGGTTAGACTCAATGGCTGTTGTGGTCTCTTCTAACTCTTCCTTTCCGCAACTCACCTTTTTGCAGAGCTGGGGTGCGGAGATTGCGCAAGCAGCCTCTAGCGAGATGCTCTCACGTCCCGGTTCCTTCAGCTCTGCAGCTGCTGCCTGCTTGCACAAGAGCCCCTTCTTTTCCTTCCACAGTGCAGCCTGGGAGTTTCCCAGGCTGTGCTGGGGCAGGAAGCGTGAGTGCTGCAGCTCCGGAGCTCCACATGCATGGCAAGTGTGCGCAGGGCCTCAGAGCGATGCGCAAGCGTGCACCATTTTTGGCTCACAGCTGAAAATGAAAAAGTGCATGATTGGTGCATGCCGGACCCTGGAGCGTCACGCGATTGTGAGTGCGTTGTGTGGATGTGAAAAGGGCTTAAGATTCAAAGTTCAAAAGTAATTTACAATGGGGAGAGGGGGGAGGAAAGGAGAAGGCAGAAGCTTACCCTTCCCAGTAGACTCAGACGAAAAGCAAGCTGCTTCAGCCTCTCCCAGCTTGTGCATTCTTCCTCATCAATTAATTTTGCCATCTTGACCATGCATGTCCTTGTCTTCATCCATGAAATGCTGCAGAGTATATAAATCAAGAAAAATCTTCGTGCTAAGAGAATAATTGTTTTTTCCCCTTCTGCTTGTATGCTTATACTACCCAGATCCATAACAAGTGAATAGGACTTCAGAGGAAATGAGAACATCCTTAACCAAGAGGGTCTAGTTGACACACACACACACACACACACGTGTGCACACAAATTATTCAGCTTCTTGAGTCTTCTGATTTGGACTAATGAACTTTAGAAGCTAGAACCTATGAGCACTTCTTACTAAATTCATAGCAGATAAGATCTGGAATATTTCTATTTAGAACTAGTAACCATTTCCTTGGTTGTTTTTGTTTTTGTATTGTGCTAAAAGATCTTGGATGCTTCTGCTTGTTCTCACTGCAGTGAGTCACTTTTAAGGCTAGAAGGAGAGGAACTATTACTTTCTGAAAATTTATACATATGCTCAAGCATGTGCAGTAGCTTCCTGTAGTTTGCAAAATAACCTGAGCTGCTAATACTGAATAGTTTCCATTTCCTTCCCATATATTCTTTTATAATCTCTATGGTTCCCCAAGGGCCTTTTTTGTAGCAGGTACAAAAAACAGGGGTACAAAGAGAAGCAGGATACATAATGTTCTCTAGAATATTCATGACCTGCACCTTGAACGTATATTTGACTTCCTTGAGTAAATGACAGCATTCTCCTGGAGAGGCAGGCCGTATAAAGGAACAAACCATGTGCACATGCCAAGAGAACAAATACAGGAAGCATACTAATACCATGGTGGCCTGCCACAGCCTCCCCCTGAATCCAAGCCAAGCCCTAAATATGGGGTCCAAGGTGCTGAGAATGCTAAGATAACCAATGATAGGAGCATCCCTTCTCCAGAAGACAGAGTGGGATGGAATTAGATGGAAACCCACAGGGACAGTGGCCCATAAAGCAGCCTTCAGCATATAATATCCTGGCAATGGGTAGGCTCAAAAGAATAAAGGAAGAATTCTCTCTCCCTCTCTCTCTCTCATTCTCTCTGCCCTTCCAAAGTACTTGAAGGTTAGATGTTGCCCTTTTCACTCTCTTGCCATAACTTATCATTGGTCTCTGAGTTCTCTCCTCCTATTTGTTGCCTTGGTTGATTACCTAAATACTTTCCATTAGTAAACACTTTATTCTGTATTTATATTTCAGTTGATAAGCCACCTTGAGTCTTAGCTTGGGGGGAAAGGTAGCTTGGATATAAATAACGATCATCATAGTACCATTATGTACTATATGTATCATAGTACCATAGTAATAGTACCACTCTGCTTTGGTCAGACTGCATCTGGAATTCTGTGCCCAGTTCTGAGCACCTCATTTCAAGAAGGATATTGGCAAGCTGGAACATGTCCAGAGGAGGGCAACCAAAATGGTGGAGGGTCTGGAAGACATGTCTACAAGGAGTGGCTTAGGGAGCTGGGTATGTTTAGTCTGCAGAAGAGAAGGTTAAAAGGGGACATGATAGCTATGTTTAAATATTTGAAAGGATGCCATATCGAAGTGGGAACAGGCTTGTTTTCCGCTGCTCCAGAGACTAGGACAAGGAGCAATGGATTCAAATTACAGCAAAAGAGATGGCACCTGAACCTCAGGAAAAACTTCCCGACGGTCAGAGCAGTCGGGCAATGGAATATGCTGCCTTGGAGTGCGGCAGAGTCTCTTTCTTTGGAGGTTTTTAAACAGAAGCTGGATGGCCATCTGTTGGGAGTACTTTGATGTGTATTCTTGCATAGCAGGGGGTTGAACTGGATGGCCCCTTTGGTCTCTTCCAGCTCTATGATTCTATGATCATCTACTGCATACTCCTACTTGGACCCACAGAGGACTATAAGTGCCTTGGATACCTGTAAGAGGATGAGAGTTCATTGTTCTTTTGTTTAAAACGGTTTATGACAAAAAGAAAAAAAGAAAAAAAAGAATGAAGCACATGAAAGGTGAAAATTGGTTCCTTCCCCTGGTGCAGTTGTTCATATCTGAACTAACACATTTTTATACTGGGAGGCATGCTTCAAGCCGAATGTAGAAGTTTTTAAAAAAATTAAAACAGCATTATAATAACACCATCAGCTGAAAGCTATAGTAAGCATGCCTCAAGTAAACAGTTTTCCTTGTCATTTCACCAGCAAAGTTATTGCAAAATTAAAATAAATATAAAAATTTAGCTTTAAAGGTCGAAACACCCACATCTACATCCAACCTTGCTATTTATCAAAATCTCATTGTTTCACTATTTTTGTTAACATTCAGCTTCCACAAAACCATGAAGTTAATGTGAATCGTTAAAAGCCTGTGTTGTGCCATTTGTTTCCTTTGATAAAATATCTCATTACCATCTTTCAGCTAAATGGCTTTTGCCCAGTTCCTGAGGGCAAAAGTAAATGTCTTGACCAGCTTTGATAGGGCCTGTACACCCTTCTTGGGCGTTGAGGAGACATGGAGGCAGACAAAAATCGCAGGCTCCTCTCAGCTGTTGAAGTAGAACTTTGAGATCAAGGAGTTGAAGTGATGAAAAGTCATTTCCATGGCTTCTGAAGCTGTGGCTTAGTATGTTTTCTAATCCATAGAATTCTAATGTATTCTAATGCATAGTATTCCAGAGCAGTGGTTTCATAGGTAACCTAACCTGTAATAGTCTTAAAACAAACCTTAGATTAAAAAAAAATTAGGAAGATTCATTTCTAAAAGCTTCACAAAGCAGCTATTTTATACTCAATTTTCTTCCTATACAACAGGGACAATTAAGCCACCGTGGGAGGAAACAGGAACAAGGCTGTGGCACAGAGGTACTGAAAAATACTAACTATTATGCATTACTAACTATTAAGTTGGGCACATCATATACAAATTTGAATATGTCATATATCTTCTAAAGACCAATCAAACTGAAGCCAGAACACTTTGAAGGAGTACTTTTGCATCTTCTTATTTGGTACTGTTATTTACTGGCAAGACTTAGAAGGCCTTGCTTAATATTAATGCTGGAGTTTTATGCAGCGTTTGAGTTTTTAGTAGTAATTTGAGTATGTCCAGGATTCAGAGCACCTGGGCCTAGTCCCTGAACCTAGATGGTGCAGTAATGGAGATTTATGAATGAATATAGAAAGCTGTGAAAGGCACCATATGACTGAGGAATCCATGTATTGTAACAAAGAGTCCAAAAGAAAGACATTTTATTGTTTGGGGGAGATGAAGTCTTTGATCCCATTCCCTCTGTATGTGTGTGTGTGAGTGTGCATGGAAAGTGAGTGACCTTGTATTAAGTCACTTGGTGGCACTGCAGGGGTGTGGTGTATTATTCTGTGCCAGAGTGCATTAGTGTACGAATAAAAACCACAAGGCTTGCCAAGTCTAGCCACAGTCCAACGCCAATAAGAACACCAATAAATCTCCTGCATGGCCACCCAGAGACACACAGTCTAGCACTCACCTACATGAGCGGGTACGCTGCAGGCTTCTAATCTGCCTTCCTGCAGGAACAGTCCCTTGGTACCAATATGAAATCATACTGTGTCACGTTCCAGGGCTGCGTAGTCGCCTTTCTGTGAACACTTTCTCTTGAATTACAACCTGCGGTTAGTCGGACATAATGGAGAATAGCCTCCAGGAGCTCAATGGGAAAGTCTGACAGAAATACAACATCATATTGAGAATGGCAGGAAAAGCCACTATTATTCTGCTTCATTCTATCTGCTGTGAGGCCGTGCGGCGCCTGGAGCCTGTCTGTATTTAACTCACTTCCCTGGATTTCCGAGTCATAGCCACAGGTCCTAGTCAACCGCCAAATATTTCACTCTGGAGACGTACTACACTTCCTGATATAGGATGCACTTGCATGTATCCCAGTGACCTTAAACACTAATAAAGGAGTCATAATATGACCTAGACAGTTCTTGAAAGCCAATTGTAATGTGAGTGATTGATGGCAGGGAGGTGGGGAGGGAAAGTTGGTACAAGCACTACTTGCTTTAATTTGTCCGGAAGTCTTGACACGATAATCTTTTTTTTATTATTATTATGATTTGTGTGGGGAAGAGATGTCAAAACACACTTAAAGCATCTCTTTTGCCAATAGATATGGTTAATTGTAGAAAGTTGGAACTTAAAGCATTTGTTTTGTTTTTTTTAAAAAAAGATATCACAGCAACAGGTTCACTAAAAAGAATCTGTTTTATTTTGCTCTCTTTTTCTTTCTGTGATTAGAGAAGTTATCAAAGGCATCTAAAAACTATACTTAACTTTTGTAGTACAGTGCACAGCTAGGAAATCCCTTCCTGATGTTCTCAACATTATAGAGAATTTTATACCATTATATACAATATCAGGTAAGTACCTGAAAACAAGAAAAAGAAAAATGTATAAGATGATCACTCTGCTATAAAACAACATGCAGAAAGAGATACCTAGCATGGTCTAAAAGCAATGAACTCTACAGCTTCATACTTTAAATAGCAAGGTGACTTTACTTTAAGTCCCTGAACAGAGATACTGCTCAGCTCCCAATAATCTTTGTGGTGCAGATGTTGAGCAGTTGCTGATCCCAGGGTTTACTCATTCAAGAAAGATAACTCCTGACAAAATCAGTTTCCAGATATAATGACTAGGAAGGGCCAGCAACACAGTGCTAGATACTTTCTATGTAATCCATGGCATCTCCCATTAAAAATACCTGGGCTTGGAAATATCTCTGCCTGACACCCTGGAGAACTACTTCTAATGAAATGAGACCATGCTATCCTTCACTGATCAGGCTCAGCACAAGGGATATAAAGAATAGTTGCCAAATCTATCAAAGTGTGTCTCTTAACAATTCAAGACATCCAAAGGATCATCCACTCTTTTAAGATTTTTAATATTTAGAGACTCCGTGTGAAAAAAATGTGCATTGGCTGGTATTCTGTATTGCACTGACAGATTTCTAATGTAGCATTACATATCTGTAACTGCTTATATTCAGTAATGCTATGTAGAGATGATCATGGCAATAGTAAATGTCCTTGTGCCCACCTTAACAGCCAGCAGGCACAATGAACAATGGAGGTCTGTTCAGCTGCTGACTGGGGCCCGAGGAGGAGGATGTTTCAAATTCCCTACCCCCAGCCAGTGAAGTTGCAACAATAAGATGTGGGACCCCTGCTGCAATTACTCATGGGAGGTTACTGGAAACCTCACCCTCCTTGTGTCCCCGAATGGATCTTCAGTGCTTGATGAAGCTGCTGGCTCTTATAGCAGGCTTGAGGGGTCAGGCCAGTAAATGATATTTAGTTACATATTTGTAATGTATTTTATTTAACATATTGTGTGAGTGTGTGTGTGTGTGTGTGTGTGTACTGATTTCGTAGAATTTTCTTACACAAAAAGTACTCAGAGGTGGTTTTGCCAGTTCCTTCCACTGAAAATAGTCTGCAGCTCCTGATATTTGCTGACGGTCTGCTATGCAAGTACTAACCAGAGCTGACCCTGCTTAGCTTCCAAGATATTTTTACATATATATTTTAAAAAATAAACATGCTGGTGTTGTTGGCAGTTGTTGTTTTTTTACTCAAAGGCCAACATTTTATACAGAAAATGAAATATTTTGCACACAATAATCTGTTTTCTGCACAAAAGCTGTGTTTGTGTATCTCCATGGATTATGCACAAAACTGTTTTGTGGAAACAGTTTTTCTAAAAAAGAAAACCTCCTGAAGTACAAAAAATAAAAATAAATAAATAAATAAAATTGAAAATGTATTTTAAAAATCTCACCAAGAAGGAAGTAAACTTAGAAGTTTTTTTTCATTTTTGTATATGTGAATGAAGTAAGCAAAGATTTACACTCCAGCTCTCACAATCTATCCTTTAGATCTTGTCAGTAAAGTTAAGAGTAGACTTAGGTGAGTAAAATTAAGTAAGACAGTAAAGTGGAACCTGTGGTTCTCCAGATTTTGGATGGATTATTGGACTGCAACTTCTGTGACCTCTCACCATTGGCTATACTCACTAAGGATGCTGGAAATTCCAGTACAATGACATCTGAAAAGCTATGCATTTGTCTGTCTGTCTGTCCATCTACACTATCTACAGGAAGTTGCAGCATGTGAAGAGTATAGAAGTGATCTAGGTGAACCCAAGGAAACCAGTTTATTAAGAGGTACCATCACATCTGTCTTGTCCAAATGGGGTACAAGAAACACTTTGGGCCTCACAGGTCAAGCAGCATCGTATCATCTAAAGTCATGACCCATGAGCTTTCAGTGTGGTACCTTTTTGAGAGGAAAAGCCTAACCCACTTGAAGATGTGCACCTGAGCAGACTTCCCCTCCCCAAATAGTATCTAATGTGGCCCAATTGACCATGTTACACTTGGCTCAAAGAAGATTGGATTTAAATTTCCATAACTTAAATCCTGCCCAACAAAACCCTTGTTTTTGTCTACTTACATATATAACTGTATGTCAACAGCACTTTGCAAATGTCTCCTACTCCCTTTCTTTTTCTGTCTCCAAGTTGTTGCTGTTGTTATGCACCTGCAAGTTTACTCTGATTTATTGTGACCCTATCATAGGATTTTCTTGGCAAGATTTATGCAGAGGAGATTTGCTATATCCTTCCTATAAGACTGAGAGAGAACAACTTGCTCAAGGCCACCCAGTGCATCTTCATGACTGAGCAGAGATTAGAGGTCGAGTCTCCTGGTGTCCTAGTCCAACACTACACTTGCTCATCTCTAACTAGTCCCCAGAAAAACAAGAACATGGAAGCCTCTTCCACTACAAGATCATTGTGCCGGTCCTGATGCCTGAGATTTATGCAGTACTGAAACAGTTAACTTTTTTTTTTAAATGAAGACTCCAGAGAAAGAAAAACAGACAGTCTAAGAGCAGCCTTGTGCTGGGAGGAGGTTTAGAAAATGAGGCTGTTGCTGTTGTTTTCATTGTGTGCACTCTAATCAGGGAGAATAAGAACAATAGTGCATGTAATGCTGATTTTGGAACGTGTCCATGCAGCTTTTCCCAGGCTAGGCAGCCTTGGGAACCACTGATAGTGTGGCACACCAGGAGCACAGCCTCCACCACCAAGCACAGAGCAGGGCAGCCTTTTCTGTGGATAAAATATGTGAGGGATGACAAGAATCTTCCCAGCATGGGAAGTGGCAAGATTGTTGAAAAAAGAAGGAAGAGGAGGAGGAGGAGGAGGAGGAGGAGGAGGAGGAGGAGGAGGGAAAGAAAGAGGACCCAGAACAGCGTGCAATTGCAGGACATTTAAAGCATGACCTTTTTCTGGTATGGATGGCTCTTCAGTGCTGGAAGCAGAATTAAAAAACAGCATGCAGACTCAACGCTGGAGAGATCCTCACACGCACATGTGACAACCACACGTCTCTCCCTTACTGTATGTTCTCCACATGCTGGGAAGCTCTAACATCCATGGCTGCCCTGTACACATAACTGCAAAACATGATCCATGCAAATGGGGAGGAACTCACTGTTCTTTCTTTCTCTCCCTCTGATGCACAAACTCTCCATTCCTACAAGCAGTACAAAAACCAGTCATATCTGAATCAGTCACAGTTTGGCATTTGTGCATGTACAGTATAAGCTGCAAGTTTACAGCAGCCAACAACGCCTGACAGGGTGGAAAATAAATACCGTTTGTTTATTTATTTGCTTACTTACCTAACACCACCCTCCCCTCCTTTTTTATCCAGCCTCCCTTCCTTTTCATTTGTTTGTTTGCTTCTCTTTCTTACATTCACCAGGCACTCCCCACACCCCGCTACTCTACACTTTGAAGCCAAGATGAAAGAACTCTTGTGGCTGCTGGCACAGAGCAATGCGCAAGGAGCCTGTCACTGAAGTGTGCTTTAGTTTAAAATGCCATATTTTGTTCCTAAGGGGAGGGGAAGGGTAGGAGGGAGGGAAGGGAGGAAGGAGGAAGCAGCAGCAACCAAAATGAAAAAAGAAAGAAAAGAGTTAGTCAGCTAAAAGGAGGAGGGAACACACCAAGCCCAATGTATTACAGTCCTCTGGGAAGTCTATTGTGTAAATAGATGGGAATGAAACATGTTCCTAATTTTTTCAGAGCTTTTCTCTTCAAGGACAGAGGGCTTAGGAATGGTTAAGATGTGGCACGGTCCCATGAAGTGATAGCTGATGGCAGGGTTTTTCTTATTTATAAAATGGGGGGAGGGGAACCCTATCACAAAAGATTATGATGAGACCTGACATTAGAAGCTGTAGCACAACAATCTGATTTGAGTGGATTAGTTCAATTCAGCCATCATGGGTTTTTTTCCTTCCCTTGCCTTCTTTTTCCATCCTGAAGAATCACTAGCCCTGGCAGATGGTAGCTTCTATATCAGGAGGCAGTTGAATCTGTTTTGTGTTTTCATCTGAACTTTTAAAGAGCTATCCAAGCTGCTGAACTCTATCCCCAAAACAGGTCCAGCACTTTTGGTAGCTCCTTTAAAGTCTGACCAACTCACTGCCTTAATCATGTAGAGTAAGCTGCCAGATTCACTAACAAAGCAACATGGTATGAAAAGGGAAGTCTTCTCAAAATCTGCCTGGACATGTATTAATTATAGTCGACCCATCCTGTATCTTCAGATTCAACCAATCATGGCTTGAAAATATTTTTAAAAATCCAAACAGTAAACTTATTTTGCCATTTTAAATATGGGATGCTGTTTACTACACCATTGTACATAATGGGATTTGTACATCCACAAATTTTGATATTCATGAGGAGGTCCTGGAACCAAATCCTAGTGGATACCAAGGGCCCACTGTACATCTTTTTTCCCTCTCTCTCTAAGCAGGTCAATGTGGTATGCATATCACCTCTGCTATTTTATCTTGACAACAACGCTGTGATTTTGGCTATACAGTGAGAGATGACTGGCCCAGGGTCATCCAATCTGCTTCATTCATGAGCACAGGGATGAATCTGGTTCTTGATAGTCTCTAAATCCAACCTCCAGCCAGTATAGTGGCATGAAAGTGTGGGAGGAGTGTTTTCAGGGGTGTAGCTATGGGAGAGTGGAGCCAAAATGAAGACAACATCTCCCAAATAGGAGTTCTGCCATCTCAGTGAAATTTTCCTTAAGTCCTCAAATTTGTAGTATTGCAGAGTGAGACACTGAAAATCATTCACAGCTAGAACTCTTCTATTTGCTAGGCTGGCGTTCTTGGTTATTTTACCAGCCCTTTTTCTTTGGATGCCTACACTATATTTTAGTTGTTCGACTGAAGTTTTAATTTTCTGCAATGGTAGAAATTTGAATACTGAAGGAAAATTTCATGGGAGGGGGGAGATGAAATTTTTATTTGCACGGACAATTCATTCTTGCAGGGGGCATAGCTATACCTCTGAGTGTTTGAAAGTATAAATTAAAATTGTTATTCTCTTACTCTGTTGTTCCAGCGCAATCCTATGAATTGCAGAGTATTTATTTTACAATTGTTGGTTTTTAAAAATCCTATAAGTTATAACAACGTACATGCAGACACGCCACCCACATCACATGGAACTGATTTTATGGTTTGTCCATTTGGCCTAGAGGCATATCATCCCTGAAACAGCAAGCGGAAAGCAAAGGTTAGAAACTTAGCCAGATGCTCTTCTGAAACTGAATTCCTCCTTGGCCAATTTTGTGCTTTTTTAAGTTTTAGGAATCCTGTTCCCATGTGTTATGGTGCTGATTCACACTTTAGGATAGCAGTCTGGTCATCTGTTTTTCCACAAAGCTCGTATATGGTAATCTTTTCCTGTTTCCAAACACACTTAATTTATTCTGGTTTAACTCAGCTCTCCCAAGCAATGCACAAGCAGAGTTCCTGGTTTCTATTATCCACCTAGGTCCCTCATTGACCTTTTAAGTCTCTTGTGGGAATTTTGCAATTGCCCATACCAAGAACTGAACTTGTGCACTTGCTTTTGTAATGTTTTCTTAGCTGGGAAATAAAGGATTAGAATTATTGATGTTACCTGTAATGATTCATTTTGGAGGTAACAAGGTAACAACAAAGTTCTTTTTGCAAACAATATCACAACTAATAATGGTATTTTCCCCAGGGTACATTTTTACTTTTTTGAGGGGGAAAATCTAAAAACAAAACAAAGTGCAAATCAGTAAAAGGAAAGGAGGAAGGCTGCATTACAGATGGATTGATTCAATCAAGTTAAGTCACAGCCCTGAATCCCAAGATTGGAGCAAGTCAGCTGATAACCTGGGACTCTTTCATACTACATAATTATAGAACTATGATTGCACTTTAACTGTCATCCTTCCATTGAATGGAATCCTGGGATTTGCGCCTTAGGAAAGGACATTTATAAAGCTCTTCTCGTGCTTTATCAAATTACCAATTCTAGGATTCCAGAGGCTGTGGCCATGGGAGTTAAAGTGGAATCACAGTGTACAATTCTGTAGTGTGAAAAGACTCAAGGGCTCAGGGACGTCTCTCATTCATAAGGCTGCCATAAATTGAAGCCAGTTTGACAGCAAACAACAGGAACAACAACAAATGATTAAAAAATGGGTTTAAAACTTTCCTTTTCTGGCTGACACTTGTGATGATTTTACATGATAGACACTGGAAAGTTGGTAATCTGTTGTAAGGCTTTCCCCATTTTTCTGCTATTGTTTTATTTCTTACATGGGACTGTTTGGGGTGGGGCTAATTATTGCCAGCCACCCTAAGCAATTGAGATACCTCAGAAGGACAGATTATATTATATGCTTTCTGCAGAAGGAAACATGTAAATTCCTGCTGTGACAGAGGGATCGTTGGGACCCCGTCCTATTCTATAGTCCTATGAGTCAAGCCTAATACTGGCCCTAGCAATACCACAAAATATCAGAAGCAACAGTACAATAAACAGTGCTTGAACTGTGAAAGATCAAGATCCTTCTACTCTTAACTGATCCTACTATAGACATGTATGCCAGATTGCAACAGGCAAAGTAAACAATAGCTGTCTCCAGAAAGCCTTATTCAACATGCATGAGCAGCAGAATAAAGAAAGGGAGAGCAGATAAACCTGCCTCACTAGCTACAGAAAAGTGGAGACTGGTGAAATAAAAAAGGAATCTCTGAATGCCTTTTGAAAGAGGCCTTCAAATGGTCTCTGGAAGGTTCAAAATGTATAAAGAAGAATGTTTCTTTTTTACTTACATGAGCTTACTTGACCTAGGCCTTTTCCGCACGTGGGAATTAAAATGGTGCGGTGCATCCTCTACGGAGGTCGTCTGCACCTCGGAGTGGACTAGGTTCAGACTACTTACCAGAGATCCACACCTCAGTCCACTCCGAAATGCCCCCAACTGGTCCTCCAGTGTGCTTTTTAAAGACCGGAAAAAAGAGGTTTCTCTTTTTCCAGAGCGCGCCATTGCGTTCCTGCTCCCTTGTGCAGATTCGCAGGCTTGCACCAATGCAAGACCTCACACTGCTCCAATTCACCCTGGACCAGACTGAGGAGCCAGAAGATCCGGTGAGTAACAGCACAGAGCGATTCCCTCGCCTCGTGCAGAAATGGCCCTAGTTGTTTCATTTCACATGTCCATATTATTTAGTTTTGAATCAAAAGTTTGTTGAAATATGTTGATCTGCTCTTTCTTTTTGTGGTATGCAAATCAATTCTGTCTGTGGTATCACATTTTCTGTTAAATAAGTAATGCCCAGAATCACATCTACTTTGTTGATGGAGACATACCAATACACATTTAACAGCTATATAAAGCTTGATTCCAAATTTCTTTTTGCCAGCCTATATTTCAAAATTTGGAAAAAATAGATTATTATTCTTAGTAGTAGTAGCAGTAGTAGTAGTAGAACCTCTAGAATCCCCATTCAGCACAACCAGTGGCTTTTCCAAGCTCAGCATATGATATGTTGCCCAGGTAGAAGATGGTCACCATTTCTAGAGGGGAAATTTGTCTCCTACAGGGTCAGACTTGTAGCATGGGTAGGGATCCATCTTTGTGAAGCAAAGTGAATTCCATAGCCCTGGAGCCCCTTTTACCAGCTTACGTTGACAGGTTATCTGAGACCTTATGTAGCCAAAAATAGCACTAATTGCTTCACTTAGTCAAGATTGGTGACCTCCCATTTGGACTATGGCAAATGCTTTGCATCTCTGTTGGAAATAACCTAAAAGAGTGGTTCTTAACCTGAAATCTGGGCACTTCGGGGGGGGGGTCTGCAGAGTCTTCACAGGGGGTTTGTGAAGCCTCCCGATGGACACCAACAGCAGCAGCAACAGGAATATGACAGTGGGGAAGGGGTGTGGATGCTGAAACTGGTCCCTCATTTGCAAACAAGAGCAGTTGGTGTACGGGCACATGCCTTCCACCATGTCCCTTTGTGCCCATAGCCCCTGTTGCTGTAACCCTGAAGAAAGGGACACAGAGGCAGACATGCATGCATGTGCCCAGACTATGGCCATTTCTGCACTACACTGTTATAATGCTATTATTCCACTTTCAACATCCTGTGGAATCCTGAGATTTGCAGTTTAAGGGGGGCATTTAGAATTCTCAGTCAGAGAGAGCTTTGGCCTCAGAAAACTACAAGCCCCAGAATTCCACAGGATGTTAAAAGTGGAATAACAGCACTGTAACACTGTAATGTGGAAATGGCATACGACTCTGGAAAGCAGGGTCTGAATTCCCACTCAGCCATGGAACCCACTGGGTGACTTCAGACAAATCACGTTCTCTCAGCCTCAGAGAAAAGCAAAGGCAACAATCTTACCAGGAAAACTCCCCTGATAGGTTGACCTTAGGGTCACCACAAGTCAGTTTTCAAAGGGGAGAGATATGATGGCTAGAAAGAACCTACCTACCCCTTCAGCGGCAGTTTGTTGTTGTGTGCCTTCAAGTTCACTTCTGACGCTTCTGGCAACCCTAAAGTGAACTGATCCCAGGGTTGGTTTGTTTTTTTTTGGGGGGGGGTTGCAAGATTTGTTCAGAGGGAGTTTGCTTTTTCCTTCCTCTGAGGCTGACAGAAGGTGACTTGCTGAAGGTCACCCAGTGACCTGAGTGGGGGATTTGAATCCTTTGAGACAGACAGACAGACAGACAGACAGACAGACAGACAGATAGATAGATAGATAGATAGATAGATATTTAACTATTTAAATATAAATTTAAATATTTGAATCTTAAGTCTCAGGGGACCCCAGCAATAAATTATATTTACAGGGAGTCCCAGTAAAGAAAAGGTTAAGAACCACTGATCTAGAAAAATCCAGTTAGATGAGAATACACCTTCTAGCCAGCTGAGATTGAGTTCGTTATGCCAGTGTTTCTTGCATTCCACTGCTCACACTGTTCACTTTCTGTTTCCTCCTATCCTTTCCCTCACCTGACCCTACATCCTCACAAGGCACCTTCTCTTGCTTCATGCACTTCACCTCTTGCACTACTAACTCTCCATTCTCTCTCAGAGCCTTTCCGCACTACACTGTTATAGCGCTATTATTCCACTTTCAACATCCTATGGAATCCTGGGGTTTGCAGCTGGCCCCTCCTGTAACTGCAAACCCCAGGATTCCATAGGATGCTGAAAGTGGAATAGTAGCACTATAACAGTGTAGTGCGGAAAGGCTCTTACTCATTCCCTTGCCTCATCTCATATCTGACCATTTTCCCCTTGCTTCCTACACTGCACCACTTGCATTGCTCACTCTCCCTTCTCTCATGCCTGAAAGGCAGAGGCAGACTTCTTTCTCTCAAAACATTTTCTCAGAAGAGTGCTTCCAGAAATGAAATCGTGGAATCCAGGCCACATGACAATCCAAATGGACACCAAGCACATGCCTACAATCCAGGTAAGACCCAGTTAAATTGAGGCTATGGCACTTCTAATTATATGTTGACTTGTGCTCTTTATTGCTGTTGAACGTTAACATGTTTTATTTCTTGTCATGAGTCAGACTGAAAAGTCATTAGAGGTCAGCCTACTAACAAACGCACAAATAAGTAAAATAGTTTTTACTATTTAAAAATGATAGATTTCTGCCTACTTTAACATCAATGTTTAAATTCCAGACTGACTGGCACTCAGACATCCAAGTTTTGCTTACAGGAGGGACAATAAGGTCAAATTAATGTCAGGTTATTTTTAAATTGCTAATTTTGTTTTGCATATGCCTTTGCCACATCTGCATCTTGTTCTTCTGTATGTGTGGTGCTCCCTACCATGCAAACTGCTATTAATAAACAAGCTTATGTGTTTATTGACAAATTTGTGCCTTTTTTTCCAGTTCTTATAAAACAATGTTGTGTTTTTAATTGTGTTTTAAATGGTTTTAAATTACATTTTCAATCTGCATTTTAATCTTTGGAATTTTTAACTTTTATTTTATGAAAAATTAATCACTAAATAAATAAATGTGTGTGTGAGAGAGAGGTTTCTTATTCACACAGTTAACATAAGTTGAAGTCAAGTTGACAGCAGTTAACCACAACAGATGTGCCTTCAAGTCATGTATTGACTCATGGTGACCCCATGAATTTCATAAGGTTTTCTTAGACAAGGAACACCCAAGGGTGGTTTTGCCATTTTCTACCTCTTTTTTAAAATAAAACCAAAGGACAATATTATTTTTCACTATGACCAAAACACATTTGGCAGTCCTGGTCTTTATTCACCTACGCCAGAAGTGCTACCATCACAACAATTCCACAGTGCGTCTCTGTCATCCATGACTATGCTTTGCAACTCCCTTTGTAGACAACCAGTTATTATTAATGATTTCGTCACATTAATGGTGAATCATTTCAGTGTGTAAAAACTAAGCACTTTGCATTCAAGACATGAACAGGCATACAAAGCAATCTGTACATGCACCAGACTGTGAGCCTTCACTTCTGGCTATGTCACTGGAGCCACAGAATGAGCTAGCATTCTGTGATAGCATGTAGGGTTTTTTAAAAGAAACAATTAATCTAATGAGGGATATTTTTCTTAGATGATTAAGTCCAAATTCTAAGAAAACAAAACCAAAAACTACCGGTAACTGCATAAATGCTCTAGGGCAGTCCCTGCTGAATCAGGTGGCTACTCCAGGTGGCAGATACTAGTTTACACGATATGGTTTGTGATCAGTCTCCTAACAATGGGATGCTACTATTAAATTAGAACTATAAATAATACACACAGATTTTCTTGTCTTCAAAGAGAAGATAAGTCTCAACACTTCAAGAAAGCCAGTTGAGAAAACTATCCACTCCTGCATTTTGCAGAAAATAATTATTTTATGAAACACACACAACTTGTGCAAGTTTTGGCAAAATTTTGGCATAAAAATGAATTTTGGACAAAAAAAAGCCTACATGAAATTTGCACCTTCCAAAGTGCAAATGTTCATCCAAAACTGCACAATAACTTTTTGCAATTTTCCACAGCAACGAGGAAACTTTTGAAAATTTTCATTCTTACATGTGAGAACAAAATATGCAAAGATATTCATCTCTTGGAGCAGTGGAAAATAACCCTCTGCATGTAATGCCATTAATTGGCCATGGAAGTACACCCAGGAATCCTCCAGCTGTCTTGGCACACCTGGGAGAGGAAGAGAAGCAGTCAGCATCCTCTGCGTAAGGGTGAAAACAGCTTCTTTGTTCCCAGATGTGCAAGGACAGTCAGACAGTTCTTGGGCATACATCTGCAGCCAAAGACGGGGGCAACAGAACTTCACTCAAAAACTCCATTCTGACCTTCAACATCTGAATCCCCCCATACAGGGTATTTCCTTCCATAATGTCTTTAAAAGTACTGACACTGGCATAACTTGGGAAAATGCCAGAATAAACCATCTATGAGATTTTGCCTGTGTAAATTCAGACAATGCCTTCAATAGCTGTTTCAGATTCATGACAGAATCTGACATGCCCTAAACAAATAAAAGCTGTCATATATCAACTTCCACGTAGCACAAGTTAGATATAGTGGCCAGAATCCTGTTGGGAAATTAGAAATACATAACCACTGTACTTACATGGCTACCAGTGACTTCCTGCCCAAGATCCCCAATCTCCACTTAATAGAAAGCCACTGCTGTGGTTGACAGTGGTCCATTCCCCATCATTTGGGAAATGCTTGACTGATATTCCTACTCCCTGCCCCCCCCCCATGAGCAATCTCCATCGCAACAAGAAGAAGCAGAGTCCCTGTTGCAATTCCTTTTGCACCAGGGATCATTTGTGCAAGGGGTGGATGGGAACAGCAATTGTCTGCTTGCCAATGACAGAGTGATTTGTCCCCCATCGGTTGCACCTGATGCTTCCCAATCAGTAAGGATGGGGGACTTTCACAGCCCCTACATGTCCTCTAAACTAGGAAATACATAGGGAACATGAATACCAAACAGTTATGAATGTGTAACTTTAAGTTACATATTTGTAACTCCTCAAAAGAATTCTGGCTTTGATCACTATCATCCCCTATGCCTACAAATTCTTCCCATGCAAATTCCTTGATTACTTTTTGATCATTTTGCCAAGTCCCATTCCATGGAGCCAGTGAGTTTTTTTCAGCATTAAAAAATAGCTCTTCAGCATCAGTCTTCCATTTTTCTCTGTGTTTTAACCCTCTCTTTCTTTCTCCAAGACTCGTCTTTTAGTACTTTTGCCTGTATAGCAAGATAAGAAAAACTCCGTTCAAAGACCTAAATGTTTATCATTGTGGGATAGACATTTTTAAAAAAAAATGAAATAAGCCTTTTCAAAAGTCTTTTTCAATATTAAGTAGATGACTAATGATGTTTAAACAAGAAGAATAAATGAACTAAATTGCAGGACGACTGGGGTGTTTGCTTTTAAAGTCATGGGCTGGGGAGGGAGGGAGAAATGGTTAAAGTGTTAACTGACTGCAATTCATTTTAGAACCATTCTTGAAGCATATGTAGAATGACCAGCACTGCTAATGTATAGGTATGTATTTGGTTCTGGTCTCCTAGCATTCCTATGATTAAGCTGTAAGTAGAAGTGACTACATGAATGATGGGGGGAAAGGCTGCAGTTTAAAAGGAAAGAGGTTTGCCTAACTGTGTGTTTCTTCTATCACTCCCTTCATCTGTGGCTATCGCACGGTGATTGAGTTACAGTTCAGTGAAAGAGGCTGTGGGAATGAATAAACCAAACAGGAAACAATCATAGCAGTAGCTTCAGTAAGAAATCTATTTGTACATGCCCTCTTTCTATAAAGCTGGAACAGGTACACAATTTAAAAGTCAATTGAAAGTGGGCTGAAATCTCCAGAAAGTACATGATTTTAATAACAGAAAACCTCATAATAATGACTTTTTTTCAAAATCAAAAGTAGAGAAACATGGCTGAACTGACTCCATAAGCAGCCAAAATATATTCAAGATAGCCCCAAATCTTTGGTCAGTGATCACAGCGGACTGATTGCCTCATTTTGGAAAAGGGGAGATTACCATTGAAAGGAAAAAGACTTTAAAAAGAAGAAAAACGTCTTACTCAGGAGGTCATACTGACTGGAAATGAGGACATTTCAGTTTCTAAACATATCAACCAGCAACTTGAATTGTGCCCACAAAGGCATAGATGGCCAGAGAAAACTCTGGAGAATTGGTGTACTATGAATACAGAAGGGCATAAAGTGTACATCTGGGCTCTCATAATCAAATACCGGGATTTGGGGGATAACAACAATCCTATTCTTGTCTTGTTTGACAAGATAGGTCAGTAAATGACTGGAAAGATGAATAACGGGGCAAGGAAGAACACCAGAGATTTTTTTTGTATATATTTGCCTCATAACTTTTGGTAGAGGACGGGGGACCACAAATTCAAAATGTCATTGCCACGCCTTCGTTGAAAGAAGTCAATGCAGTAGCAGCTGATGGGTTCAATGTCAGCAGGCAATAAATCTTTTCCATGTTTTACTCTGAATTTTTTTAATTTTTATTAATTTTTCACAACACATAAAAAAGAGACATACATTGCCATGTTGGTATGTCCCTCCACTCCACACACTTCCCTATATTATTCTTCCCCAGTTCAGCTGTTACTATCTTTTCCATAATGATTCCTCCATTTTTATACAAATACATTTTTACCTAATAATCAAATATATTTATATTCTCTTTCAAAGTTCTGAACAGACGTATTTTTAAAGAATATGCTAATTTTTCAGTCTCAACCATATCCAACCCTTTTAGTTTCCATTCTTCTAAACTAATTTCTAATTTTTCTTTCCAATGCTGAGTATATGTCAGCCGTGCCACCGTAATCAAATACAACTATCTTTTGATGTCTTCTAATCTCTCAGTTCTGACCTAATATATTCAAAAAGTAAAATTCCAGTGCCAATTCAAAATTCGTTTTACTCTGAGTTTTAAAGGTACTACCCCAAAGCGCTAAACCCCAGCCTTCAAAAATAAATCCAGCACCTTGGATAGCTCCTTTATAGTTCAGACAAAAATTTAGTCAGGTTGGATTCACACCCCTTTGACACAGGAGCCACCAGGGGCCCTTTCATATATACAATTATAGTGTTATCATTCCACTTTAACTGTCATGGTTCCATCCAATGGCATCCTGTGGCTTGTCCTTCAGAGAGGCATTAGAGCTTTCTGGCTCAGAATTATAAATGCGCCTCCCTAAACTGCAGTTCCCGGGGTTCCACAGGATGGAACCATGGCAGATAAAGTGGAATAGCTTTATACGCCTGTTGTATGAAAGGGGCCCCAATTGTCACTGAACAAATGAACTGATTTGTGGTCAAGATGACCGAGAAAAAAATATACCACTGCTTGACTCCAGGCTAATTTGAAGGACCAAGTTTTTTCAAAGCCTGCACAGGTCTTCATGGGATGCCTTCCTTTCAGCTCAGCCACCTTTTTGAGATACATACAGGGCAGTGGATACATGAGACAAAACCTTCTCAGTGGCCACTTCCAGGCTCCTGAACTCCCTACTGAGGGAGGCGACACTGGCTGCCCTCCTGCAATCTCTCTGCCATCAGTCAAAGAAACTTTTTCTTCAGGGAAACCTGAAAGCTAAAGCAAATGATTTCACTTGCCATGGAAGCAAGTGTTAAGTGGATCATACTATGTGTTTATTTTTTTTTTGGTATATTATAAAACTGGTGTTCAATTTTCTTTCACATCTGTTTCTTTTCTCTATTTGTGTGAATTTATTTTGAGCTGCCTTGTGGGAGGATATCAGGATACAAATTGGACAAATAAATCGTTTATCATATATTGTTATGAAAATAAGTATATTATGTGTTTCAGTGTATTATAAATGTATTATTTGATTTAATGTATTTTATTTAAGATATTTCAAGTTTTAATATAAAAAATTCAGTGAGATTATTTATGATAAACAGATGTCTTCTTGAATATATTTAGGACAAATCAAATATAACACAACATCATAAAATTAGATTCAGGGTCCATACTGCTAGAATACTGCAGAGCTAGCAGTACTGATTCCACTCTAACTGCCATGGTTCCATTCTATGGAATCCTGGAATCATTGGCCAAAAAGCTCTAGTAGCTACAAAGGACTTTCCATTTGAGTATGGGACATTTAAAATTCTTAGTCAGAGAGTTTTAGTGCTTCACCAAACTCCAAACCACATGGGTTTACATGGATCCCCAACTACAAATCCCAGGGAACCATAGCTCTATAATTGTATAGTGTGAAAGGGCTCCTACTAGTGTCACTCTACTAGCTTAAAGGCCCCATAGGATTTCAATCACTGTTAGCAAGAGATGCATGTGTCATATTCGTTGTGGGCAATAAATGATGCAATTGGCCTTGATGTGATAAGGAGAGGATGTCAGTGCACATTGAATTGTTTACATATCTTGTGGGAATCAAAATGGCTACAACAGCAAGCAGTCAGAATTCCATAAGGAACCTTTGTCAAATATTATTTAAATTCAATACAGAGTAAACAGAATAACATGTGTGGTATAGTGTGCAAAATAGTATGAGTTGGCATAATGTGTATTTAATTTTTTAGAAAAGTGAGTAGATCTTAAAACCTGGAGACAGGATCCTTTTCTCATGTGTGGAGAATAAGAAGCTTAGAGTGAAGAAAGAAGAAAGCTGGAAATGGGAAGTTTCAAGAGCAGGGAATTCTTCCTTGCTGTCTGGCCACAGGTCACTTTGATCAGTTCACTGTGTACAGTTAATTCTGTCACACCAATCCATCTTTCCTTTACTCCATGCTTTCCGTCCTTTTCCCCCTTCCTCTTTGGCAGGCAAGCACATGAGATCTGAACAATGCCTGTAACTGGCACTTAGAAAATCTTGCTGCTACACTTTGGCTACCCAAAAATGTGGAGGGTTGGGCATAAGACGCACTTGTCACTGAAAGTAATATAGTATGCCATCCATATCTTTATGTACATTTGGAAACAGATTCGGACACATACCTGTTACTCCCATGGTTTCTGCTCCAGGATACAGCCCTGACAGCCTACTTAAATGTGTGAATGTATTTAGCTGAATTCCATTTTATGTCCAGGCTGAGTGAACATCCAGGAAGGGCCTGGAGCAAGGGTGGGAAACCACATGGGGAACAGGGGCAAATTTTTACCCCTGAACACCCCTTCCCTTCCACAGGCTATACCTGTACCTCCAAATCATACGAGAAGTGAAGTGACATCACCTCCAATTTCCATTTGGCCAGTTTTGAAGGATTTCTTGGGTATTGGGGGTTTCTGGAGGAGGTGAGTTAAACTACCATGTCCATGGTTTGGTATATTTGGAGCAAAAAAAACAAAAACAAAAAAAACACCAAAACAAATCACCAAAAAAAAAAAAATGGGCCATGATTTTTTTTAACTTGGAGGTATCAGAAAGCACTGGGGGTCTCTGGAAGGGGGCTTCAGGCCCACAAAAATGGGACTTGGAGCCATATGTGGCCCACAAGCCACACTTTTCCCATACTATAGCCTATGGAAAGCTCAGAGGGAGTTGGGGGAACTATAGAAAAGGGACTCAGGGCTACATGCAGTCCAAAGGACATACTATCCTCACCCCTCACCTAGACCCTACAACCAAAGATGGCAATCCTGACCAGGGGGCTTGAACAGTCAGAGTGAGGTCAGCTAAGGCATACATTTTTTTTCCAGGGCCACAGCTAGAGAAAGGTGTGAGGGTTTTTTTTTTTAAGGATCTGGCCTTCCATATAAAGAAAAACTTATCCAATTACAGGTAACATGTTTATTTTCATATTCAGTACCTTAAGCCCACAACAATCAGATAAGTGACCTCTAACTACAAGCCTTATTGGGTTCAGTTTAATGTGGATCCAGCATAGTTGCTGGACAAAATCATCCCACACTTCAGCTCTTCTTTCCCTGCCCCATATCAGCTGGCATTTTGTTAGTGACATACACACACATAAGTTGCACTGTGTGTGGTGTGTGTGTGTGTGTGATTTATTTGTCACAGTGAACAGACATATTCTGCTGACAGTGCCGTCAGTGGAGTTGCACATACAGCAATGTTGCATCTTGTGGTTACGTACTGTTGATTGTGCATTGCAGTTTCACATTGAGCATTGTGGTTATGCAGTTGTGCACTATGGTTGTACATTGTGCATTACACACAACAGTACTCAGTCATTGACATGTGTTGCACATTGTTGGTATTCTGCATGAGTGCTGAGTAGTGCTGGGGCAACGTATCTCTGCACTGCAGATACTTATGCTACACTGAGGGAATATTGGATTGCAGCCACATATACTAGCATCTTCTTCACCTCCTCCTCCTCCTCTTGAATGCTCCTTCCATACAGAACTCTGTCACTGCTACTGGAACAGCTTTATTCATGCCAGACTGACCACCTTCCTCCCGCTTCCAGTAGCAGAAGTAAATTACAAGGAGGGAAAAGTTTGTTTTGCCTAAAACATCCCTTCATATGATGTTGCTTTTCGGAACTAGCCTCTTAAAAATAAATAGAAGAATGAATGAATGACTCAGTAAGATGCCTCCTCCACATTTCCTGACTCTCTAAACAAAGTGCAGTTGCTAGAATCTGCTTAGAGCTATTGGTACACATACTTCCAGGGGGAATTTTTTCTCTTATGCTGAACTTTGATGTATTGAAAAGCATGAAAGACGGGGGGGGGGGTGGTGAGACAACTGTGGTGTAAGATCATGAGTAAGATTCTTAAAGCTAATCTTTCCATATGTCCTTGCTAGCAAACACAGTACAACATAATTACAACCATTCCTATTGAGCTATAAAGCCCTGGAAAATATTAATTCGCCAGAAAAGAAAAGAAAAGAAAAGGGAAGGGAAGTTTGCTAAACTGACAGTGGCTGTCTTTGCTGGATTCCAGTGCTCTATTCTCAGTCAAGAGTTGCACTGTTTATCTATGCAAAAAGTTATGTTGGGACTACAGTGCCCAGTATCCCCAGCCAGTACAGTGACTAGCCATGTTGGCATAGGGATTGTAGGTCTTGTAAATTGTCCAGATCATGGCAAAAGATTCTGGCAGTAGGTCTCCAAAGTGTCATCACAGCACATTTGTCTTTGTTCTGTTACAAATACTAAAGGCTCCTGGTTTAAGGAATTGGTAAAGAATAAATAAATATTTTTTAAAAAATTCAAAATCACTTTTCTTGCATTGGAGACAGAAAATACACAAAAGATAGAATGGCCAACGGTGACAGCAACAACAGTGCTGATGATGGGAATAATACATTTGAACATTTCCACTTGAAGGGGAACAAAATCACCAAAAAGATCTTGGAAACTTATTTTGAGAGAGAATGAATATAAAATTTTGCTGATACAATCCATTACTGAGCAGTGGTGGGATGGTTCTCTTTCCATGAAACCAACATGTCCATAATCCAGATTTGGACCAACATACATATATAAGGAAGATTTACAAATCCTACTAACCAATTTTCCCCTAAATTTTCCTCTTGTGCATGGAAGCAAAGAGAAAGAATCCACTGATAGTGACAGAGAGCCTCTGCTTCAGCCCTGCTGTTGAGGGAGATTGGGAGAAGATTCAAATCTCCCTATATGTGTGCGGTGATCAAAGTGTCAATAAGGCCTCTGTGTACTTACCAGGAAGGAGAACATGGGAACTGTTGAAGCTATCCATCACTGAGCATAATGACCCAACCTCATCCAACTTTGTCTCAGTTACAGGCAGCAACATGAAACCTTTTATCTGCTGGACATTGGGTGGGGCAGAAAATCTATGAGCCGCTTCACAGCAGTGACCAAACACTGACTCTTTTCAATTTACTGCACAAGTGAGAGCGACCAGTGTGCAGTTATAACAGTGGAGCACCAATCCAAGCAAGCAAGCAAGCAAATAAATAAATAAATAAAAAGGGGAAAAAAGAAAAGAAAAAAGAAAAAAAAGAAAAAATCCTACAAAATATAAATGCAGTTACTTATAGTGCTAGTTGGCAGAGTGCAATCACAAAAGCTAATTCTCTCCCCAGCCCACCTTATTTTTTTGGACCTGAATCTTTTGTATTGAATCAAGCACTACAAGGCACCTGCTGAAGAACTACAATAGCTACAAGCAGATGTGGAAAACATACTCAGTTATGATCCTCAGTCAGGTAGATGTCAGGATAATATCACTGATGATTTTCCCTGGAGTGGAATTTTAAAAAGTTTTGTTCCAAAAAGACATGATTTTTGCAGCTCTTTTGCAGCTCTATAATCCTTAGAGATTGAAATGCAGGCAGAAAATATTAATATTTCATAGAAACATTTGAATTTGGGAGATTGCTAATTAGTTGCAGTTCATTCCTAGGCCAAAAGGAGCTGACAAATTTACAGTTTATAAAAGCAACTTCTTATGTTACGATTTCTCAAAGGTAACTAAACTGGCCTAAACCTTTGACTGTACAGGCTGCTGACCTGTCCTGTTTGTATTATATACTCTCATCCACTTTGTTGTTATCTTATTGGGGTTGCACTGCAACCTGACATAACATGATTTAGCATGCAGGTAGCTTGACTGAAGGGAGGAGGTGAAAAACAAGATTGTCAAGAGTGAAAGCTGTACCTTTAATAGTTGTATAGCAGCTCCTGTATCTTTAAGGGTTGAAGAGAAGATACAGTAGGTGTTGTTTGTTGTCTAGCTGCTGTGATGAAGTTCTGGGGGGGGGGCTATCTGCCAGTACAGCCTGGAAGTAGGTTGCTAGACAGCCAGAGTTGCATCTCCAGAGAGAAACCCAGCCCAGTAGTGTGTAGGAGGGGCATGTGGCCCTACACTGTTATAGTGCTATTATACCACTTTCAGCATCCTATGGAATCCTGGGATGTGCAGTTTAGGGAGAGGCATTTAGAATTCCCAGCCAAAGAGTTCTTTGGCCTCAGTAAACTACAAACCCCAGAATTCCACAGGATGTTGAAAGTGAAATAATAGCACTATAACAGTGTAGGGAGGAAATAGCCAAAAAGTTATATAAAGCCAAGTTCATGTGGGTTCATTGGTTTCCTTCAGGGAGAGCCTGGCAAGTTGCTAGGGAGCAGAGTCCCTAAGTCAGTCAGAGAATGTGACCGTTTTGGAAGATTTAATTCTCAGTGGAAGCCTAGTGTAGAAGAGGAATTAAACCCTAGCAGGATGTGGTCAGATAGTGTGGCCCTTTTTGCATCCTTTTTTTTTGCGCGAGCGCCTCTTGAGCATCGCGTGAGTGGGAGCATTGCTCCGTATGACGCACTCCCCCTCACATGACGCTTACAAGGCTGAAGCGGGGCGCACGCGCATGTTTTGATTTTTGGCTTTAAGCCGAAAATGCCCCGCGCTTGTGCAATGCTCGCGCCGCCCTCGCGCACTTACCTGCGTGCAGTGCTTTGGCGAGCAGGGGCGGTCGCACTTCCTTCCCCCACGCAGCCTACAGCTCCCAGACTGCGCTGCGGAAGGAAGGGGCAGGGCGCTAGGGCGACACTCGCACTAACAGGAAGTGACCTGCGGTGCGAAGGAGCGGGGAAGCGGCGGCGTTTCAGATGAGGCTTCTCGCGCGAGACACCCTCCCCCGTCGCGCAAAAAGGTAACGTGGGAAAAGGGCCTGTGACCTAGACTGGGGGTTAAGCTTTTGGTGGGAATTCAGCCAAAGGGCTGTTATATGATACTCGTGTCTTGTATGAAAATCTAAAGATTTAACTGAACTGTTTCTGAGCAGGGAGTTACCTGTTGTATTGTCTAAAATGAGGAGATGCACCTACCTTGATTTTCATATGAAGTCTTAACACGCTTTTATTCTTATTGTTATCTTAATAAATATTTCAATTTACCTTTGTAAACACTGACTTGGCTTGAATTGTATACAATATATAATGTAACCCAGAAGACATGCTACCATAAAATTATTAAGTGGTTCTAAATAAACATTGAAAACCTTCATCCTTTTACCCAATAGTGATGTTGGACACGGGGGCGGAGCCGTGTGATAAAGACCGGGTGCCCTATCAGACTGGGAAACGGCCACAACAGTCTGGGAGAAGCCTTCCCTCTTCCATGCAACCATTAAAGGTACAGGAGGAGCCCACTACAGATTTCATTCTGGCAGTCATAAAAAGGAATGTTGTCTAGATGCTGTCAGACTACAATTCTCATCAGCCCAAACCAGCATAAGCAATGGTGAGGAATGCTGGGAGTTGCAGTCCAACAACATCTGGAGAGCTGTGTGATTCCCACCTCTATTGCAGGACAAAGAAAATTCTTACACACTAAATTCGTATATGCCTACACAGAAGAAAGCCCTATGGAATTCAGTGGGACATATTTAAGCTGTGGAGAGGATTGTAAAATATGTATTTTTAAACCATTCTTCATCCTTGTGGATACCAAGAGATTATATAAATATTATTAAAGTAATGCACTATAAAATAAAAACACTAACACCACATCATCATGATAAATAAATTGAAAGCAAATACAACAGAACAATTGTTCCCCCCTCCCCTTCTCTCTGTATATATTCATGTGACAGCATATTCTCAGTTCTTCTTAATAAAAATCACAAAAGCAAAAACAGATGATAGAGAACCATAGCCACTGAGATACTACAAATAAGTAAACAAGCTCTGTGCCGTTGCTATTTTCCTTCTAATGAGGACTATGCCGGGAGGCCCTGGCGCCTCTTTGGTGCTCATAGCTTGGGTCTAGGGAAAGAAAGAAAGAGGGGGGAAAGGGGGGAAGGAAAGAGCGTTCTCCTTTCTCCTGCTCAAGCCTAATTACATGGCAAGACTGGCCCCTCCTAGAAGAATCCAGTTCATGGAGGGGGTCTTGCCTTTGAAGATTTTTATGGTTGCCACCACAACAAAATATGAAAACCCCTAGATTGCATGGGGCCTAGTATTATGCTCCCAAACACAGTCTACCATTGGAGGCCTTGCAGTTTTCTAGCAGCACAGATGACAAGGGCATGCAGCCCTTCCAACACCCTTCCAAGTCCTATGAGGAATGGCTTAGGGAGCTGGGTACATTTAGCCTGGAGAAGTGACAATTGAGAAGAGATATGATAGTCATCTTTAAATATCTGAACGAATGTCATGTAGAAAATGGAACAAGCTTGTTGTCAGATGCTCCAGAGACTAGGATGTGAATCTGTGGAGTTAATTTACAGAGGGCACATCCAGATTAATTAAAAAGACCAGAAAGTCCCAGATTTTGTTCCTGTTCTGTCCAATTTTAGTTTGGAGATCTGTACATGTTTTGATTTTCCCAGAATATTATCTGACAATTCCTGATACTATCAGAGGTTTTTTATATCAGCTCTCAAGGTGAGTTTATTTTAACCCAGTATAGAATTGGAAAGAACAAGGACAAAATCAGAGACTTTTCAATCAGTATGAATATGTCCGATGGAGTGGGAGAGTGGAGGGAGTAGGGAGAGAGGGAGGGAGGGAGAGAGATTTCATCTAAACATTAGTAGGAACTTTTCAACTGTAAGACCTGTTGGGCAACAGAAATTGGATGACCATTGTGGGAGTTGTTTAGCAGTGTAATGCTGCATGGCAGGGGCTTGGGCTAAGATGGGCCTTGAGAACCCTTCCAGAGCTCTGATTCTATGGCCCTTTCCGCACCAGGCAATTAGAACGGGGCAGTGCGTCCTCTCACGGAGGTCGTCTGCACCTTGGAGCGGACTAGGAGCGGACTACTTACCGGAGATCCGCACCTCAGTCCGCTCCAAAACGACCCCAAGTGGACCTCCAGTGTGTTTTCTAAAGACCACAAAAAACAGGTCTTTATTTTCCTGGAATGCACCATTGTGTTCCTGCTCCCTTGTGCAGATTCACAGGCTCGCACCAATGCGAGCCTGCGATCTGCGAAGGGCAGGCTTTAAGCATGGTGAGCTTCAGCAGTTGGTCGGGACCCACAACCAACTGGAAGCTGCCATTTTGGAAGCTGGAAGCCGCCATTTTGGAAGCTGGAGCAGTGCAGATCTACAGACCTTACACTGCTCCAATTCGCCCTGGACCAAGGAGGAGCCCTGTGGAAGGGCTTCAGGGACAGTCCGCATTGCTTCGGACCCCAGAAGAAGCAGTAGGTAATGGCACAGAGTGATTCCCTCACCTCATGCGGAAAGGGCCTATGACTCTTTCATTGAAGATATTTGTTGTGAATCTTGTAGCCCATCACTGATAGATGAGGACAGCTTGTGTTGAGGAGAATACCAAGTACAGGCTGTATTCCTACAATTCTTCATTCTCCTCTTCTCCAAATATGACTGTGAAGTAGTTCCAGGTTATGTATGGAATGAACTATGCATTGCAAGAGAATAAAGTTCCACCCTCTCTGTATCTGAGAGAGAGAGTGAATTTTGAAATTAAAGGTAGATTCCACACATAAACAATGGAGCCAGCGCAGATCAGGTCCACATATTCTTAGCACAGCTTAAAAATGTAAGCAATCTTAAAGCGTACACTAAGGCCTAAATCCAATTGCCAGTTCAAACATGAAATCAGTACCATTTAAATAAGTGTTGACTTACTATTCAGCAATTGACTCAATGATTCTGCTTTAGATGTGACCAACAACTGCATTTAGGCCTACGAGAAATGACCACACCTATTGGAACTCCTGTTCCAATAAGCAGGCATTGTGCAACAACCAAAAAAGTGCATCCATTGCACAACAACCAAAAAAGTACACCACCAACAGAACATTAACCACAGAGTTTTGAACTTCCCAGTCAAGGTCTCTTCGCCTTTATCATGATCAAATATTACTATTCGTGTATAGTGTTTTTCTTCCTAGCAGCCATAACACACACATCATATCTGTAATCCTTACAATAGGCCAGTATGGTTTCTTCATATTCTCTAAAACCAATCAGCAGGTATCAATTCATCACTCTAAGGCCATTTCCGCAGTACACTGTTATAGTACTATTATTCCACTTTCAACATCCTACGGAATCCTGGGATTTGTAGTTTAGAAGGAGGCATTTAGAATTCTCAGCCAGAGAGCTCTTTGTCCTCAGTAAACTACAAACCCCAGAATTCCACAACATGTTGAAAGTGGAATAATAGCACTATAACAGTGTAGTGTGGAAATGGCCTAATTCAGATATATGTCAGATCTAATTCAGACTATGTCACTTGTATTGGTTGTATTGTGTTGGTGTTGTTTATGACATGGTTGCATGACAAACCACACCTGCTGAAATTTCCTCTTCTATATAACTGTTAAAGGCACAGGAGCTCTTTCCAGATTTCCCTCTGGGAATTCTAAATCTGACAGCATTTGCACTTGCACTTCTGTTCAGCCTGGTGTTACCTACCTCTCCCATTTCACTAAAGTGGGGGGAGGAGAATGTAGATGTCCAGAAAGCATGGGCTCCTAAAATTGCCTCTTTTTGATTCAGTCCCACCACCGAATAACTGCAAAAAAATCATTTCTTGTTGGGGAGGATGAGTGAAGTGAGTCTGTGGTTCACTAATCCCACCAGATTGTAGGGATCCTAAGGATGAAAATGTATGAGTAATGATGCATTGCTTCTGCCATGCCAGTTAGCTTGTTATGGGAAAGTCGTGCTGGCATTGCAGAATGGAGAGTTTTAGTCTCTACTCATTTTAAATTGGACAATGGCTTAAAGATGAGTCATGAGGAAGAAGAAAGAGAACAGTTTCTCAGTGGGAGTTTAATAAACACCTTCTTTGGATGAACCCCTTTAGCTTCTTCTGGAGAAGAGAGCCTTCCTTTCTTCTTTTTCTTTTTCTTTTCTTTCCTTCCTTCCTTTCTTCCTTCCTTCCTCACATACCCATACCTTGCTTGCTTGTGAATAGGCTCTCACTCTTGAGAAGAGCTGTAGTCACTCCTGAAGATGCGTCACTTACATGGAAAGGAGCCAATGGGAAGGTAGCTGATTTCTTCAATGGGAGGACTCAACTAACCTCTGTCTCTACCTCATGCTTGGTAATATCTCTTCTTCCAGCCCTCCACTTCCTCCTTCCTCCTGCTTGCCAACACCTTCCTCCCTGATCAGGGAGCCTTCCCCTATATCTGGAGGCTTTGGTAAATTGGAGATACTCCTGAAATTCTACACTCTTGCCAAGAATGGTGTGAGTTGGATGACGGTGCAACAGAACAACTAAATAAATGTGGGATTTATACAACATAATTATGGAGAAAGAAACCTAAATAGTCCAGTGGCTGGCTAAAAGCCTAACTTTGGCCATTTCCGCACTAGCCTATTATAGAGCTATTATTCCACTTTGAACATCCTATGGAATCCTGGGGTTTGCAGTTTGGGGGGGGGGCTCCCCTAAGCTGCAAACCCCAGGATTCCATAGGATGTTGAAAGTGGAATAATAACGCTATACTAGGCTAGTGTGGAAATGGCCCCACATCTAAAATTACACCCTGTACAGTAGGGATCAAAGAATGTGTAGCCCATGGGTCCCTAATTTGTGACCTGAAGCCTTCCAAAGCCCCCCAGTCTCCCCTGAAAATAAAAAAATGAGGGGGGGTTGCCACCAGCTCCCCCAAACAGCTTAAAACTACTGCTATCACAATTCCTCAAATCCCCACATGCCTTATATTTTTTAAAAAAAACCACCAAAAATGCCTCATTAAAAAAAAAAAACAGGTAGAAAAAAATCAGCCATAACCAATATGGGAAGTGACACGATATCACTTACAGTCATGTTGGGCACGCTGGGGGGGGCAGAAATGGTCCCTCTCTTTTCTGCACTTGCCTCACCTTTGCCTGCAGGGAGTAGCCTATACCTGCACCTATACTTTGCTAAAAGGAAGATCAACAGTATTGAACCTTAGTTATCATATCTCTTTCCATATTCTCAGATAATGTATTCCAGACTTGTTAATTTTCACTATTAACATTTGAGGATATTAATGTGTTGCTGAGTGATGGTGGGTTTTGTATGAGCAAACCATGACATTACAGGGCCTGCTGAGAACCAGATGCCTAATACAACAAATAATTTACAAAACAAACACAACATTTATTTTAGGAAACTGCATAGCATGTTGCCTCAGTGTAGTACATGAGAAGATACCTCCCACCCTTTCCTGTTACCAGCATCACCAAGTCAAAGATAACTGCAAACATATTAGTAAACCCTCAAACCTTGCTGTGCATTCATAACACACAATGGTTTGTTGTCCAGAGACACAAAACAAAGCTGATGGTTTAAATCAGTGTGCTTAGCAGGTATAAACCAAGTAAGGAAAACATGTATTTTTAACAGCAGCTTCTCTTTCAAGGATTTTCAAAATACTGAGATCATTACTGAGCATCAAAGGGAACTATGGGCAGTCTCTGACTCATCCAGTGAAAAGTCCAACAATATGGATACTTCCCACATTCAATTCAATGGTCTGTCACCAGTGTTGGCAACTGAGAACGTTTACTAGCTCTGTTCTATGCCAAGTGCATAATAAACTGCCGGCATTCTTTCATGACTGCCAATGTTCCTTTATATATAATATAAAAAGGCCTTTTCCATTGTCATTGGGCCTGAAGCTTCTCTTCTTAAGACAAGGGTGGAGAATATGTATGTTCCTCCAAATGTTCAATTTCCATCATCCTTGACTACTAGTCATATTAATTCAGGCTGATGGGAGCAGGATTCTAGAAAAAACTGGAAAGTCTAAGATTCTCGACCCCTAGCTTAAGGTTATCAACAAACTAATCTTTACAGCCATGTTTAGAATCGAAGAAAGTTGCTGATATATGATATATCGGCAGGCAGATAGAGATTACAGATAAATTCTGTTAGCCACCAACTAATGCTTCTGTGTAATCTTTGCTCACTTCAGTTGAAATATGAAGAGAATTCCCATCTCCATGCTGAGCATATCTCCCCCACCACATGTGATTTCAGAAGCTGGTCGCGTCTGTTTGGTACCAGTGAATAACAACACTGATACTGTTATCAGGGTTATGATACGTTGGGTGAGGGCACTAGATATCCTTTTTGATATCAAATAATTTGGCCTTTGCGTGACCCCTCTCTGCCACCCCACTCCACGTGTTTGCAGAGGCCTCCTGGACGAGCACATACGGGCACGGCCGTTAATGACTGTACATTCCAAGACCGCATTCAGGCAAGCAACTTAAGCCTCTCCGATGCTTTAGGGAAAAACCTCCCTGCAAACCAGCTCTGCTCGGTTCAAAGTTACACAAAGCCAAGCAGCCAAGAGCCAAGCCATTTCTTTATGTTGGGCCATTAGCAAACTGGCCACGCTATTGTCTTAAGAGCTAAACCAATCATGTAAAACTTGACCTTTGTCAACTCCTTTGTCCAACTCCAAATTTCCTTTGTTCTCACCAAGCATAACATAGCCTGTAGGTAAACTCCACCCTAGAAAAGGTCCCCACTTTTGGGACATCTTCGGACTACTTTGGACTTCCATCCCGCCTTGCTGCCAGTTGTCTAAGGAAACTCCCCTCAGTGAGCCTCGCTGAGCTTTCTTCCCCGGAACCCCACTTCTCTCCAGGACTACGAGACCAGGTGTCGTATTGCCTTTCCCGAAAAGCTCCCCGTTTCTATTTCTCAGTTAGTTAATGTCTTGTCTTACGTGTTTCTTGTCTTTAATAAAATATTGTTCGTTACTTTGAAAACCTTGTCTAGCCGCTCTCTGACCCGCCGCTGTATACATAGGGTTAAAGATCCTCGCTAAAAGTTACCCTGCCTCTCGTTTAGCCAAGAGAGAGCTCAAGCTAAATTCCCCTAACTTGTGTTTTTATTTGGTTATTTGGGCTTCCCCCCCCCGGGACCCCCAACATACAGGGTAACAATATCCAAGTAGGGCTAAAACAGAATCCTGCCAGAACCCCTAGAATGGTTTTGACAGTCAGATTTCACAACACTGGGCCTGACCAGTGATTTGACTCAGTGTATGAGAGCTCCCAATGTCCCAGTCAAACTCTCTTGACACGAATGGAGATTGTACCATAGAAATGTCTGGTGAATTCTGCTTGTTGCTGGCCTGCAGCATATAACTGATATAACAGACAGAGAGGAGAGAGTTGCAACAACAATACCTTTAGGATCATTTTGATGGTCCTGGACTTTGGAAAATGCTCCACTTCAGTAAGAGGCACAGGGAAACAATTATCCAAGTGCTTTATATTTAATAGAAGAAAGGACTAAAAACAAACATTAAGAACAGATTGTGTCTTCTTTTTTGCCTCAAGAATGTACTGCTTCAAATATAAATATTTTTGGTCATATCATGGTTTGTGGGATTTCATGCGCAGTATTTAAATGGAGAGTTTTTTAAAAACACACACACACAACGAAAAGTTAGATTCCTGTCCATAAGAGAGTAATATTTTACTGGAGTGGTATCATCACATTAACAAACAAACAAACAAAGCAGACCCCCTGGATGTTTTTGAGAGGTTCATAGGGACAAACAAGCAGATACAAAAGGGGCATTTAAAATTTTTTTAAAGCTGTAAAATGTGAGCAAATAACGGAACTGTAGAGGCATAAGGGATACTGTAGCAGTGTGACCTAGTGTTCTGTGGTATTTTAGAGCCATCCCAACACAAGAAGCTGTCTGAGGCAAAGAACAAGATCCCCATTCTATACATAATAGCGGACTGGCCTGGGGGCTGAATTCTTTTTCAGCCCCACCCCGCAACCTCTAGAATAGCTAAAGACTAGCTTTGGGGTGCAAGGGAAACTGTATGGTACACAGCTGATTTCAGCATCTGCTGCTCAGCCTGTCTCATGTCAGCGTTGCCCTTGTTCTGTTATCACAAGTTGACCCCAAAGGTTCTGCTTTGCTGGCTGGGAACAACAGCGCTGGCGGAAGAACACGTAATACGTGGCATAACATCATTGGCAGAAGGTATCACTGCCTGACTGGCATGGGAAGGTTGTGATGAAATGGAGCAAGAACAGGACAACTGGCTCACGAATATCTTCAAAGTGGTCAGTATTTTGGTCACTGGTGCCTTTACACTGATGGAAATGAATGCGCACAACATGCTTTTGCAAGTTTCACAACTCTTTTGCAACTGGTGTGGAGCAGCTGGCAAAATCCCAGCAGTTTTTCTTTCACAAGACAATGCCCTGTTAATATGCTCCCAAATACTTCAGATTATGTATTCCACATGAAAATTTGGCAGGTAGCATCTGTTAGTGGGAATAAGTAGGAATCAGAACATGATCTTTGTTTGAAATAAATGAGAGCATATCACTAAGTAACATTTTCCACAAATATCTCTCCATAGATAGTTCGCTTGCCCCACCCACACAGTATCTTTATCTAGGCATTATCGGAGTAACAACATGGGAAGATGTCACAGGAGAAGCCGTTCCCACGCTTCTGCAGTCATGTATGAATCAGGCCAAAGAGGGCAAATGGGAGTCATGGAAGCTTGGAAGTTTAGAGTTACAGGCAGCCTCAGATCTTAAACATATTCGTTATTCTGAAGTGCAATGTTTTGGGATAAAAAAATTTATTTCCTTGTCACAGGACACTTCTTTAATCCAGGTTTCCTTCAGGTTTTTTAAAAAAATCATCTGTCTTTCTGAGTCAGACTTTAAAGCTCCTGAATGGTGCCACCCCCACGCTCCTTCTCTCTCCTTCTCCCCCTTCTTTGCCCTTCTCATGTTTTCCCTGCTTCTGTCTCTTCTTTTCCCAAGAGCTAGAGATAAGATGGTCATTTATGAAATGTTAAGTAATATTTACACCAATCAAATAGGATTCTTTCCTACAGACTTTACACAACTTGAGGAAAATGACATTTTATGCACTCATACCCTTGCCCTCACACCAAAGATGTGCATAATTTCCAGCAATTTAATTTTGGAGCGCAACTGTGATTAAAGCAAGCTAGATCAAGATGGAAGTCCAGTTTATGTAAGAAGACCAGTGGCAAGGCCTGGGAAAGTTACTTTTTGGACTACAGTTCCCAGAATCCATCAGACAGTTTGGCTAGTTACCATACTGATTGGGAGATACTGGGAGTTAGCTGGAAAACATAACTCTCCCAAGATCTGAATTGGTTGCCTCACTTACATAATATGTGAAAACATGTCTTTCATAACAGGGACCTTGACAGGGAAAGATGGACAGGAAGGATTGTTAGGATTAGTTTTTTGGGTGGTCCAGGAGACTTTTTCCTCCTGAGGTAGGGAAAGAAGTATAAGAAAGAAAGAAAAAACTTTCCATTTTCCAAGTTATGCCTTTGGGTCCTTTAGCACAACAGGCAGTGGCAAACGCAGGCTTTCCTTAAGAATCCACAAAGGAGAGGGAAGAGAGGAATATGCCTCAGGATCGGTAATAATGGTAAAGGGGCTGACAAGCTAGTCTGGAAGACTAACCTGCAAGTTTCCTTTGAATAGAGAGCCTCTCCCTACCACCTCTATGGTGATTGGACCTCCCCTTGAAAACACAGAAGAATCTGTTCATGAAAATGTTAACTTTGTCAAAAACACATGAAAAAGCCATTGTTCTTCTGGGCCATAACTAAGTGCCTCTTAACAATGTCACCATAGTATTGCTCATTTTCTGCCTCTGATGTTGACAAGGCCATGGTGACCTAAGGTCATCCGCTGAGTACACACTGGTCACGCATGTTCAAGTGAGCTGCCTACAGGCTGTTCTGAATAGTTCAGGCTTCACCATCATTATTCATAAACTGTGAAAATGGTCTTTAAATCCGTTTTACATTTCTTATACGCACAATAAGCAATTTCCTCCTGAGTCACATTTTCCTCCTGAGTCACAATTTCCTCCTGAGTCACATTTGATAAATATTTCAGATTAGGAAGGTAGGAAGAGAAGGTAGGAAGAGAAAACAGATCTTCTCTAAGAATTAAAAAAAAACTGGAGAAACCTTGCCAAATATTGCCCCCGCCCCCCAAAATATATCAGTCTTCCACATTATGAGTCACAGGACTGGGAAAAATAAAAAAGGAGTCTTATTTGGAGATGAGAGAACGTTAATCCACCTTGTTACATTCCTTTCTAAAATGAGTTGTTTCAGAACTAATTTCAAAACAGATTTAGCTAAAATGGCAATGGCATAGCTTGGAATGAGTGGGGTTGGATGGGGGCAGGGTGACGGCACGTGTGGGTGGAGTGACAGCACACAGGGGAGGGATGGCAGCATGCATGGGTGGGGCAACGGCATGCAGGGGAGGAGCGATGGCACATGGGGCCAGGCAAGGAGTGGAGATGTCCCCCAAAAGGTGCCGCCCAGGGTGCGCCCCCTCGTCCCTCCATCTCTATTCCACTGTAAAGGATATTATTTCTTTGAAATTTCTGATTCCACATACCTAGAAGCTCAAGTTTGAAACCCCTGCTTGAAATAAATACAATGACCTGTATAGGCTTCCCCTACTTATCTGACAAGTTAAGGACCAGAGCACTATCAGAAAACAGAATTGGTTGAAAAGCAAAACCCATGTACTGTACTGTATTGTAGGCCCTTTTCACACGGCATTTCCAATCCAAAAGGGCTCCTTGAGCGTCTCGCAAATGTAGGAGCAGTCCACACGATGCACTCACATTTGCACAATGCTCCAGGGCCTGATGTGGACCGTGCACACATTTTTTCATTTTTGACTTGAAGCCAAAAATGCTGCACGGTTGCGCATCGCTCCGGGCCCCGCACACACTTACCTTGCATGCGGAGCCTCGGGAGCTGGTCCGGTTGCACTTCCAGTCTCAGTGCAGCCTGGGAAGGTCCCAGGCTACACTGCAAAAGGAAGAGGTGGGGCTCTCACGCAAGCAGGAAGCGCATGCAGATCCAAAGGACCCCGGACACAAGAGCTTCTCTCTGGAGGCTGCTTGCGTGAGCACCGCAGCCCAGCGCCAAAAATGGATGAGTTGCGGAAAGGGTCATAGAATGAAGGACATACGTTACCAACTGTGTGCATGCTGCTTCCAAAGTCTCTCAGCCAACTTGTCACCTTTTTCTCCCTTTCAGCTCACTTTGCAAGCAGTATATGCATGTGATTAGTTCTCAGTGAGCCTCTTTGAGCAAGAAGAACTGATGAAAGAGTGGAACCCCCATTGAATGAATGGAACTTGTCCTTAATTTGGAAGCTTCAAAAGAGTGAGTGATAACACGTTGTAAGAAGGTGTGGGCTTCCTGTATGGTATTTAAGAATATACTGAACTATACAGAATTTGTACCAGTGATAGACATAGAATAGACTCATATGATGCAAAGGTTCTGAACTACACAACGGCCACTGTTTTCTCTGATGATAATTTCTTTTTGTTACTCAAAGTATGCTCATTCTTATGCTAATAGTATTTAGAACTCTAATTTAAACTGCTGTTTATTGGACACCAGTGAAGAGGTGCGGGTAGGGTGTGAGCAAGGTAAGAACTGAAAGAAGTTGTTCCAGCTCCAAGCTACTCTGTGCATAACAACAACAACAACAACAATAACAACATTTATTTCTTACCCACTTCTCCCTATGGATCCAGGAAGGGAACAACAGAATAAAATAAAGCAACAATTAGACACATCACAGTTAAAAACAGAAATAACAATTAAAAATACCTAATCAGTTAAAAGAGCAAAACTTCAGTTTAAAAAGCATACATATTAAAACAATCAATTCATAATTTAAAAACCATCTGGATAGGCCTGCCAGAAGAGATTGGTCTTTAATGCTGTTTTAAATGCAGACACTATATCCAACTGTAGAATCTCTTGCAGCAGTTCATTCCAGGTGCAGCTGCTGGAAAAGTCCTCTGGTGAACAGCCACCAGCCTGGTCCTGGCTGACTGAAGTAAATGTTCCCCAGAAGACCTGAGTGCACAGGGCAAATTATATAGGACAAGGCAATCTTGTAGGTAACTTAGACCCATACCATGTACAGCTTTAAAGGTAGCAACTAACACTTTGTACCTTGTCTAGAAACTAATTGGCAGCCAGTGGAGTGATTTTGATACAGGTGTAACATGCTTACTCTAGATGCACCATTAATCAATATGACTGCCATGTTTTGCACTAATTGGCATTTCCAAACTTGTCACAGAGGTAGCCCAAGGTACAGCACATTGCGGAAGTCCAGGCTTGAGGTTACCCATGTGTGCACTACCATCTTGAGGTCTTCCAGCTCTGGGAGGGGATATAGCTGGTGTATCAGCTTAAGATGATAGTGAGCATTCTTGGCAATCGTATCTTTCCAGACTGTCATTTGGAGCAATGGGTCCAGAAGCAACCACAAGCTGAGAACACAATCTTTCAAGGGAGTATGATTCCATCCAAGACTGGTTGACACATCTCCAACCACAGGTTAGTACTCTTAATAGCATCATCTCCCTCTTGTCTGGATTGAGTTTTCCACTTCCGGTTATATATATATATATATATATATATATGTGTGTGTGTGTGTGTGTGTGTGTGTGTGTGTGTGTGTGTGTAAGTAAAACTGTGTTGCATCAGTATGCAAAATAAAATAACTACAAATCCAGTACTCTATTCACCTTCACATCTTAATATCTACTGTAATTTTTTTGGCTTGGATCCTAATGGTAGTCCCAGCTAAAGCAGACTTGTGGAATCCATTCCTCAATGGTGAGTCAACACTTAAGCAAATACCATTTATTCAGTGGATTTTCTCTGTCAGGCATTAATAATAGGATGCTGGCCTTCAAAGGTTTTTGAACAGGGCTTTCCTTTATTCTTCTACAAAGGAGAGCAATGCTGTTAAAATATGATTGTGGAGATAACCAAAAGACTGTATTTATGTCTGTGAGATCTCTACTTGTATCTTTACAAGATGATCATATTCCTGTGTTTAATGCAGTAATTAAGGCAATAACATTAGTTTCACATTTTTTTTGTTAATTTCCAGCTGTATAAATCTAGACATATGCACACCTTTTAGACTTTCAGAAACGTTCAATTAACATCATTATGATTTATAATAAAGTAAAACTGCATAGCTATATATATTGAATCTCTACAAATATATTCTTTCCTGGTTATTTTTTTTTAATAATGACAATAATTAAAAGTTCTCTGTTGTTTCCTTTTCATGGGAATTAGATATGAAAAGAGATTTTCATTTTATTCTCATGGAGGAGGAAGTCTAACAGACCACTGCTTGAACACATGTATGAATGCTTTCTTTTGATTTAGTGTTGTGAATAGAAAGGTTTTTCCCGGAAACTAAGATATGTTTATTCATGGAACAGACAGAACAATAGAATTAACACAATATATATATTGTACATGTATTTTAAATGGCACAATATAGCCAAAATCCAAGATAAGAACATTGTTATTTATCAGAAAGCTAAAGTGCAGCCTTTTTCTGCTCAAGCACACTTATTGCAAAAATGTAACTGTGGATGACAGCTCTTAGGCCATTTCCACACAGGGTAATAAAAATGGTGCAATGCGTCCTCCACGGAGGACGTCTGCACTTTGGGGCGGACTGGGTCCAGACTACTTACTGTAGATCCGCACCTCAGTCCGCTCCAGAACAACCCCAAGTGGTCCTCCAGCGTGCTTTTGAAAGACCTGATTTTTCCGGTCTTTCAAAAGCATGGAGCGCGCCACTGCGAGCCTGCTCCCTTGTGCAGATTCGCCGAGGATGGGCTTTAGGCTGATGAGCTTCAGCGGTTGGTCAAGAACCACGACCAACCAGAAGCCACCATTTTGGACGCTGGAGCAGAGCGGATCGATGACCACGCACTGCTCTGGAGCAGCCTGGACTGGACCAGGGAGCCAGAAGATCTGGTAAGTAGCAGTGTGGGGTGATTCCCTTGCCCTGTGCGGAAATGGCCTTAGATTCACCACTACAGCCCATTGACTTATATGACTAATTTGCATAATCTCTAAATTAGCAAAAGGCAACTTTTGATCATTTACCCTCCCCCATGTGTAATTGTGTATCATTTGTAAAAACTGTCAAGAAATCTAGTACTTCACACTCACCATCTAGCAAGAATCTTCAGTAAAGAGAAGGGACTGTACTCTCATTATTAGAATGTGGCTTCTTTAATGTAACTGTCCATTCTGTACTAATGAAAGCTGGCAACATGTCTATCTCCAAAGCCATCTTTATTGTAAAATTTGCATAGTTACATCAGAATTTGTCTGGACCTAATTCAAAGTCATCCTTATTGTAAAATTTGCACAGTTTACATCAGAACGTATCTGGGCCTGATTCAAAGTGTTAGTTTTAGCCCTTATCTATGCTTGTCTGCTCCTAAATAAGTGCCTCTGACTGAGTTAGGTGAGATTTCAAATCCTTAAAATTTTGGGGCCTAAATACCTGAAATTATCAGTTTACTTCTCTTCTATATGCTTACTTGGTCCTTAAGATATTCGTGACTTGCCTGTTTCTACTGTGGGTTTGGAGGTTGGGATCATCTTCTCCATCAGCTATGCCTTCTTGGATTCTCTTACTTTTCTTCCATTGAGACATACCACTTGATTATTACAGGCATCTAGCTCCACAATGAGCATTTATTAAGAATTGCTATCAAAATTCCAGAGGAGAGAGATCACTCTGGGTGTTCTAACACAATCATTCTTAAGACACAGTCTTGACAATGGAGGGTGGCTAGATCTATACAGAATTTAGCAGTCCTCTGGTTGTTTCATCTCATGTATGAGCCATTGAGTTATTTGTGCATTGTACACCTCCTACATACTCTACTGGGGCTTGTTTTGCATGCCATCTTGGCAATGATTGGGTTCATACTCTCTTAGAGTGCATTTTCACATCTTAGGCCCTTTCTGCAGCTTACCTTTCTTCAGCGCTGGGGTGCAGGGATCGCGCAAGCAGCCTCCACCGAGAGGTTCTCGAATCCCTGCTGCTTCAGCTCCGCATGGGCTGCCTGCTCCCAAGCAGGCAGCACGAGAGCCCCCCTCTTCCTTCCGCAATGCAGCCTGGGAGTTTCCCAGGCTGCGCTGGGGCAGGAAGTGCGACAGCCATGGCTCTGGAAGCTCCGCATGCACGGCAAGTGCACATGGGGGTCTGGAGCAATGCACAATCACCCACCATTTTCAGCTGAAAGCCAAAAATGAAAAAGTGCACGAGTGGTGCCTGACCTATCCTGGAGTGTTGCGTGATTGTGAGTGCGTCGTGCTGATCGCTCCTCACAATTGCGCGACACTCCAGGCGCCCTTTTGCATGGCAAATGCCATGTGAAAAGGGCGCTAGTGATAGCAGTCTGCTATTATTTTAAATGCTATGGCTCTATTCTAAGAAATCTTGAGATTTGAATTATCTGCTAGAGAACTCTAGTGGAGTGCTTCTCAAATGCTGATCCTCCAGAGGTTTCAGACTTCATATCTCAGAATTCCTGACCATTGTCCATGTGAGCTGAGACTTCTGGGGGTTAAAAGCCCAGAGCATCTGGAAGATCAGAATTTGAGAATTGGTGCCGCATTAGGCCACTACTGCATTAGACCTCTCTAGCAGAGAATCTGAGGTATGTCACCAAAAAACAATCCAAAGATGCTGTAGACTGGAGTATAGCTGTTGTAATGATATAGCTGTAACTGTCTGTTGATGGTTCCAATAATGCTACTACACATACATGTTCTCTCTGTGTGTGTCTCTTTCTCCTGCCACTCACACCTCTCAGTCCAAATTTGGTCAGCATTCCAGAACTCCTGGTAAATTTGGGTTGAAATGTGTGCTGTAGGTTTTTTAAAACAGTTATACAACTCTTTCACCAGCTGCTGACCTCTCTCTGCATGTCCACTCAATCTACAATTGCAATTTTGGGGGGCACCACACTGAATCAAAATGATACTTGCTTTTCTGGACCCCCTGCTGCTCACATAGCACGTGACCAAAATGGGAAAGAAAACACACATACTGCAATTTCATACAGGCATACAGATCAATTTTTTATTGGTCTTTACTGAGCTAAGCAAAACACCATTAAAAAAAAATACAGAAAATGCAAAAATAATATAAAATTGCATACTGTGCTCAACAAAAAACATTCAGATTCATAAAATTTGATTGACTTAAAGACAGGGATACAAGTGTCATGCAGAAAACCAAAATGCTCTTTCAAACCGGTCAAATGTGTTGGGCCTTCCAGAATTCCCACAGCAACAAGCCACATGTAAATAGTTACATCCTGGTCAATATATTTAAGCGTCAACTGCATCCCTAGAGGGCTGAGTGGGGCTGGTATTTCACCCAGCATACATTCCAGAATTGTTACATTAATCCTTAATTACTTTTGTCCACATCAGATTCGAGGAGACTGCTAGTGGTTTCAACAAACATGGACTATACACTGCAGGTACCTTGGCTCTGCAGTATTTTACAGAGCTACATTTTGGCAAGAACAGGGCTGTTGGGACTTCCCTAAGAAAGCCATAGGAAATCCATACTGGTCCTGTGGTTGATTTAACAAAGCTCTCAATATTGTTGTTATTTTATACAAAAGTAGTTAAAACAAACATATTTCTGGCAGCTGTAACCCAAGTAAAATCCCAGGTTCTTAAGCAACCCATTTCAATGTTTGCCTTTGTATCCCTATCTCTTTGGGAAAAGATAGTTACATGGAATAACACATAACGCTGGATTTTTAACATGTTGAAGTGATTTGTGCTTCTCATCCCCAACTGACAGTGATAAGTGCTAGCTGAAGTACAGAAATTTTCTGGTAACATTTTTTGGGGGGACGGTTCATGATACTAGCAGTGGTAGAATGACAATGATACGTTAGTTACCTGTTTAACTAAAGGTTCCAAAACAAAGGATTCACAAAACAAAACCAGATCAAAGGTAAAGAAGCCTGGGAAATGCTTACTTTGTCTCTAGTTATTTCTACATTTTGGTTAAATAGGCTTAAATTATGTACACAAGAGATAGCTGTATATCACAATTCATTGTCCAGTGGAATGGTAATCAGGCAGCCAAATTTCGGTATTCCTTCATGTTAAAGAAGAAGGAAGACACTTAACTTGCTTTAAGGTAAAGCATACAAGGCCACAGGCTAGATGACCCACAGGGGATCTTGATATAGGATATCAGCTTCTTCCAGACCCTGTTCCTTTACACTTAAGCAGAGAAGTACTCTTAGACCATTTCTACACTACACTGTCATAGTGCTATTATTCCACTTTCAACATCCTGTGGAATCCTGGGGTTTGAAGTTTGGGGAGGGGCCTTTAGAATTCTCAGCCAGAGAGCTCTTTGACCTCAGGAAACTACAAACTCCAGAATTCCACCAGGTGTTGAAAGTGGAGTAATAGCACTATAACATTGTAGTGCCGAAATGGCCTTATTTTTTATCATCATCTGTTCAGAGTTGAGAGGTTTTCCCCGGCTAAAACTTCTCATCTCTGATCAGCACTGATGAAGGCTCCCTTTTTGTGTGCATGTCTGTTTGGACATTATGTCAGATAGGGGGTGCCCGTGTCCACTGAGAGTTTTCCTGGGTCACAGTTTTACCCCTGAGCTGAAAAGAGTTCTGCTTACCTGCTTTGGGCAATCATCTATCCTGAGCTTAGCGTATACTTGCATCACATTGATGCAAAAATATTGAGGCTGATATCCTACATTGTTGGATGTAGTTGAGACAATGGAGGTCTATCACTGTAGCTAGCAGTGTCTCAAAAAAACTACTTCACAAGTCAGGCAGTGTACCAACCAAAGAGTTTCTGAGGTACTGAAAATTGGGGCCCTAAGAAATGATAACTGCAGTGCTCTCCCAGTCTTGGGGCAGCTGGAGATGGGCAGCTAGAGAAACTCCTTGGAGTCCTAACGCAACTGTTTGTCTCAATGTGGCCCAAAGAGTGCTGCAGTCTTCATGTCCCAACGCCCCAAATGGCAGAGGCCTGGAAACTTTTCAGGTGCAAGCAACCTGACTTGAGAGGTAGGATTTTGTGGTCACATTCAGTCATTAACAACCATAAACATGAATCATCAAAGTTTCGAGATTATATAAGAATTACAAGATTTTTTGCAGCACCACTGCCAATTTTGAAGTATGTGAAATGGTTGAAAAATTATCCTTTTCACTTGCTACAGCTCTACTGGGGTCCTCTTTGTACATATTCCTGCTGTGTTCAAATTGTTCAACATCATGAATTGTTTCCCTTCTCTGTGGTAGAGACACACAGAAACACAAAGGCTAAATTATGGTTGTAGCTGTCCATACTATGACTGTTGCTACTGCTCATGTGGTGCAGCTGCCCTTGGCTTTCCATTATAGGAAGTGAACTGATTTAGTTAAAATTAGCCAAAGCTTAGGAAAAAACATTGTTAGAACCATGGGAGGGGACATTTTTCTGCAAGCATATCAATTCCTCATTGCTTTGGCTCAGAAAGGACACACTTTGATGACAAGTCTGTTAATTTCTATTTGGTATTAATTTATACTTTCAAGAAGGACAGGGATGCAATGGGGAAATGCTGGGTCTCAGTGGAAGCAGGCTGAAGGATTCAGGTTCAATCCCATGTGAGTCCAAGTATCCCTTTATAGCCTCCTGGAGAGTTGCTCTCAGTTTCTATGGTACTGGGCTAGATAGATTGTGAATCTGAAATGGTAAAAGGCAAGTTGCTTTGTTAAAAGTAACAAAGAGTTCTTTTTAAACAGATTAATTTAGAAACATATTTTAACAAAATGTAAGTCAAATTTGAGAGCCAGTTTGGTGTAGTGGTTGGAACATTGAACTATGACCCTCGAGACCAGGGTTTGATTCTCTGCTCAGCCACAGAAACACACTGGGTGACCTTGGGGCTGTCACACATTCTCAGCCCCAGAAACCACCATAAATCAGAAATGACTTAAAGGCACACTACAACAAAATCAAATTTAAGGTTGCCAAAGCAAAAAATTGGAGAGGGCTCCTGTGCCTTTAATGGTCGTGTGGAAGAGAGAATTTCAGCAAAAAGTTGCTTGTTACCTGGTTGCGTCACAAGCAACGCCTGCTAAAATGCTTTCTTCTGCATAGCCATTAAAGTACAAGATCCCTCTCCTGCTTTCAGTCTAGCAACCCAAGGCTCAAACTGACATTGTTGTTTTTAGTTGGGGATAGTTCTTGCTAATCTATTGCTCCCAAAAGTCTCCAGAAGTAGATGATTGACCATGTGGGCATTTTTCATCTGAATTATTTTTGGGGGTGGTCTGCAGGATCTTGGAGGAGGAGGCATGGAGACAGCTGGGCCTTGAGGGCTGTGCACAGCCTATAGATTGTATTTTTTCCCCACCACCACCACCACCACATTAGAAGGATGGAGATCATAACAGAGGGGCTGCTGGTGTGGTTATTTCTCCCATATGCATACAATCATAGCATGAGGCTAAAGCTACAGGGGGCACCATTATGCTATTCCTGTAAGAGAGAATTTCTTGCAGGAAGCAGATGAGTGGCAACCAAAGCTGAAGCCATTGTTGCTGCCCTCTCTGTCGTCTCCCATCCGCTGTGTCCGTTTAACTATGTCTGTTCCTGATCTCAAAGCATAAGCTGCTGAAACTCTGGGTTGTATGTGTGCTGAAATGTTGTCTGAGTTAAGTCACTAGATTAGAGAAAGTGAAGAAATGTGAGAGCAAATCTGAAAAAAAAGGAGAAGAAGAAGTAAAAGCAGAAGGCTTTTATTTGAAATGGTCAAAGCAAAGAATCTGTGGATGAAAGGGGGAGAAGGAGGCTCTGAAAACCAGATCCCTCTGAATTGTTCCATGCAACCTGCTCATCCTTCTTGCCTATTTTTACCATATATTCCTTTCATGTCATTTCTGCCTAATACGAGTGGGGAAACTGATCAAACACATTCTGTTCATACCACGCAGCCCACAGACTCAGCATCCCAGCTGTATTCCTAACCTCACAAATTCAGAACGAAACCGTCTCCAGTGTTTCAAAAGCATTGCTACTTTCATGAAGAAGACAAAGAGAGGCAGTGGGAGCTCCTTAATTAACTTGACTTGTTTTCTGCATTTTCATTTTTTCCCCCTTTTTACTAGGCATGTCTCTTTCTTTGTTAACTGTCTGGAGTGTAACGTGAGAGTAGAAACAAAACTCTTTTCCCATATAGTGGAAATGCAGTACGTTAAGTTGCTTGTTTTTCCTGTCAGCCTTTTGACAGTTGAGGAAAAAGGCTGGACTCAATCTCTCAAAGGGGGAGATGCAAATTTATATAGTGGAAAGTTATGTCAGAGAAACAAATATTGAATCCTTAGCTATTTACTTTCTACATTTAACACACATAACAGTTTGCACACTAATAAAGTGGACTGTTCAAAATTTTTACATGGGATGTACCGGCATGTGTTTCCACATTTAAAGAAGACTGCTCTCATTCGGAGCTTCAGCCAGCCTGGAAATTTCTTTTTCAAACCTCTCAAAAGTTCAATAGGAGGGATAACTTTCCCTTCTTTTCCCAACACCTTTCTTTCCCCACTTTGGCTTGGGATTGGCTGAAGGAAACTCTCTGGACAGTAATGAAAGGGCAAAGGTCCTCTTTTCTCATTCCTTCCACCCAAAGCATGCCTGTAAAATGGAGGAAGACAACTCAAATCCAATGTGGCACATTGGGTAAGGTGCGGTGGAAGAAGTATGGCCCCTCTCCCCCAAAAATATGTAAACATTTTCAGTTATTTTAAACCCCTTCTAGATACCATGAGGAAGCAATTTTGTCACATTTGCAGGGATGCTGACCTGCTTTAGGCTACGGTGGGCTTTCTTTCCAAATGAGAAGCGTCCTAAAACAGGTCAACAATCCCTCAGAAAGTAAGGACATGGTGGTCTTTTCAGAGAAAAGAAAAAGATCTGGGAATGAATGAATATGGGAAAATGCAGCCTTCCTAAGTTTGAGGGGGACAAACACAGCCCCAGATGTGGGATAACTGCCTATTAAGATTAGTGACCAGAAGTCAATTTCTGGTTGTGAAAAACAGTTTTTTAAAAAAAAAAAGTGCTGTGCATGCTGTGATCCTTTGAAAATGTAAATCATCATTTCTGGAAGCTTCCATAACACTCAATTCATCCCATTTTGTTAGGGAAAAAAAAAAGATATAACATTTCTGCACTAGACTGTTATAGTGCTATTACTAAACTTTTAACATCCTATGGAATCCCGGGGTTTGCAGCTTACGGAGAGGCCCCCGGATTCCATAGGATGTTGAAAGTGGAATAAGGGCACTATAACAATCTAGTACAGACATGGCCATAATTTGAGAGATAATGAAACCATGACAAACAGCCCCCACAGCTGCACTTTGCCTACCCCCATCTAAGGTCAAATGTGAAGTATGCCACCCCAAAGTTCACAAAGAAATTTATAGAACCGTTTCTTTTGATAACACATACTAGTATACCATAGGCCCGTTCCACACGGGGGTATTAAAACAGTGTAGCGCGACCTCTGACAGAGGTCGTCTACACCGTAAAATGGATTAGGGCGGATTACTTTAGTGTAATTCCACACCCCAATCAGCGCTAGGGCGCCCGGAAGTGGTGGTGCCGCGTGCTTTTTGAAAACCACTTTTCAAGTGGTTTTTAAAAAGCACGATCGTGCAGCCGCATGCAGCCCCGTCGCAGCGCCCAGTGTGGATTTGCAGGCGCGTGCAAGGGCGTGCCTGCAGATCTGCCGAGAGTGGGCTTTCCGGCTGGTGAGCTTCTCTGGTTGGTGGAGAGCCTCCGCCAGTCGTAAGCCGCCATTTTGGGCCCCGCAGGACGCCACGGGACGCTGACGAGTGTGGAGCAGCAAACACGCTCCATTTCAGGACATCTCAGGACGTTTTTCCCTTCCCGTGTGAAAAGGGCCATAGTCTTTGAAAAGTCCTAGTCCTCTTGAAAATTAGTGCTGGGTTCAAATTCAGTTGGCCACAGGTTGCTGTTTGTTTATATTTTTTAAGACAATGATACTGGGTGCCTGTTTTCTTATTCAGACAGTTTGTGAGTGGAAATTTCTCCACTACATACAATCCTGATATCTGGATTGGGATTAAAATTATTTGAAAAAAACAACAACAAAACAAAACAAAGAGAACAGAGCCTTGCAAACACTTCCACAGATATTACTAATCTAGAAGGGGTTTTCCTAAACAGCCCGCCCACCTGCAAATAAATAAAAAGGGGAAAAAATCCCTGACATTCTAAAACTCAGATTTCAGTAAAAATGCTTATAAAACATAACTGTTCTGGGACTAAAAAATACATTTGGATTTTATTTTTGTATTTGCGTTGTAGAAACATGAAGATTATATTAAGGCAACTATTAGGCATTGAATCCTCTAATGCCAGAACTTGCAGACTGTACATGAATCACTGTAGGATTGCACGGATTTGAACATATATTTACTATTTCATTTTTAATTTTCAAATTAAAAGTGCAATGCTTCATTTTTTTCACTACTTGCCCTGCCCCAACATATTTTTGCAAAAGCAAAGGCTTTGCAGTTGAGGATGAACTTTCTCTCCCTGCCCGCTCCCCAAACTATATCTCAGTTTTCTCAGAACATGTATGGACTCAATTGTGCAAGGATTCCATCCTAGAGCAATGTCATTTCAGTACAAAAGAGTCCCTTTGCACCCTTGAAGTTGAACATGGACCTTCACATGGAGAAGCATAGGGGGCTCAATCCCTCTCCGCAGACTAGGGTTATGAGGGGCTGCTCCCTCCCCAAATGATCATCCAACTGGACCACCAAGACTCCTATATAAAAGCCCCCTTAGGAACTATCTGTCAGAAGTGTACTAAATAATCAATGACCACACATACATACACACACACACACACAAATTAAAAGGAAAAAGGGGGAGGAGGAGGAAAAAAGAAAATCTAGCATGAGCTTTCATGGATGTAAACCCACTTTTTCAGATACTGTAGAAAGTGAAGAAATGGGTTTACATCTGAAGTGGGTTTACATGAATAAAATAGATTGATTCAATCAAAGAAGCCATGTCCCTGAGCTTGCAAGCAAGGACTGGTGATGACTCAGGCTTTAGGTGGTGTTTCATTCATAGAGTCACAATGGATTGAGTCCTACTTGCAGCAAATGACAACAAACTGTCCTCCGGAATAAAGCTATGGCTTCTGCACATCTGAGGAATTCCCTTTCTATACCACAGTATGCTTAAGAGAGATTTTGGGTGGGTTGGTTGATTGGTTGGTTTAATCTTTTCAGAAAGACAGGTAATTGGCCAAAACCCTAGCAAAACCCTGGCAATCATTATGTAATATGCCTCTTGGTTCTACTGTTTGTATTAAATGCCGCTGAAATATCTTTAGACAGTATTTCATTAGTTCCCAGTTTGGGTTTGTATTCTTGGCTTATTGACTAAACTGTAGGTATCCATTGGTCTCTATTGGGTGTCCAAATGGTAAGACTGGGTGCCCATCTGGACCCTAAATTATCACTTTAAAAGTGCCTTGGCAAATTGGAATCTTATCCAACCGTACCTCCTTTTGCTCCCTTCCCCTAGAAGGACAAACCTGGAATTTTGATTATGACATCAGCTATAAGGCTATCCATGGCTAGTCCTTATAATGTTTATATATTATTTCAAGCATCGGAGTAAATCTGTCTCTTCTTACCAGTTATTAGGAGCATAAACATAATGCTGCTGTTATGTCCCAGTCCCATAAGCATCTGCTTGACCTGCTTGTGGGATGAGAATGATGAACAAACTAGACCTTCAATCACCTTTAACAAATATTGTTTTGTATAATCTCAGGGACCACAAAAGACACACATCTAGGGCCATTTCTGCACTAGACTGTTATAGCGCTATTATTCCACTTGCAACAGCCTATGGAATCCTGGGGTTTGCAGTTTTGGGATGAGCCGCAGGGCCCCTCCTGAAACTGCAAACCCCAGGATTCCACAGGCTGTTGCAAGTGGAATAATAGTGCTATAAGAGTCTAGTGCGGAAATGGCCTAGATCTCACAAATATATTATGCCTTTTGTTGATATACCCTTTCTGCTAATCTGGGTGAAAAAGCAGGGCAGAATATCAGAAATAAAACAGTGTATTTATATTATAATGTTGTGATTGTCTTTTGAAAATATGAAAAGTATCCCAGCCTCCAGACATATTTCAAATGGAGAACTACATGGTAACAGTAAACATGTTCCATTGTAATCTCTCATTTTTCAGGTCAGATACTGCATACCAATATGGTTTGCATTTTCCAGCCCACTTTGTTCAGTGGTCAATGTGGGCCTTGAAAATTGAAATGTATTTTGAAATATTTTGAAAATGCACACCTTTGATTCTGATATCTTGGTTTTCAAGGCTGCTGTCACATTAGAAAGTATTTTATATCTTTCTCATACCCATGGCATTTGTACTGGGATGCAAAGATATCTTACTGCATTTGTACTTTTCAGGTTTCTTTGTTTTCATTTAGTAGTGGTTCATTGAATCAAGTCTGTATTTGAACAACAAATGGAGTTGTGTCTTGGTCATCTGTGTGTATGCATGTGTGTGTGTGTGTGTGCATGCATAAAACATCATTCCCAAATCTCAACAATCAACTGAGTTGAGTATTACAAACAAACTTACAAAATGGATGCTGTATAAGTGAGTTGAAACCAAAGGCCTTGCTTTGCTCAGCCAAGCTGTATACATCTTATAGCATCCCCAGTGATAAAATACGGTCCTTAACTGGGTAAACTATATTTTTTTTAAGAAAATCATATCAAAACTAATATGTAAATGATAATTTAAGTAATAATGTTGAGAAAACCTTCCATGTTTTTCAAAAAAGGTGTTCCAACCTTGTGTCCTTTACTGAATCTGGAAGAAAGCTGAAATTTGGAAAAGCTACTTTTGAGGATTATAAAACTCTCAGAAACTCCAGGCTAGAGAATTCTGGGAGCTGTCATCCAAGAGGTAATTTTTCCTAGCTCTGTAGGGTGTTCTTGTGCAGTACAGGCCTGAGTAGCTTTCAAAGAACTAGGGATGGAGAGGAGAACCCCTAAGGATTCCTTGTGCGACTTCTTAAGGTATGCCAAAAATGCCCATTGCTTCCAGAACGCTCCCCAGGAGGTGTAGCAAGAACCACTTTTAGATGCAAATGACTTCGAGCTATCCAACTTTGCCCTACTCATCTAAACAAAACTATGCAATGAGAATAGTCATATCTAATATGTCATTCAAGTGAACTAAAGTAGCACATTGAAATAACTGCTATTGGTCCATGGACTGACATCTGAAAGACTGGGAATATGTTTAACTAGACTTAGTGCTTCATAAGAACAACTTATATTCAATAAAACTTTCTGATATTCTAAATATGGAAACTCCGTATAGCCATCTTAATTAATAACCATTGACAGACTTATCCACCATGTACTGGTAGCCACTTCTAAAGCTGTCCAAGATGTCAGGCATCTGCATCTCTTGCACTAGCATGTTCCATATATTAACTATAGGTTTTGTGAGAAGAGTGCACTACCTTCTTTTGAGTTTTGATGTCCTGCCAATCAGTTCATCAGATGAACCAAAGTTATGACGGACAGCAATCCTCTTCAGTTGTTTTAATTGCCTGTAAGCCCTGCCCACGAAGGAGGGGAGCAGGAACCTTCTTATCTGTCATAACTCTCTCCCTCTTACATATGATTGACGTGACTTGAGTGGGCTAGAGACACCCACTTTCTTAAACTCCACTTTCTCCATAGCCCATATAGGTTGCAAATCTGAATCAGGCGACATAGCTATGAGACAGAGCTATGACATCTCCCATTCAACCCCCCTAAAACCTACCTTTTCTCAGCTGTATCCCCCTAAACACAGATATTTCTCAGTTGGTGGAGAACAGTGAAGGACAGCAGACATCCTATCACTGTACATAGAAGGATAGGCATCCATAGGGACCACTGTGAGTCTTCTGAATGTCCCTATAAATGATGTCATTGGTCTGTGTCCAACTATAGGAAAAGAGCTGGATACTTGTTTGCTGTTTCCCCTGTCTTCACTAAGAAATGACCAGATTTAGGCAGCAGCAGCTGCTGCAAAAAATGGGGTCTTCGGATAGGATTTTGATCAGTGCACAGACAGTAGAAACTTCTAGTTTCTACAATGACCAAAGAAGTGAGTTGTGATGCCATCAGTCTGACTTACACCATCATCATTCACCAACAGCGTGTCAGTCATAATTTTTATACCTCAGGTCTTCCACAGATTGCCTCTGTCCTCAAGGTAAAATGATGTAAACTAAATAGCCTTTCACCACAGGCATAATTTCTATATACACAGATACAGATAATGCAACCTGCTCCATGTAACCGATTGTTTTAACAAATCCTTTCAGCAACTCTTACAGCGACTTTCTGAAAGGAAATGACCAGGTCATGGTATTCCAAGTGAGGTTGCCTCATTGCCATAGATTAGCATAAGGACATCATGATACTAGGTTTTTGGAGGATTGGTCTGTTTTTAAATCATCAGTAGTACGGAGTTTTTTCACAGGTGATGATTTCTACCATAATCTCATTCAGTCACCCCAATTAGTTCAGTCACCATAGTTATTAGTTTCAAATTGTTTTAACCTTTAATTCTGTTTGAACTTGTTAAATTGTTTATTGTTTTTCTGTTTTTAGTCAATTTATATATTTTTAATTGTGCTGAATTCTCAATTGTTTTAATCTGTTTTACTTGTATACCACTCTGAGATCCCCATGACATAAGTGGTGAGCATATGTGTGTGTGTGTGTGTGTGTCTGTAATCCTATAATATACATGGAAATGTAGCACATGCACAGCTTCTTGTAAAAATGTTTTTGTGTTTACTTTTGGGCTCTTAGTACATTGTTTCATGTGCGCTGGCTGTTACACATTGGGAGTGGTACACTAATGCCATATTACAACTAAATGCATTGAGGAATGTGTTAGGGGATTTCAATATCCCAATCCCCATTGTACATTGTACATTTAAGTGGGAATGCAGCCTTTGTGGTGAATTTGTTAAATTAACTGATATCTTAGCCAACAGAATCCACACACACACACACAGTCTTTAGCTCTAAGTAATATCCAGTTCATATGTTTTGTACTGCTGAGAGATTTGTTGTGATGGAAGTCTCATGAATCAAAGGAAAATTCCAAGGGATTATCTATGCAGCACAGTTCAGGCCATAAATTACTTCTTATTGGATGTTGCTGCCCATGACAACTTTGCTCGGGCCCAAGGCCTGCTTCTCAATCATTCAGTTGAGCAAAGATCACAGGCTTTGCCCATGGAATATAGCTGGCCCCAGCCCCTCTCCACCCCATTTTCTGGACTGACTGGCCACACTCACTGTTCTTCAGTGTGGCATCCATCATGTTGATGCCTCTGGTGTGAGAGACAGCTTAACACATTTCTGCCTTAGCATAACATTGTGTGAGAATTAATCCTCCTGGTTCTGTTTTCCCAAAATAAAGAACAGAGTATAATTTTCATACATGTATAATACTCTATTATTCACAGAGTTTCATAGTTCTGCAGTGCCAGGAAAAAATTAATATACTCTAATTTCTCCTACTTGGCTACTTTTATTTTTAATTGAAGCAATGCTCAAAGATAAGCCATACAGTAATAACAAATATTGTTAAATAAACTAAAACAAAATACATTTTTATGATACATTTAAATAACCAATATCAGGTTCTTTCCTACAATGTACTTAAAATGAATCCGTAATTCCATATAGAATGAAGAGAGAAAAAAACAGAGAAAAAACTAACTGTAGCTTCAGTTATAAATTTTTCCTGATTGCTCATAAATACTTGTTTACATAATTGTACCCAAATGAGATTCTACCCAAATGGGACATTTAATCTCCTTCTTTGTACCTGATATTGTCAAAACTTCACTTCCAACTTCCCTTTGTTGGGTTTCTTTTAGCTCATAAATGTAAAGACCATCTATTTACCCATCTAAACTTGAATTATTGTTGATCTATTTCTTAATTTGTTTTGCATACCTGCCCTGTTTCTTTCCCCTTTCCCACACCTTAACATTCCAATCTTTTTTCCCATGCTTTTTAATTTCACACCTTTGTATTTTACCTGAGCTACAACAACTTTCACACTGTCAGTTTCATATTATATAATATTCCTTTTCTCAATTACTATACCTTTTACATATTCTTTCTATGCTTTATGTACTTCATTAATGGAGTCCAATCAGCCTTGCTTTCTTCTTTTATCCCACCTTTTAGAATCCTCATTAAAATGTCACAGTCCTTCATTTCTGTTATTAACCACTCATTGATTTCTGGTCCTTGTTTATCTTTCCAATGCCTTGCGAATACTATCCATGCCAAAGTGACAATATACAGTATCAATTTCCAATATTTTTTACTGCTGTTCTGTGTCGGGTTATATTTAATGGGAATAGCTCTGGTGTCATAGGAAGATATATATTTAACGTTCCAGACATGTAGTTTCCAGGATCTTTGGGATTCTTTCCCTCTTTGGGGATTAATGTGATATAAGCATTATTCCATGAAATCAGCTTTCCTTCTTCCAGGATTTCATTGATAGTAGCCTGGAGAGGAAGTAAAAGCTCATCTTCCAAAATTTTGTAATATGCCACTGAGAAGCCTACTTGGCTACTTTTGAAGGGGTAGGAATCACTTGACAATGAGTAATCTAGGGCCATTTCCACACAACATTGTTGTCCCGCAATGGGAACATGTTGCTGGTGGTCTGTGAGTCCTGCTTTTGCACAGTATTGTCACAGTCCCACTGCCAATGCATCCCCACCATTGCAATTGCAGGATATTCCATTAATGGAAAAAATGGATTAAGCTCTGTGGGTATGTGTGTGTGTGTGTGTGTGTGTGTGCATGTGTGTATGTAAATTTTCTGATTTTCTTTGACCTCTGACAAAAGGTTTATTCCTTTTGCAATATGAGCAACAAAACATGGGACTTCCAGACAGTATTTCACTGGGCTTTCCAAAATGGTGAGAGACCTGGAAGCCATGCCCTATGAGGATAAACTTAGAGAGCTGGGTATGTTTAGTCTGCAGAAGAGAAGGTTAAGAGGGGACATGATAGCCATGCTTAAATATTTGAAGGGATGCCATGATAGCCATGTTTAAATATTTGAAGGGATGCCATGTAGAGGAAGGAGAGGGCTTGTTTTCTGCTGCTCCAGAGACCAGGACAAGGAGCAATGGATTCAAGCTGCAGGAAAAGAGATTCCACCTGAACCTCAGGAAGAACTTCCTGACAGTCAGGGCTGTCCGGCAGTGGAATACGCTGCCTCAGAGTGTAGTGGAGTCTCCTTCCTTGGAGGTTTTTAAGCAGAGGCTAGATGGCCATCTGTCAGGAGTGCTTTGAGGGTGTTCCTGCATGGCAGGGGGTTGGACTGGATGGCCCGTGTGGTCTCTTCCAACTCTACATTTCTATGATTCTATGATTCTATGGTGTAACTTTACACAGTTTCATTGCAATGTATTGGATGCAAGCAATATGAAAAAGTGTAAAGCCCAGCTTGTCTAATATATGTAGTATATGTAACAAGTCATGTGTCATATTGGTTCACGTTCAAAATCTCTTTGTTTCATATTTACTTGCCTTCATATCATTACTAGGAAAGAAATTGTCTCCTATATATATCTGTGTAAGCTGCATTTCTGTTTCATGATTAATCTATTTATCTGTTAAACTGTTCATAAATTATAAACTTTACAAAGAATATACATATAGTATTTTCATATAAAACAAAGAAGTATTTTTAAGATTTTTCTTTGACAATTGAAATTAATATGACTTTTCATTTGACTTTTCCCTGCATTTGCAAAGAAAATTAAGGCATTTCACTCATCGGAGTCATATTTTTACATTTTCCACTGTATTTTCAGTAAACAATTTTTCAGAATTATGTACTTGAGATCCAGAGCACAATCTTATGCATGTCTACACAGAATTAAGTTTAATTACAACTACTTCTATGTAAATAGGCATAAGACTGTAGTCTAAAAGGCTTTCTCCTAGAAATAATCTAGAGTTGGATGGGAGATTCAAAGGCAGATAGGATTCATGGAGAAATAAAAACAGGCAGAACTAATAAGTATACTTTCTCTTCTTTATGTTTTTAAACCCTCTGCAGCTGCTTAAAAAAACATTTGAAATGTACACAGAGTGGTCATACGTTTTGCTCAGTTCTGGAGACTGGTCATGTCAGAAGAATGAGAAACTAATCTATATCTCCAAGCCTTTCCTTGATCCTGACATGCCTCCAGAAACATCTCTTCCCTCTTGTTTACCTCTATGGATGCTGGAATTTTGAGATTATAGAAGCAAGAGCTGTGTGGTGGCTGGGAAAGAACTTATTGCGTAGTCCATTTCAGAGTTAAGCTTACCTGCACCCATTGATTTCAAGGCACCTAAGGAAACCTAAGTCATGATAGCCACTTGTAGAAACAGACTCTTACACTCTTAGTGGCAGAATGTGAATTCCCATACCTAAACCCAACTCTTCATGGTGCACCTCCCACCTCATTCTCTAAAGTCTTCTAAGTTACATGGCAGAAGATGCTACTTCCCCTACAGAATGTGGCCACAAACTGCCACACAGTTAGGCATGCCAGAATCCCACCGAAATTCAAAACAGGGCCTCACTGCTTGAGATGCTTAATCGTGTGATTAGCAATCATCTTGCTGTGTTGTTGTTGTTTTAAGGATTAAATATCAGTGGGAAGAGTAGTAATCAGCACCACACAGTGAGCAGGGAGGTGAAGCTTAAGATCTCAGTTACCACCACTACAACCACTCCCCCAAGACAAATATCAAAAGTCCCCACCCCCCATCCATGCAAACTGCCTCACTGGAGATGGAGTTTACCAAAATCACAACTTGCAATTGTCTCCCAAGCCCTGGTGCCGTGGTGCTGATTAGGGCCCCCATGCCTGGTATTTATTTTTTGAAAACACACACACACATCATTAGTGTCACATCTAGTTAAGCTTTAACAGGACTCAACCACCATACTGCAGCTGACACGGCAAACTATTAATTGACACACAGCTCTTTTAAAGAAAGTGTGTTAGGAAGCAGCTTCTGGTGGAAGCCAAGTGGAAACCTGGTTTCTCCTTGTTTCAGCTAATTCTTACTGTACCCCCAGTGACCTATAACACTTAAACCACTATGGGAACGTGACTTGTTTTTCCCCTCCAGCTGGGTCTTTGCAATCAAACAGCAGGTTGGTCCTGCAGACAAAGACACCTCCATCTATGGCAGCGACCCTTACCCAACTCCTTTCACTCCTGCTTTGACCCTGGTCTCTAGACTGTGCAACACACATCACCGCATTGTAGGAGGTGAAGACAGACATCACTCAAGCTTTGTTATCCTAAAGAATAAAGGAGGCCACAAAGGAAGCTATGGCAAGCTCTCTCTTTTCAGGAAACTTAAACAAGCATCCAGGGACATGGATGCTTTTCTCTTGTACCCAGAAAGCACCTCTCTCTTACACACACATTTCTTACTCTTTTTTAAAAACAGCTTTAGACAATCCTAAATATCTTTTTTCCAGTCCTATTAAGTTCATTGGATTGACATTTAGGAAATGTGTTTAGGTCTTTGAGAAGTTTTAATTTCTGAGTCTTAGATCGCCACATTTTTAAAAAATACCTACTGTATCAACTCTCATGCACTAGTGTTATAAAAATGTTCCATGTCCAAATGAACGTTTCTGTATGAAGAATAAAGTGTGGTTCTTCCAAAGTCTGAAGCCCCCACCCCCCCAAAAATGAAACAAAAGTAGAATAAAATCAGGTATAAAACATACAACAAAACAAAATGTACACTTCTTCCCTTAAGGGGTATTTCTTGAATTATAGCATTCCCCTAACGGAAGATTGGCAAGAATTAGTCAGAGGAGATATGTCATTACTTTCTTCTATGACTCAGAGTATCACTCAGTGGGTTTCCACAGCTAAGCAGGAGTTTGAATCTTGGGGCCCTACACTGTTATAGTGCTATTATTCCACTTTCAACATCCTGTGGAATTTGTAGTTAACTGGGGCCAAAGAGGTCTCTGGCTGAGAATTCTTAATGCCCCTCCCTAAACTGCAAACTCCAGGATTCCACAGGAGGTTGAAAGTAGAATAATAGCACTATAACAGTGTAGTGTGGAAATGGTCTTGGTCTTCTTGAGTCCTAGTCCAGCACTCAAACCACTACACTACAGTGGCTCTTGATGTGATAGAGGTGTATAAAATGATATAGGGTGAGAAGAAAATGGATAGGGAAGCTTTTTCCCCTCTTAATCTGAAAAAATACTTGAGCCAAGTTTTATGTGATGTATATAAACTGTGGAAGATTTTGGACTGCAATGTCCAAACAATGTAAAGATAAATTATGAGAGCCAGCATGGTGTAGAGCATTGGACTACCACCCTGGAGACCAAGGTTTGATTCCCCACTTGGCTGTGGAAAGCTGCTGAGTGTCCCTGGGCATATCACACACTCTCAGCCCCAGAAAACCCCCTGATAGGTTCTCCTTAGGATTGCCATAAGCCGGAAATGACTTGAAGGCGCACAACAGCAGCAGCAGCAGCAGCAACAAGTACAACAGCAGCAGCAGCAGCAACAAGTACAACAACAATAAGGACACATTATGGAATTTGCTAATACTAGGTATACTGATAGCTACTAACAAGGACGGTCTTAAAGGATAATTAGACTGGACAATAAGGGTTCCAATGGCTGCTACCCAAGATGGCTATATATTACCTCTAGGGTTGCCTGCTTAGTACTATCCCAGGCCCCAAGATTTCAAAGCCAAAACCTGAAACCAAGGGGTGATTGTCAACAACGTAATTAGGAAGGAAAGCCTAAGCATCAACTACAATTTCTCAGGATATGTTATATAAATGTTTAAAAATCCCAAGTCTAATAAAGCAAAAAACACACATGTACCTTTCAAGATAGTTCCCTCACACTGAGATTCCTCCCCCTGATCTTGAGGACTGGAAAAGGAGGCCCTGAAACTTCAGAGACCTAAGAATGTCCAGCCTACCTTTTTTTACCTTTAAAACAAACCAGAAGTGACTGGACAGTTTCTTCCAGTTTTGGGTAAAGGTGACATCAAGAGTACAAGAGGCTTGTGGGACAGGGAATTTCTGTGCTCCTTGGATGCTTCCAGAAACATGATCAGCCACTTTTTTCTTTGTGCCACATGGCGGGTTGGAGGGCACACTTGAAGCTCTTTAGGTTACACTATTTCCATCCCTGATTTACATCCACAAATATCCACAAAGGCTGAGTGATTTTGGGAACTGTAGGTCCAAAAAGTAACTTTTCCAAAGGCCTGCTCTAAACACATTGGGCGTTTCTCCCCACTAGAGTAGATCTATTCAATTAATGGTGACTCAACACATAAATAAACCCCATTAATTCAGTGGGTCTACTCTAATCAGAACTAACAATAAGGATTTAGGTCTGGATGTGTTTACCCAACATAACAAAGAATCCACAGGAATTCTTACGTGTCATGATACATACTGCTTAATCAATCCTGATCGCAGTGAGAAAGGTTCAACAAACTGTCTGGCAGCAAGCAGCTCCCCTACTCTGGTTTATTCGCTTCAAACAAACTAAGGCCCTTTTCGCATGGCATTTGCCATGCGAAAGGGCCTCCAGAGTGTCATGTGATTGCAAGGAGCATTTCAGACGACGTCCTTGCAATCACGTGATGCTGCCGGGGCTGGCAGGCACTGATCACGCACTATTTCATTTTCAGCTTGTAGCCGAAAATGGTGCGCAATCACACATCGCTCCAGGGCCCCACATGCACTTACCGTGCATGCGGAGCCTCTGGAGATGCAGCCCTTGCACTTCCTCCCCCAGAGCAGCCTGGGAAAATGCCCAGCTGCACTGTGGAAGGAAGAGGCAGAGCCCTCATGCTGCCTGCCGGCCAGCAGGCAACACCTGCAGAGCCAAAGCAGCGGGGACGCGAGAGCCTCTTGCAAGAGTCTGCTCGCGTGATCCCCCGCCCCCACGCTGGAAAGAGGTAAGGTACGGAAAGGGCCTAAGAAAGGAAGAACACATTCTGGATTACTTCTCTAGTTTCTTGGGAGGGAACAAATCACAACTTTAATAGTAAAAGCAGATGTGGGAATGGAACAGGTGTGAATCAGTACCAACCAAAATGCCAACAAGAGTATGGGAGGGAGGGAGGGAGGGAGGGAGGGAGGGAGAAGCAAACAGTGGGCACAGGCAGCAGAAAAGTCCCAGAACTGGGCCAGATGTTGTACCCATGAGAATTATACTTATAGATAAGGGGTGTGACTTTTTGCTTAATTCATCTTTACAGGCATGAAGGGGGGGGATAATTGAAAGTTCCCATCACCACCACAGGGGAAGCTTATAGGAATTTCTGATGAGTTTTTGCACTTGAGGACTTAATGAAAATTTCACAGACAGTCCTCCCCTGCCCCACGAAAAGATACTGGATTTTGCTAAAAAGAAATGTTTTGTGTTTTAAAAATGTATTTTATGCAAAAGATAATGGCCAAGATCCTGCACTGAGCTACATCACCTTAGCTACTTATGCTGATGGCACCATCCCCAAACAAAACTACCTAAAACTAGCTGAAGGGATTTTGAGGCACTGAAGATCGGGCTGCTGGGAAAGAATGGCTGCAGCAGTCCCTGGTTGTGGGGCTCATTGAGATGAGCAACTGGAGAGACCTTTCAAGGTCCTGCTACAACAGCATGTGTCAATGTGCCCCATGGCCAGGAAAGCTCTGCAGTCATCATTTCCCAGTACCCTGATGTGCATTGCAGCATTTTTTAGTCACTTAACAGACACAAATGTAAATCCCAAAAGTTAATTGTAAATACTGAACAGGATGCCAGTGAAAATATTTGGCAAAAATGTCCTGTCTTTTGCAAATACAATGTTTTTTTTTCCCTTTAAAAAAAACTGAAACAGAAAAAGAGATGTGGAAAGCACCAGTCTGTTTGACCTTGTGCAGGAGGGGACAATCTTAGAGTATTTAACCATTTTCCCAGTGGCATGTCTTGACATGTTGAGACATTCTCTGTTTTCAAGGATGAGAAAATTTGGGCATATTTTGACAGGCTTAATATGGAGCATGCAGACTAAATGAATTAGTCACTAGGTGCCAAATGTATCAGATTACACCTAGTTTTCTAGAACAAAGAACTGATGCCTCATCTGCATTTCTGAAAGCACAAAATAGATGGGGACCTGCCATTGTCCTATAAGCCTAGATATAATCTCTGAGACATCTATGGTCACTTAACATCCTTGGTCCAACCATGGGGAGATTCCAACAGCAACAGAAAGCCCTACTTATATTCTCTCATCTTTATTCTTTTCTACTAATTGCCCTAAACAGCTGATTTGCACTTTTGCCTATTCAAGACACCTCCAGCTGTATTAAACTGTTACATAAATAACTAAATTATATTGCAGGCATTAAGGATATGCAGGATCTTTTCTTTTTTTTTAAAAGGAAAGGATGTGGCAAACAATATTAACTCTGACTCATAATGTTTAGGAACATATTTTTAAGGGATTTCTCCTGCTTTCAATTTGGTTTTCAGGACAAGTTCATGTATTATGTCACCTACATGAAAGCCATTTAGCCTAAATTAGTGCTCCTGACAGCTGTTATGAAATAGAAAGTTCATCACAGATTTGTTCATATTCATGAGATGCCATTATTTGGAAAAATCTGCAATGGTACTGTGGGGAAAAACATTGGTTTTTATAGTGAGCTACAGTGTACAGAGAGTTTATTGTGTAATATAATAATATTATATAATGACACTTACTGCATGAAACAGTTCAGAATCCCTATACATTTTCCAAGTAAGTGAGGGTGTGTATTTTGTCAAGCACTTAGGACAGTTACTTTTGTACTACAACTCCCAGAAGCCCCCAGGCAGCATGGTCATTTATCATGCTGGCTAGAGGTTTCTGGGAGTTAAAGTCCCAAACATAACTTTTTCCTGCTCTGATTTTATGAAGGTATACCAACATCAACAGGTTGATTTCAGTACTGATAGAAACAGTTTAAAGCCACGGAGATAATTCTCTATCAGTGGAAAAATCATGTGGCAGACAATAATAAAAGATGTTTTTTGTTTTCTTTTATTCTTGGAAGGACGAGAAAGTCTTCCCATCAAAGCTTTGCTAGTTAGCTGTACTATGAAGAACCATTAAGTGTCAGTAAACGAAAATGACTGAGAATAGGAGAACTAGCGTTACTTGCTTCCCTTCCATCTACAACACAAGGGCTACTGTTGAAAGTGAAGCAACAGCTAGGCTACTGTAGACTGTTTCTCTCACCCCTTGGGTGACAAAATCAAAAGAGCTTTGTCTAATGCTTGGAATCCACCTATCAAGAAAACAAAATCGCTACTGATTGCGCTTTTAAAAAAACCCACACAAGTAAGAACCCAAATAACTAAGAAGCACTTCATAAAAATGTCACACCCCAAATCTGGCACCCGTACAGCACCTCTGCCGATATGGTATGCCTGCTCAACAAAAAAGGTGACTCTGAGGTGAGAGGTCAGTTAGGAGATGTTTGCCTGAATGCATAGAGATGCTATATTTTAGGACTGGATGACTAAATGGATGAAATACCTTAGATGGCTAATGGAGGATTTGCTTCTGTAATACCATGCAAGTGTACAAACCGCAGAATTTGGTCTCAGTTGAACATTTCAGCATGATGACAAGCAGAAAGTAAAGAAAAATCAAAACAAACAACTATGCAGTTTTTAAACAGTCTGCTTTACATCAATGTGTAGGTAATGCTTCCTGTTGTCAAACCTTCATAGTTCTTTCTCTTTTATGATCAGCGGCAGCAGCAGAATAAATTATGCAACCTAAGGAAACATTTGGAAAGGTGCTTAATTTGTATAAAGCAAGTCTATGTGTGTGTTTGAGAGATAATTCTGCTCTCTTGGACCAATAATATGGGTTACTTCAGTGGAGATTGGGGGTTATCAGAAGAAGAAACACCAAATATATATACACCCATGTATAAATATTAAAAATTACCCTCCACAGCTTCAGAATTGCTGCACAGTTGTATAATTTTCTGCGAATGCTGTTAACATTGGAGATGAATCAGTAATTTCAGAAAGAATTTAAAATGAAACCCAAGAACTTTGGATCAACTAAGGTAAATGTAACCCATCAGCAATGCACAATAAGACACTGCATTCTCTAATTTTCAAGCAGGAGAAGGAAAACGAGGGAGAGAAAAGAAGTGGTTGGTAGTTAATGTCTTTGTTGCATTCAGAATAGTAGGTCCCAAACTGTCCAGAAGAGGGAAGAAGCAAGATTAGTTCTAGGTAGAATGGTGACGTGATGAACCAGAAACAGTGACACGTGGTACTGTGCATGGCAGGAAGGTAGCTGAAAAAAAATGGAAACAACAGCATCATGGCAACTTGGATAATTTATGTGTTTTAGAAGATTGGAAAGGCCTCTGAGAATGTGATTAAAAAAACAGAGAATAACAAATTATAGTCATTTATTTTAGATATTATTTGTCAAATAATGCAACTATTCTAAAAACTAGACCTCTTACTTCAGAAATCAGTCCTTACAATAACAAAAACATATTTGTTCAAAATATAAGAAATTAATTTGCTGAGCAAGCAGATCCCACATTCTGATTTTGGTAAGGTAAATAATAATTTAGTTCTGAAACTTTGTTTCTAGTATATATGAACAATATGTTTGTTTCATTTTTATCAGGGAAAACAGAATGTATCCATACTTGTTTGACAGCAAAATATCTACATTAAATTTCAATTACAGCAATTTGCCTGGAAAATAATGAAAGATAAGAATATCTGGTGTTAACAGTTGAAATGATGGTTCCAAAGCAGTTCTAAAATCCAGTACATAGAAAGCCTAGAGGCCAAAATTTTGGAAAGCAATCTGGAGGAAAATTGCCCAGTCCACAAGTCATCCTGAAAGTGTCTCCACTACAGAACAAATCTGTAGGCTAATGATACACACTGTACTTTAAAACAAAAACAAAAATAATCTTCCGGCCATCGTTCTACTTTCTAGAGGGGTTGAATAGATTATTCTGTGATAGCCACAAGCAGTGGAAAAATTATAGTGAGAGATTCAAAGAAGTCTTGAATTTATTGAAGGAGGCACTGTCAAGGAACTGTTGAACTGTATCACACACCAATGTGATATGAAATGTAAATTATCTGTTTGTTTTCTTCCACAGGGCTTGTAACAACTATGGGAAGTCATACACCCTCTTCCCTAGCATTACTGTTCAGATCAAAATTGGAGAACCCCACTCCTCTTTCATAAACAAATAAATAAAGGGATCTCCTATGTAACATATGGTTTTGCCTTAAATAAACCACTAGCCCCAGTCTTTGCCCCCAGCTTCATAAGAGTGTAATAATCATGACTTTATAGGGATCTTGCAAGAATGTTTTGAATGCTTAATGTATGCTATATAATGCAACATTGCTATTTTTATTTGAGAGTTTTATCCAAAGTCAGTTCAAAACACTCATGCTGCCTCAATAGTTCAATTAAAAATATAAATCACGACATCATGGCAATCTAGATATAGCCCAGGCAGCGGGTGAGACATGGAATCCAAGCGATGGAATCCTAGGAGATGTTGCCTGCCAACTGATCCTAGCAGTGATAACAGCATGCCCCACTCCCAGTGAATGGTGATGGGTTGCTGTGGGGAAAAAGCACTGGAGGTGGCTCGGAGTGATCCTGGCTTTCTTGCAGACGCTTGTGAGAAAAAGATGAGGTGATCTCTGGGCAAGCATTTGATAAGACATGGATGATGTTAAATCCTCAGGCCATTTCTACACGAGCCTGTTAGAGCGCTATGATTCCACTTTCAGCCTCCTATGGAATCCTGGGGTTTGCAGTTTCGGGAGGGTCCAGCTGCAAACCCCAGGATTCCATAGGAGGCTGAAAGTGGAATCATAGCACTCTAACAGGCTCGTGCGGAAATGGCCTCAGTTGACAGGAAAACGGATGAAGTTTGCTGACAGATTTATTGTGGGACATAAAAGAATTCAATACAAAACTTGATGGTCAATTTAAAGTAGTGTAAAACATGTATCTTTCAGAACTGACAGATTCCTCAAATTTTATTATGACTTCACATAAATATGTTTGTTTATACATTTGCAGAGCAGAGCTGTTCCCAAGGTGGAATCAATGTAACTGCTATCCAAAGTTAGTTCCTTTTATTTCCATCTGCTGTAACTGGCTAGCCACTGGAGACTTGTGGGCTTCAATGAACTATCCACTTAACTGACATATGTATGACTGCCATTAATTAGTAAATTAATCAGTAACAGATTTTTTTTTCTAAGGGGGCAGTGCTACACAGCAGTGTGATGAACCTGATGGGAGGGGGTCTTGACAACAGAGCCTCCTTGGCAACTGAGAGTGTTTAAGCTGATTGGCTGGTGAAATGGAACCTTGGATAGCCCAGGGGAGGCGCTGATGGAAAGAGGAAAATATCGGATTTTATCTGTCTGGTGTGTGTTTGAAGGGAGAGTGATTTGTAGTGTGTTTGCGAGAGGTTGGAGATTTGAAGAGCTCTGTGGGAGAGAGAACTGAGAAATTGGGTGTATGAGAGATAGTAAATAAATTGAAAGAGAGAGAGAGAGAGAGAGAAGAATGGTGTGCTGTTTATAAACATTTAGATACAAAATATATTAAACAATAAATGTTTGAACTTCTGTGTTCCTTAAAACAGTGTCACAGTGTTCTGTGTTCCTTAAAACAGTGTCACAGAGTCTTATTTTGAGTCTTGGAATATACACGCTACCAATAGTATCATCTTGACCTTAGTGCCAGTAGTACCACAGTCTTGGAAAATATAAATCACTACTGATCCTTACATCTGGGAGAAGGGCAGATTTAGGGAGGGGGGAAGAATCCTGAAAGGAAGAAGCCAAAGGGGGACAAGAGCGAGGAAGGGGCTGAGTTCTCAGAAAGGGAGAACTGAGGCAGACCCATTTGTCCTGGCCCTGGCTTGATTCAGAGATCTCCCTGGCTGTTCAGACTTGAACACAAAGAGGTGTCAGGCTGGGCAGGCCTTGAGCGCGAGACTTGGGTGTGCCTTTCACACTTGGCCCTGATGGGCAGTGTGTTTTTTCTCATCAAAAGCAATGAGGATTCACACACAACCATTCATCCTAATATTCAACACATACTTACCATCACTCTCTCTATCTACCAATATATCATTAAAGCATTTACAACTGAACATAAATAATGTAATTATATTACTACTGGATAATGAATCAGCAACAATATTCTCTTTACCTCTGATATGTACAATATCAAAATTAAAATCTTGTAACAACAAGCTCCATCTTAACAATTTGGCATTGCTTCCCTTTGTATGATTTAACCAACACAACAGTGAGTGATCTGTTCTCAGAACAAATTTCCTTCCCCATAAGTAAGGTTTTAATTTGTTCAGAGCCCACACAATCACTTAGCATTCCTTTTCCACTGTTGCTAGATGTCTTTTCCTTAAAAGCAACTTTTTACTTAGGAACATTACTGGGTGCAATTGATCATCCTCTCCTTTTGAGTTAATACAGCCTCAAGACCTATATTAGAGGCATCTGTTGTCAAGACCCCCTCCCATCAGGTTCAACACAACCAGCCTCAGTACTTTGTAGTTCAATTGATTATTCTTCTCCCTGTACATTTGTCCCAGTGTTCATTATAACAATGCAAGTCACCGAAATCATATGACAAAACACAAATCATGGCTGGAGAATATTATGTTGACTCACATTGGAATAGAGCTCTGTGTGTGTGACAGTAGCGTCATATGCATTTCACTGTGGCACTTGCATAATACAAAGTCAGGTTCTATAGACTAGTTGTATTTCCTGCATTTTTACCAACATTATCCCCAACAGCTGTACCATGAAAATTCTACCATTTTCCTTTCTTTATTTGTCAGGTCCATGAACCTTGCTTTCAGTTAGTCCTCAAAATCCAACAACAATTCCTGTATTTATTTTTTACTGAGAAGGTAAGTAAAAATATCCACGGTCTGGCATGAACAGTTTGTACGGCTGTTTAAAGTATAGTACCTGACTGCCAACTATTGTGAAAAATCAAAGAGAAAGCAAGTGATGTAGTCTATTAATATAAACTATGTACAATCTTCTAAACTCCTTGCAACAACTTCCCACTTAAGAACAGTCAGTAGCCAATACAATTTTTGTATAAGAGACATGTGGATTCCTCACTCCCAAAGCAGTGGTGTGGTACTCTTAGCTGTCAAACAAACAAGGCTTTTTAGTGGATCTGGATGGGAGAAATGAAAGACAGAAAAATGTATTCAATGTGACTTGAAAAACAATACTCAAAACTTTCCTTTCAGGATCTGATTTTGATTCTGAACCATGACACTCTTCATTTCCATGCTGTTTTGTTTTATGATATTTAAAGGAAAAAGAACTTTGAATAAAAGTTTGGTTGCTGTTTCTGGCAAAACTCCACATAAACTTATTTCTTATCCCAAATTATATTTCTGAATTTTTGTTTATTTGTTTGTGCGAAAATAGCCAATAGTATATCTACTAATATAACCACTGCTATGTTGGTATTTAAAATAATTAAATATGAAGGGCATACTTTAAATGAATGTTGTCGTCTCTCCACTAGCTTTCTATTCTCAATCAAAATATATAAGTGAAGTATCTAATACAAAGACTTTTTTAAATAAAGAATTTCCATTCCCTGTAACTGAGAGCGCTTTTTATAGTTAGAAAACATAATTAAATTTCACAAGCATTGTTTTTCAAAGAACTATTTACAGAACATATTTAGCCTTATTTCAAAAACATTAAAAACTCATACCTGAAAATCCTGAACACATTTGTCCCCGTCCTTTGCTTCTTGAGTCCAGTGATCATAAACCTTTTTTATCTGCAAGATCTTTCTCATCCATTTCAATTGTAGAGGTCAGAGCCATCACTGGAAAATCATAAACTTGCAAAGCTCTCAGAAATCCAATTGGCCCTTGCATGGTTGTCAATGGCAGCTTCAAGAGCTGCAGGAAGTGGTCTTTGTAAGCTTCTCCTCCCCTGCTGCAAAACCAATTGAGATTCATCTCTCCCAAAATAGTGTTTTGGGATTTTTTAAAAAAATGTTACTTAATTACTTAATTGTCATGTGCTGGTTAACTTGGTTCCTGACATTAATTAATTTTTAAATTGTTAAAAGTAATTGTGCTTACAGGAAGTAGGCCAGTTCTTCTGTTAAATCTGTTAGATCTATAGATTCATGAAAATGTGATATATTTTATACCTATCAATTTATTGGCATGTCATCCTTAACCTGGCGTCTGTCAGTTCATCTACCACAACTAGTTTTACTTCTGTGTGGAGCTTTGATCAATTATGAGTTTCCTTTGCACTGAGTGTGTGGGTTTTATAGTGGTTTAGAACAGAAAGGCATGCTGTTGCTTTAGAGCCGCCTTCAGTCATCTTAAGTACTTTGTAGCAACTTTTTCTGTCTTGCTTGACATATATATATATATATCAATCGCACACCAAGTGGATGATAATTGTCTGTCAGTAATGTGGTATCAGGTGAATTGCCACAAGCTATGGGAATTTCCAGACAGAGACTTCCTGGTGCTCGCAGTTGAATGCCACTATCCCATCTCTTTTCTGTACCAAATTTGCTCTGGTATATCATGGTGTAATGTTTTGAGCATCAAACCTGGAGATTAGGGTTCAATTCCTTGCTCGGTCACAGAACCCACTAGATGACCTTGGGTGTTTCATACACTCTCAGCCCCAGAAAACCCTATGATAGGTTTGTGTTATGGTTATTGTAAGTTGGAAACAATTTGAAGGCACACAACAACAACAAAGAAAAAAATGAATACTAGGCGCTGTAGGCTATACTTGAGGAAGGAACTAGCAAAACCACCTCTGAGTAGTCCTTACCTGAGAAAACCCTATGAAATTCATGGGGTTATCATAAGTCAACAGCTGACTTGAAGGTGCATATGGCAGAGACAAGAAAAAAGAAGAAAGAATGGGAAAATACTGGAGGACAACCTAAAGCAACATTAGCCAGCCCTCCTGTAAATTTCCATGAATGAGGCAGCATGATTGCAGAGTAAAAGTCTTATCCTAAAGCAAAAGTACTCTGTGTGACCTTTAGCAAGTTCCCACTACCCCAAGCTCATACATTTCTACTGCCACATATAGCTCACTTTGAATTCTAATGAAGAATGTACGCCTTTCCTACATAGATTTTATTCTGGGCTCAGTGGTTGCTTCAAATATATTAATCAAACTTGAATCCTCACCCCACTACATTTCATCAAACTAATGATTATAAGTACTTCTCTTGCTTCTTCACCTACCACATTAAAAGGTAGCTTGTTTATTTAAACTCATCTCTTACTGTCACAAGTCCATAAACAGTTTGTTGTTCCTGTGTACCTTCATGTTGTTTCTGACTTATAGTGACCCTATCATGAGGTTTTCTGGGGCTGAGAGCGTGTGATGCATCCAAAGTCAGCCAGTGGGCTTCCATGGCTGAGCAAGGAATTGAACTCTGGTCTCCAGGGTTGTAGTCCAATGCTCAAACCACTACACCATGCTGGCTCTGTAAACAGTTTACAAGGCAACATAAAAATAACACTGAAACAATGTTTTGCATAAAAGCAGTATCCGAAGCAAGCATTGTACTAGCAAGAGAGAACCAACAACTAGCAAGGGGGGAAAAGGAACAAAGTTATCACTAACAGTAATCAGTACAGATAATAATCACACAAGCCCCCAGAAATATAGTTGTTTTAACATATTATCTAAAGGCTAGCAAGTATTGAATGTTCTAGATAGGTATGAGACAAACATTCCAGTTTTTGTGGTCAGCTGAAAAGGCCTAGTACTTTACCAGTATCCACAATGCTGGTGACTGTAGGTGTAAATCAGTAAAACATTTTAAAAGTATAAAATCAATTCTTATTAAAGAATCATGTTGATAACATCTCAATTATGTTAATCAATTGCACTTGGAATCCAATAAAAGCCAAATTTATTTCTACCACTAGTTCTATGCAATATCATACCCTCCAACATTTCACACACGAAAAGCAAGACACATATGGGCAGGCAACATTAGAGCGTGGTCAAAACGGAAAAAATTATTAATGAGAAGGAACACACAAGCTAGAACAGGCCACAGCAGTTTCCTAGTAGGCTCAAGTAAAAGCAAACTGCTGCAGCCTATCCTAGCTTGTGTGCTCTTTCTTTCTTGTGTGTTCTTTCAAGCCAAGATCCCATCCCCTCTTCTCTTTTTCCCCTTGCAGAGTTAACAGAGAGCAAATTACTTTTGCACTGTGAACTGTGTTTGCAGCAACTGAGGGCAAATACTTGGTACACAAGAGGTTCTGCATCTGATCTCTGGCATCTTCAATACCTGAGCACTGCCCTTAAAGCTAGGACAGACCTCTGCCTGGGTCTTTGCTGGAGGGACTTCTTAGTGGATGAGATGGTCCTAGAGACTGGCTCAGCTTAAAGGCAGCTTCATACATTTGTATAAGACTATATGCGTGTCTGTCATTGCTGCATGGCCACTTCCTACCTCCATACATACAATAAGCCAGATAAAGTTTTTCTTACTCAGCTTCAATTAATTTAATAAAATAGTGTAGGACAGGGCAAACTATTAGTATGTTTCATAAAGGTAAAATAAATCTCTTCCATTACATGTACAATCTTCCAGCCATTAAGAATGTCAGAGACTTTTGCTGGCCTCTTTCTGGCATCAGAGTGTTAGCACAGTCATAGTGGAACTTGAATTAGAACCAAACTAGAAAGGTTAATGTGTTGACGTCATGTTCAAAAGCTCACTTGTCAAACAGACTTACTCCTTCAAAATCTCCTTTGCTATTACTCCTCTAGCCCATTCCAATCCCCTCCCCACGAAATCTGTTATGTAAGTTTTTACAGTTTGGGTACAAAGTGGCTCGTCGCCAACTAATTTATTTTCTGGATAAGCTATAAAATTAGGCTGCCATTCTGATGTTATATAAACTTATTTTCCATTAATTTTAGGGGAACTTAAAGCCAAATCTTAACTATGTTTATTTGGAAGCAGTTACTGCTTATTCCAGCTTCCAAGTATTTGTGTGTGTGTGTATGCATGTGTATTTATTTTTCCTTATGAAACCATAGTCTAGGACCTAGTCGTCCTATGTTTTTCTCAATAACAATTCCCATTATTTCAATGATATTTCATTTCCAAGTAAGACAACTTAGATTTTCAGCCCTAGATGTTCTGTGCTTAATTGGTGAATTCATGGAACTATATGTGACCAAAGCATAAAACTATTTACTGTATTTGCCGGCATATAAGACACACCAGCATATACAACACACCCCATTTATACATCAGCAAATACTATTTGCTGGTGTACAAGACACATTGGTGTATAAGATGCACTCCATTTTCAAACAGTATTTTTTGAGGAAAAAAGTGAGTCTTATACACTAGCAAATGGGGTAATCATGAATGGAATAACATATAGTCAGTAAATGTCACATAATGTTAATTTGAAGATGTAAATACAACCAGATATTAAGGGAGATGGTGAATGGGGGAACATGCACAAACATTACAGATTTATTTATAGGCATATCCAGAGCCATTATCCCATTTTCATTGTACAGTATTTATGGAGCATAAAATGCCAATATTGTATTTAGCAGCAGCATTATTACTTTGATTCTAAATTTTCACAGCCATTTAAAATTTCCACATCTTACCACTTCTTAATTTTATTTATTCCTCTCTACAATCCACTGAAAAATACGTCTGGTATATTTCTGGCAGGTAGGAAAATGAGGTTGAAAAGTATAGATCAACTTTCTTGGAAACAATAGCTTCGTGACAAGAGTGACACCGTGTAATGCAGTAGCTATAGCAAGAGGAAAGAGGCAAGCCTCACGTTCCTAAACGCATTTGCTTGAAGGGAAGTCATTCTTACTGAAGCGAATGGATTACATAATTTACTTCTAATTATATAAACGATTAACATTTTTCTAAAGGACACGTTGAAGAATGTTTTTCCCCAGCTGTTTTGAAGTTTGAAATCTTTAACAGATTTCAAATTGCCTCTAAATAGCGAATCATATTTATTTGGAGGAATACTCCATTGGCTTGAATGCCTGTAGAGGAACCAATAGAGAAAGCAACACTAATCGTAACCGTACATCCGATGTCGTGAGTACAGTGCATTCCTATGTACGGCTTGTTGTTGTTGTTGTTGTGTGCTTTCAAGTCGTTTCCTACTTATGGCGATCCTAAGAAATTCTGGAGCTGAGAGTATGTGGCCTGCAGGATCCCCCAATGGGTTTCCGTGGCCAAGTGGGGAATCGAACCCGGGTCTCCAGAGTCACACTCTAATGCTCAAAACATTACACCACGCTTCGAAGTAAATCCCATGATGTGTAATTGGACTGACTCCCCGGTAAGTTGTGTGTATGATGGCAGCTCTAATCGACCCCTTTAGAACTACTGGAAACTTCTCTAGATTCACTTTCCCAAAGCAGCACTTCCCCCCGCTATTCAAAACAAGTGAACAATTTGAAAAGCTCCCCGTTAAAACAAAAGAACAACCAAACGTTATTAATCCCGGATCTTGAACCGCTTTCTCACTGAAGTGCAAACTCCCACCACATGCTCCATTCCTTTATTTTTTCCCCCCCCCCGTGAAAGACCTTAGTACTGTAAGAGTGCGCCTGAGTTTGTGTGTGTTGAGTTCTTAAACCAGTCCATTGTGGGGATGTGTTTTTTTAAAAAAAGAAAAAAAAAGAAGAAAAAAGTCCTGAGAACTACGTCTTGTTTTCACTGACGGGAGGGAAAAGAGGCTTGTTGCTTTTGTTGTGTCTGAGGAGCGGTGCAGTTTTTAGTAACTCGGCAAACATGAGCCTGAAAAGGATGTCCCTGTCGAGGCAATGAGGCATGAAATCCCCACAGTTCCTTTCCTCGGTAACAACAGCCACATGAAAGAGGAACATGCAACATGTCACTATATATAATTACACAGCCCCGGGGCGTTGGTGAAAAAAGGGAGCAGGCGAGGGCTTTTATTTTCTGGCGGGAAAGGCGCGCGCACACTCACGCGTCGCGTGCGCCTTCGTTTGTTCTCCCCTCGCGCACCTTCCCTCCCCCTTGCTAATTATCCCGCCGCCACGTCTGGCGGCTTTAGCAACTTACGCGCGCGGCCACACATACGTGCGAAAGTTTCCTTCGGCCCTTCCAATCCCCCCCCCATTACGCGCCATATGGCCTGGCTTTTACCCTGACACAGTTTTAATCCTGACGAGTTTGCTTGCTCGTTTCCCGGATTCCGCGGGCGTGCAGGATCAGGCCCCTGACTGAAACTCACTTTGCAAAGGGGCTTCCGGTTCTCACAACCGCTTCCAAGACCTTTTTGCTGTATATGCACATCCACACGTACAAAAAAAAGAAAGGCATGGCGCGTGGGAAGGTGCCGGAGACACGCAGCCCCTGCGCGCGCGGGGCTGCGTATCTCCCGCACGTTCCTCCGCGCCATTCCTTTTCGTTTTGTACTTTCCTCACTTTTAACTGTTTCTGGCGTGTAACGCGCAACCCCTGACCCGTTCCCATTTCGCCTCCCCCCAAAACGCCTAGGATTCCGTCGTTCTTCCTCCCCTTTCTCGTTTGCCCCCCTTTGTCCATTTCCCTCAACAACCGGCCTCAGAGGGAGCGCGGCTCTCGGCTCTGCGGGCGGGCGGGCGGGCGGGCGCCAAGCGCGCAACTCTCCTTGCCTGCCGGTCCGTGAGGAACTTGTCGCCCAGCAGCTTCGCGGGAAGTCGCTTCCAGTCCCCCTTTTTTATTTTACATTTTTCAGGCGTCGAATAATAATAATTATCTAAGTCTCACGTCTTGCCAAAACGAACCCCCTCCCTTTTCATTTGGGGAGATTCTTCACGGGGGTCCTGGGTTAGGTCGGTCATTCTCAGTCAGGATTATTTTTCGTCAGCTTAAATGCAGCAGGAAGGGCGCTTTGTATCCCCTTCTCCAAAGACGATGGACCCTTAATGTATCCCACTTTGTAGACCACCAAGGTAGACCACCACTACAAGGAACCCAGGGAGGTGAGTGCGAGGTTGTGTACGTGTACCAAGGGTCCCCGCCGTTCATTCACATAACTGTACGAGGTAGGTCGAAGTAGATACACGTACACATCTGTCACGGGTTCCCTCTTGTTACCAACCCTGTGAGGAAGATCAGAGTGCCAGGCCCACAAGGTAACCCCGTAATTAAGTCCGGGATGACCACAGCCTTAATGAAGCAGAGGTCTCCCTAAACCTGACCTAGGCAACCTAGAAAAATGTCCTCTTTGTCTGAGTCTGACGTTCCAATTGGAATTCCCCTCGCTTTGCTGTTCGTGACGTTCCTCTTGTGCTTTCCCCTCTATGAAAAGTGTAACGAGACTTAAGATCCCACACAATATAGTTCAGCCTCAAACGTTCGCTTAACTTCATCCTCAGATCAAAGCTTTGAGGGAACACACGCTTGACGTGGCTGCTGTTGACTTCGATTCATGGACGAGAGAGTCACCCTGTCATCAACAGCCCTGCTCTTGCAGATTAAGGGACGTGTCTTCCTTGATTGGGACTCAAGCAGGGAAGACACACGCTGGATGTTTGGGGACTATCAAGAAGACGGATTGAGAATTCTCTAGACCGTCAAGAGAGGGAGGGAAGAAAAGCGAACTTTCGTTCCATAGCCGGCCCCTCCCGAAACTGCAAACCCCAGGATTCCATAGGATGTTGAAAGTGGAATAATCATGCTATAAGAGTCTGGTGTGGAAATGGCCACCGTGTTCTTCGTTGGCTGAAAGGACAAGTATCCCTTCAGCATTCCGGTGTGTTTTTTGGGGGGTGGGGTCAGCTTTCCTGCCGACGGACCAATTCTTTCCCGCTCCCGCCCTTTTCCTGATCCCCACCCCAATAATGCTCCGAGCAGCAAACTTCTTATCACCTTCACCGGGTTGGCTGCTCAGGCTCCCTACCCGCGTCCACCCACGCCGGTTCTCGGCCGGGGCGGGAGGAAGAAGACCAGCTGAGGTTGCTGGGGATTGGTGGGATAACGCTGGTCAGGCGGAGGGGAGGGGAGGGGAGGGGAGAGGCGGAGGCCTGGCTCTCCTGGGGACAGGTCTGGCGGGTGACAGACAGGCTGGGTGATAGTGCGGAGGCAGGTTGCATTTCAAAAGCCGTCCAAGCCAAAACGGGTCAGGTTTCTGTTCACACGGCCCCGGAGGCCGCCCCGCCGCCGCCAGCAGCCGCAGCGACACGGACGGGCGTCCCAAAGCATCGCCTGCCTTTCGCTGCCCGCCGCTCCTCTCCCACGCCTCGGCCGCCCCGTCCCGCGCCCTCCTTCCCGCGCCTCCCTCCTCCTCCTCCTCCTCCTGCCCCAGCGCCTGCGTTTTGTCCTTCCACGGCCCTCTCCCGCCGCCACGACATGGTTCCCTCCGCTTCCTGCTTTCTTTTTGAGTGCCCGTACTCGCCCTCCTCTTATTGCCTCCCCCCAGTTTTCTTTCCTCTCCCTTTTTTGATTTCCCACTCAGCCCCTCGTTTCTTCTTCACTTCCTTCTCCTCATAACGTGGGGGCTGCACAGCAATCCCGTCCACATTTAGGTGGGATGGGAATTCAATGGGCTTACTTCCCTTCGTGGATAGGCATAACACTGCGATATCCACTGAATGGATTAGGTATCCACGCAAGTTACTTGTTTAAATATTTTTGGGAAGTCTCTCATTCACTGGCTCGCTATAAGTGGTCTAGTCGAGGTTAACAACAACGTTGCTTCAAAAACATATCCCCCCTCTCCTCCTTAATTCTCGGGTCAATATCAATTTAACAATAAAAAACATCCTTGCGGCATCATCACTTTGGGAGAAAAGGCGGCACAGAAATACAATCAATCAATCAAAATATCACTGTAGTCTTTTCGCGCCTTCCTATTTTTCTTGCCGGCTAAACCTGATATTAATTTCAACTAGACCCCTTAGAGTGAATGGGATTTTTATAGTCAGCACTTGCGAAGGAAATCCCACTAATGTCAACCATTTACTATAGTTGGGACTAATATCAATATGTTGGCTCTGGCAAATCTCATCCCTGTGCCCAGGAGTGTTGTGGCTGTTGCTGGTTGTGACGATCAGCAAAATGAATTCCCATCTCCTAGTTTCCCGCTTGTCAATAACTAACTTCCAGACTTCGTTCCTCCGGAGGAGGAGATACCGTTCAGCGCTTTCGTCTCCCGGCCGCGTTTCAGCCCGATTCCCAGCCAGTATCGTTCCACTGGAATTATTTAAGTTCTGTGGGATCAAACGCGAGGCCGTCCCAAAACAATTTGCCGCCCGAGGCAACAGCAAATAGTGCCTTGGCCTATTTCAAGGGGTACCCAAAGCCAGACGAGTCATTTTGGCTCATGAGGAAGAAAATCCCACAACAATCTCTAACCATCCCTGGCCACAGAAATAGAATAATAGCAGTGACAATGATGGAGACGACGATGAAATAAAGGGAGAACAAGGCGCTACTCTTTCACGACTCCCCCAAACTGGGTGCCTAAAGCCATAGCCGCCCCCTGCCAGTTGCAGAGCGGGCCCTGATCACGCACACGCCAAAGCAAGTCGCTTTCCTTTCCTTTCCTTTCCCTTCCCTAAACTGGATTTCGAGTTGAAGCCAAAAGTGAGTAAGAAGAGAGTATAGAAGATTATTTCCAGTGAAGTAAAGATGTAAATACAGTCTCAGAACTGCGTACCCAAAACATTTTGAAAGAAAAAGGGTGGAAACGTAATAGAAACTGTCAATTTGGGACTGGGCAAACGCGGCCGCCGCCTCCCTCACAGCTCTTATCCTCTCATCGACCGTCGCCCAATTTTATCATTCCACGGAAGGGCGTCTATCAATGAAGTCCCGTCTCACCCTGTACAGAAACTAAGGCCATTTCCGCACTAGACTGTTATAGCGCTATTATTCCACTTGCAACATCCTATGGAATCCTGGGGTTTGCAGTTTCGGGAGGGACCGGCTGGCCCCTCCCGAAACTGCAAACCCCAGGATTCCATAGGATGTTGCAAGTGGAATAATAGCGCTATAACAGTCTAGTGCGGAAATGGCCAAGTCCTTTTTACCAGATCCAGGTGAATTTGTGTACTGAATGATAACAAAACTCTCAGGTTAAGTCATGGGTCACTCAGGCTCTCCTCCCCACCCCAACTGTTTCCTTCAAAAGCACAGGGAACTAAAGATAGGGAATTAAACTTTATGAGAGCGGCTTCTTGCCTTTGTCTTCCCTTCGGTCTATGAAGGAGGAGGAAGAGGCCTGGGGGGATTTAGAGTAACCCCTTCATTCCCATCCTGAGAAGGGAGGCAAGGCAAAGATGCTCGTAATCGGCGAGGAGGAGCGCTGCTAACCATTCTGCCCTCCCTGACGCGCTTTTAGAAGTAGGGAAGGGAAATGAAAAGCATCTAACCTTGGGACAAAGGCCGTCTCAAATCCGCTTCTCTGGCGCCCCTTTCGCCCTGCCCCCCTCCCTTCTGTGTTGTCTCCGGTGTATAAATCAATGCTTGCACACAAAAGGTTACGCGGTTACGTCTGTCTTATGGCGACAACATCTGGGGTTTTCTTGACAAGGTTTGTTCAGAAGAGGTTTGCCTCTTCCCTCCTCTGAGGCTGAGAGAGTGTCACTCGCCCCGGGTCACCCACTGGGTTCCCGGGACTGAACGAGAATTCGAACCTGGTTCCCCAGGGTCCTCGTCCAACATCACTCTGGCTGGGCACTTGCCTTCTCCGCACTAGCAAGGTTTTGTGCAACTTTTGCAGTGTAAGGCGAATAAACACTCTGAATGATTACGATGCCACTCGGGTGACTTTTTCTTCATGCCTCCCTCGGACCCCACTCTTTGCGGGGATGTGTTTCACAGTGGGTTGCTTTTGGAAACTTTCAAGGGGATGTGGCAAAAACCATGGACCAGGAAACAGACGCCTGGATCCGTCCCTCCTCCTCCTCCTCCTCCTCCTCCTGCGCCCGCCGCCGCCCAGGCGCTCTCCGCGCCCAGCCAGCAGCCTCGGTAGACGGAGCTGAAGGTGCCTCCCGGGCAGCGCCAGCAGCCGCCGCCGCCGTCCTCCCCCCCCCGCTCCCTTGCGCGCGAGCCCTGCCCGGGGCTTTCCCACGCTTCCAAGAAAAGACACCCAGGAGCGCTTTGGCGCTGGGACCGCTGCCGCGCCTCAGCCAATGGGTTCAGGAACCCTGTCATTCACTCCCCCGGCTTCCCCAATCAGGTGGCGCGCACCGGAGCGGGGGCGTGGCCTCCCCGAACAGTAGGCGGGACCTGAGGCTTGAGGCTGAGCTGCAGCGTGGGAAAGAGGTTCAGAAATCCATGCCATTGACTGGCGCCGGGTGCGGGCGGTCTGAGCCGAGAGCGCTCCGGAAAGGAAAACGCAAACCGAAAAAGCCATCGCCAGCAAATACACGCGCGCGGCCCTCGAGTTCTTGTTTCTTATCCCTTGGTTTGGACTCTGGACTGGCTCCTGTGGCCACCATGAAGCGCCCTTGCGAGGACACTACCTCAGACAGCGACATGGACGAGACGATAGACGTGGGGAGCGAGAATAATTTCTCCGGGTAAGGGAGTTTTCTGTTTTTAGTTTAGCAAATCTTTCCTGTAGTCGAGGTGGGATGGAGAATGAGGGAGGGAATTAGTTAAAAGGCACCAGGTGCTATAAACACAGCTGGGCAAAGTATAGAAATGTTTCAATGTATAGAATGTATTATATATTCAATGTATAGAAATGTTTCGAAATACATGCTATTTGTAAGTTGTTCCCCGCCTCGATCCATATGGAGAGGTGGGATACAAATAAATAAATAAAAATAAATAAATAAATAAAAAGTTGCTCTTCGGGTGTCACTTCCCAGGATCTCCCAGTTGGGGTGTTGGTTGCAGAATTTTGGGGGTCGTCGTCCAAAAAGGTGAGGCTTAAAGGCTTTGAGCAGAAGTCTTAAAAGTCTTCCCCTATGGGTTGCTTTCTTGTGTCTCTTCTTACCCTTATTGCAGTTATTAGGAAGGGAACAGATAATTCTCTTATTAACCAGGAGATGCTGCATATTTAGACTTATTGAACTGCATCTTCTCCTGTTCTGACTTCACTGCCTATTTTCCTATTCACTCATGTCCTCTCTTGCTAACCCTCCCAATTGTATAATTGCTCTTGAAGGTACATTCCAATGAAGCTTATTTATATCTAAAACACAATATTTGGGAATACTCAAACTAGGTAGGGAAAAATCTCCAGATGCATCATACTTGTATCGTGTATGTGCCTTGACTTCTGTGATTCTATGACTTATGGCAACTCCATGAATTTCATAGTTTTCTCAGGCAAGGTGTAGTCAGAGGTGGTTTTGCCAGTTCTTTGCTCTGAAATGAAGGCCATTTCCGCACAAGGCTGTTAGAGCGCTATGATTCCACTTTCAGCCTCCTCTGGAATCCTGGGCTGGCCCCTCCCGAAACTGCAAACCCCAGGATTCCAGAGGAGGCTGAAAGTGGAATCATAGCGCTCTAACAGCCTTGTGCGGAAATGGCCATAGTCTTTAGCACCTGGTATTCCTTGGCGGTTTTCCATCCAAATACTAATCAGGACTTACTCTGTTTAGCTTCCAGGAGGAGATGGGATCTGGTGCAGTCAGGATATTTAGACAATCTAAGTGTATCATAGCCAAATAGAAAATCACTAGGTGGTGAATATGTTTTCAGTAATCCTCTGCTTCAGGGCTGTGTGTTCAGGAAAAAAAAGAGTGGGCAACAGAAGCAAGGAAAAGACAGTGTCATATCTGTGTCACGCCTGCTGTTGGCCATTAATGCCTATTAATGCCATATATTAAGTAGCAGTAGTAATGGCAGGAGAACAAATAAATGCTGTGTAACTATGGAACTGTAACATTGCATGCCAAAGAGGAAGATGTTATAATTAGTCAGCATTCCTTGAAACAGATGATATCAGATAACCCTGTCTTGTGCACTTGGATGGGATGTCTGTGCTCTGTGACATTAATTAATGCCCTGTATTACTAATCTTACCTAGTGGTGTGCTGTTATAGGTTAATAACATATTGCAGTGGAAATCATCTTCCCAGCAGATGATCTGGGGATGGCACCAAAGGAAAGTGGAGAGGTTTGCTCATTAGAATACTGCAAAAGATCAATTGTGATTATGTTTCCCTTCCTACCAATAAGTGAGGTGTTGTTGGACTAAGTGGAGCCAAAGTAATGTATGCTACATAGCACTTGTATATTGTCTCATTGCTAGTCTAACCATTCTCAAACCCTGAGATCTCTGTGATGTGAAGGTTGAAGAAAGGCAGTTCTCAAGGCAAAATAAGATTACGTTTACAAGAGACCTATCAATCACTTGAAGAAGATTAGATTATCAGTTAACTAAATAGCTAATTAAATTTAAATATTATTGCATCCTCTGTGTACAGGGTTGGAGTTCTTTTGCACTTCTGAATAAAGTGTTAAAAATGTAATGCTTCTTTTTAAAAAAGAGATACTGTTATTCTACTGTTTTGATTCTGAAGTCTGAGTCTCCATTAATGTTGTTGTGTGTCTTCAAGTTGTTTCCGAGTAACTGCAACCCTAAGGCAAACCTATCATGGGATTTTCTTGGCAAGATTTGTTCAGATGAGCTTTACCACCATTGCCTTCTTCTGAGGCTGAGATAGTTCAACTTGCCGAACATAACCCAGTGGGTTTCAGTCGTTGAACAGGGATTCAAACCCCGGTCTCTCACAGTCGTAGTCCAGCAATCAAACCACTACTGCACACTGCCTGTCTGTGACTCTGCATAAGATGAATAAAATAAAACATCAAAGGGAGACTAACAAGACAGAACAGTGGTCTAGGCTAAATTAATTATTTTTTAAGACTCTTTGGCTCAAGTAGGAGAATTAGGTGTTGGTTAAGTTTTGCATGCAAAACCAAACCGTAGTACGGAAAAGTTCTTTACATTGGATTCCCACATCCTGCAGTAAATTCTGGTAGATTGCAGCCATCAGGAAAGCTATAAAAACAGGTAGCAGTAAAAATACTTTTAAAGACAATTATCAAGTCATTTGACTTGTAAAGTTGGATTTCTTTTTCTAGATTTGCTGAGAGAAATTCAACATGATATGGGAATGTAAAGAGGTACTTCTCACGTGATGCTATTAAACTGATTACCTTTTATAATTCATTTTACATTAACCTGTAATAATACCTTGCTTCAAGACATCTACATAGTAGTAGCATTTTAATATTAACTAGTGTTATTTACATTTGCTGTACAGGATAGTAATTCAGTACTGATCTTGATCCTAATCAAGCTGGCTCGCAGATTAATTGGACAATTAATCTGAATTGGATCTAAATTTTTTATTAAAGTCATGTGCGTGCTGTAAACTTTCACCTTAATTAAAGTGTTATACCTCATGGTGTTTGCTCTAGAGCAGTCTTCCTGAAGTCAGTTGCTTTGCTTTGGCCTAAGAGAAATGTAATTTCAGTTAAAGTCACTGTCTGAATAAAGCCAGAAATGTAGTTGGATTAAACATAGGGAAGAAAAAAATGTGCACACGCGTCTTGAGTTTGTGGGTGTTAACAGCTGGTCCTAGGACTTGGATTATTAAATATATGAGAAGTCAACATGAACAAGTTTCCCCTTTATGCAGATAATATGTTGGACATATGAAAGGCAATTAATGTTTTAAAAGTAAAGGCTAGTTAAAAAGCAATTAGAAATGCTACCATTGGAATCCCATTTCTTGCTCCTGCTACAATCAAACACGCATGCTACAGATGACTAAAGGAATGTGCCTTGTAATCATGATAGATTTTTTTAAGCAACTAGATGCTGTGAATATATTGTTGTCAGTATAAGATCAACTGTGTGGGACAATAAATGGAATTTTCTTACTGAAAATAAGCAGAGATTGCACAGCAGAAATGCCCGTTGATTAGAAAATTAAATCTGATAAGCACCAGAGGTTCTACAAAAAAACCAAAAACAACAGCAGGTCTTCATATCTGTCTGAATAAAGACATTTAGACCTGGGTATGTATATTGATTTCAGTGGAACATTTATGCTTCCATGCAATGACCATTTCCATTTTAAATATGCTTTTTTGTACATAGGCATAAATTGCATTAAAATGCATGAGCCTTGTATCAAGCAGAATTTTTTTTTAGCTGTGAACAGTTTCTGTGTATTTAAAGTGCTCAGTAAACTACAAGCAAGCACAGCTAGCCTTTTAAAGATGACTATTTCCATATATCTGTTTAATTATGTGTATGAACAGAGAGAGAGAGACAGTGCCTTTATCAAATGTGTACTGCTCACACCTGAAAGATAGCACTTGAACACAATATCTGTGTCTAAGTCTAAAAAGTTTTCCAAACAGCAGCTTTGCATATGCTCAGGACTGGAATCTTAAACAAGAGTGTTCCTTGATTATATGAATCTCAATTTAATTCAGCCATATCTGGTTATCATATATTGGCCAGAGTTGCAGTTGTCTGGTCCAGCTGAATTCAGATGGTAGATCATGCTTGGACTGACTCTTTTTATTAAATGTATTGCCCAGCAAATCTGAAGTAAAGAATAGTTTAGAGAGGATGACCAGAACTTATCAAAGTTATGTTTTTAACTACCTTTTTTTGGTAATTATTTAAAGTATTTGTGCATAGTGGGATGGGGAGAGATTAAATCACTGTAGAAAATAACACAATGGGATCCAGCACCTGACATGCCTGTTCAACTGTTCCTTAGGCACAGTGCCAGTTCTGTGATCCGATCAAATTCTCCTACAACAACGTCCCAGATCATGGCACGGAAAAAAGAAGAGGGGTAAGTGTTTCTTTTCCCCTCATGACTTTTATGTTAAAAGATGCATTTGTTTTATTATTTTTAACTCTTTCCGTACCTGTACATTTTTTATTTACATATTGTTTTTGTTCTGAAAACAGATTATTGAGAAGAGGCGCCGTGATCGTATCAATAACAGCTTATCTGAACTGAGACGACTTGTGCCAACCGCTTTTGAAAAACAAGTAAGAATAATTAATTAAATGGGATATTTGGTATCTCATCTGGTCATGTTGGATCCTTTATAAAGCTCATTAAAATAAGGCTTGATTTGTCCTGATCTGGCAAAGAACAGGCGCTCCAATAAAATGCTTTGTTGTGGCAAAACTATTAAAAGCAAAATCCTCCATAAAGCTGAAAAACATTTCCATTCTCTGGTTTGCTGTTCCCTTAAGGGCAACACTGTCGGTGTTGTCTCTGTTCTTTCTATGAATTCCAGTAGTGGTTTTGTTGCTATTCTTTTTTTTTTTTAAGTGCTTTATTCCATATACTTTAACAAATATGTCAAATACTCATCTGGATACTTCTTTTAACAGCATTTTTTCCTTCTTCAGACCTATTAGGTAAATTATACATTTAATCTGTCGTGCTAAATAGTTTAATTAGTTAAGTTCTTTAATAGTAGAAGCATTTAAACAACCTTTATTTTTTTAATATGTCCATGAAGAAATTATTCTGGGATAATAAATGGTGCTCATACTGTGATTATTTAAAGTGATCTGTGTGGAGAAGCGCTGTTTTAAATGTGTATTTTCATGGGTAAATGTATGAGAAAGGACCAATAGAAACTAATCTCCCACTTACAGAATAATTCCAGCTGAATTATTGGACATGTTCAAATGTGATGTGCATGCATACTAATTAGAAGGAGAAACAGAAAGAGCAGGAACAGTAGTTCCACTTATTTTTGTCTCACCATTTAAAATAATTTTAAAAACTAAGATCACTCACAAAGATAATAAACATGTGTTGTATAGAATCACATTTGTAAATATTAATGTCTGAATCTGGTTAAAGCATGTGTGGTTTTTGTTAATGATATCATGAATGGCACAAGTTGAAATTCAAAAGCTTCAAACACAAAGATCCTGTGTGACTTCATATGATCATAAGAGCTACAGGAAAGGACCTTACTCTTCTGATTTGAAGCTGGGTTAATAACTTCAAGTTCCTCCCTAAAATAGTTGGCCATTAGCTTTTAGAAGTGGACAGAGTAGGCCCTTACAGATGTTCACTTGCAACTCCCATGAGGCCTAAGTAGCATAACTAATTATGAGGAATGCTGGGAATTGCAATCTAATAATTTTGGAATGGTCACATGATCTATTCCTGTTCTGTATTATGACATGCTGAATATGAAAAAAGAAATAACATGTTAACATTTCTCCAACAATAGTTGACATTTTGAATGTCATTTTTAGAACTGTTAGTTTTTACTACAGACATCTGTCCAGTGGAACTTATTCTCATGTATAAAGTTGCACTCTGTATGACCAAAGCCCATATGTTTGGACTTTACATGTTCTGAAATACTTCACAACAGCTTTGGAGTAGGTATTTCAAATACAGTATCTTGAACAGCTGTCTTTTTTGTGTGTAAGAAAGCATTACTGCTGTGTCATAATGCCTTAAAGCCTGTATGAAATCATACGTCATTTAGTTTTTTTATTCTAACTGCAAAAGAGTTGTTGCAGAGGCAAAAGAGAATTATACTCCTTCAAGTTCTAAGAGTGTGTAGGACTACACACATTAAAATTAAAACTGTGCACTTCAGTTCCATATTGCTTTTCCTAGAGTACACTTTTAAATAAGCAACGTAGAACTTAATTTGTGACTTAGATCCAGATAAGTGGGACCTTCAGCAAAATGTTGAAATGTATCGTAGCCTAACAGTATCGTAGCCTACCAGTAGAAATGATTGATTTTCCAGGACAAGATAACAACACAATTTCAGTGCTGTTACAATATCTTTCATGATACTCCATTCAATTTCACCGCTACCCTTTATTTCCTAGTGGGATGGTTTTCAACCTATATCCAAGTATGCCATGGGTACTGTGCTTGCTTAGCCCTTTTTATTTTTTATTTTCCTTTTCCCTTGGGAGGCAGAGTTGGCCTTATATTTTTAAAAAAGATTTTTTTAACACTCAAGCAAACCTTGGGATTCTCCCAAATTTGCTGATACTTCTCCTTTTTTTCGTTAGTTCCCATTTATGTTAGTCTTTGCTACTTGTGTTCGCAATTAGAGGGAGTGCTTTTCCATTTAAGAAGGCTATACCATACTTGTGAAAACAGGCATGGTAAGTTATGGCCACAGGCAGGCAGTTTTCTAGGCTCTTCAAACTTTTCTTTAGGTTAGATAATAGAGCAGGCAGTGGATGTGTTACGCAGAATAGAACTTTGATGTAGATATCAGATAATAAGTTAATCAACTCAGCAAAGTGAAATATAAGGAAGTGACAAAGAGCAAGCAAAATACTATTCATGTTCCCCATGCTGTATCTTGAGCAGTGTGCAAAGCAGCCCTGTTTAGGCTTTTGCTGCATCAGAGAATGGAAGTATTTCCAGCTAGTCAAAGAAACTGGGACAAGAGACAACAGTTGTTTGTCCCCTTGCATTGTTTACTTCTTGAAAACCATAAACATTATAAAACAAGACTTCCAAAGCCTTTGGAAGTTACCCAGCAACAAACAGCCATTAGTTCTCACTGAAACTGTTCGTACTGGGTCTTCAGAAAAGATTAGCACTGAGAAAAGTATATGCTGTATTTTGAGGTGGGAAACTGGAAAATAAAATATAAGCAAACTATCAAAAATGACTCTAGATATATAAAATGTGAACACACTTGTATGTGTTAACTTAATACAAATAATGTGCAATGTGAAGGACCTTTTCAACTAACTTGCAAGGGCCCAATGTCAGTATTATTTCATCTTGGTTATGTCCCTAAAAGTGATTAAGGTTGGCCCTCCACATTTGCTAGGGTTAGGGGCTCTGCAAAAGTGGAAAAGTAGAAAAATTGCAAATATCAAAATGTGTGTGTATCTGTGGGCAGGGGGGGGCAAGGCATGGTGGGGAGAGCAGGCACTCAGAATCCAAACCAGATCAGAGAAAGGAGAGGAAAAAAGGGTGGGCTGGCATAGTGGTCCTATACTTTTTCTGTCTTGCCCATCTCCTTCCTTGGGGGGCATCAGAGGAGGGTTCACGGTATTGAGAAAATGGAGTATGAGCTGCCCTTAGCTGACCAGGCAGTGGCTAGTGGAGGAAGAAGAGGATCAGAGGCCGTTTTTTGGCTGTGCAGCCTTATAGGAGCCACCAAGAGGGAAGGTTCACCCAGAAAAGAGGCACCTGAGGTTTGGGGGCAGGGGTCGGAGAAACTCACAAATAACCAAATTTGTGAATGTTAAACCTGTGAATGGAGGGCCGTCTGTAGTGAATATTCAGATTTTGTGTAATTCAGGTCAGCTGAAAGAAAGCCCTCTTTACGGATGATGTTATGTGCTTTTCCGTCATCTGCTACTTACAGCAAGTCAAAGGCAAACTTATTATGGGGTTTTCTTGCCAAAATTTATTCAGAGGAAGTTTGCCATTGCCTTCATCTGGGGCTGAGTGAATCTGGCTAGCCCAACACTCAGACCTCTATACCATACTGAATCTTTATGATTACTAAATATGTTCTTTTTATTCCTCAGAGAGGAGGCTTAAACTTTCACAAAAGGCAGTAGTCAGCATCACAGATGAGGAGTTTAAGCAGAAGTAGATGTTTGTTAAAGACTAGGAAAATAGTGTTTTTAGTTTTACCAGTAGAAATGATTGATTTTCCAGGACAGATAACAACACAATTCAACTGCTGTTACAATAATTGTCTCATTTATTCATAGTTGTAAGTGGTGTTATGTCCTGTAAAAGTTGCTTTTGTCATGTAATGTAATCACTGGCAAAATTGTGGGTTTTGGAGTATAATGAATAACTGTTTATTTGTTCCTCATTTGGGCAGGAAAATTTTGTCACTTATGTGATATATAAGGCACCTTGTAGATATGTGTGTGCCGTTCTCATTTCTACTGCCTAACAAGAGTCCTGGTATTAAGCATAGCAGCTCTGGATCGTATCTCTTGCTTTCACTCCAGGAAGCATGGCCATTTGCCTGCCATACTTCCTGCAGTGGTTTGAGAGTGAACACTGAGTTGCTCCCAAATGTGGCTGCAAGGAGTAGAGCATGTCATGCGGTGTTGTGAGTGGTGGTAGCACTCGTTCTTGAAAAAGCAATGAGGAATGTAACAAGAAACATGATTTGTATCCCCTAAGAACATTAATAACAATGTGAGGCTGTTTTTGTTTTTTATTTCCTAATTTTATTTCCTAATTTTCCTTATTTCCTAATAAGCAATGTCACAAATTACTTTTTAAAAAGTAATATTGACATGCTGTAGATTTATACTTTTGGTTGAGAGAAAGGGAGTCATACAGGAAGTTCAAGAAAATTCATTGCAGGAGAAGAATTTGAACTTGGATCTTTCAGTGCTCAAAGTCAACATACTAGCCCTTGCAATCAAGCTGAATTGCAGAGGTTGTGTCCTGAAAGCTCACTGGTGGAGTATGGCCTTTGCATGCATGAGGTTTGAAATTAAGTCCCTGGCAGCTCCCTTCAAAATCATCAGAGAGCAGGAGATATGAAAGACATTCATCTGAGATTCCAGAGATCTGCTTGTCTGGCTTGTGGCTGGGTACAAGTCCTAGGGTTCTAAGTTTTGTAGTAATTATTTAAATTATACGTCCAGCTTCTTGGACTTCCACAAGCATGCAATAAATATTAATATCTATGTGAGTTCTACTAACTTTGTCTATAGGAAACAACATTTAAATATCTTTAAGCTGTCCAGTTGAACCTGTTCCCAACCTAGAGGAGGTTTACTTTGGAATTCTCTACCACTGTCCCGAATATTTGGAAGTAGGCATTGCTAACATCAGTGAAACATTTCTATACTAGTTCTTTAGGTGAGAACAACAGATAATTATCTAATGTAGGGTTGGTCTGACATAGGGTTGGTTCATACATGCATGTTCATCATTTGACGGCTGTGCACATAACTTGCAACAGAATGTGTGAACAGGTGCCATTCAAAAACAGTGTGTTTTGAGATAGTGCCAAGTATCATCATCATCTTATTTATATCCCATTTTTCCCCTCAGGACTCAAAGCAGCTTATATTACTTTTAAAAAAGAGAACATAGTTTAAAAATCATAACATACAAAAGTTAAAACACAAATTAAGCAAGTAATAATTAAAACAGAATACATATTAAAAACAATTAACAAATCACAATTAACAGTAACCAGCACCTTTCTTCAGCAAGGCAATGATCTCATATTGAATGCCTGCCGAAATAAAAATGGAAAAATCGATGTTCTGTTTGTGATGGCAGGACTACGGTTGTTACATTAAGCCGTAGCTGGAATTTCTTCAGCCCAAATCATATACAGCAATAGCTGGTCCATCTCTTTAAACCTGATCACATATTGAGGAAGAAATAAGAGCAAAGGGGGCATGTGGATATTCAGGAATGCTAAACTGCCATCTCTAGCCACCTTCCTCTTCTCTCTCAAAGCAACCCTTTTTTTTTTTAAACTAGTCTCTAATTTGTAAGTTAACTCAATTCAGACAAGGGTGATGTAGAGGTGGGTGAGTTTATGGGAAGAAAAGATGCTCATTCGTTCCACTCACCTTCTCAACCATTCTGTCCTCAAAACCAACTCTCCCATAGCGCTGCTTTTTATGAGACTGGAACAGGCTTGGATCCAAAGTTGTTTGTTGAGTATAATTTGGGTATTGGTTGAAGAGTTAATGAAGTCTGTCCCTAGTTTTTCCTTTTCATGAAATCACAAAATAACTACTCCAAAGCTACACAACGGGACAAGTTTGGATAACAAACAGTTTTGTGGTAGTTTCACTTGATTCATGTTGAAACAGAGCAAGAAATCTATTTCTGTGAAAAAGAAATTAATGCTTATTATGTAATCATAGCAATGTTGAGCACCTATCTGTTTACAACCTAATTCTCTGAACTATTTTGCAGCATTTAAAACAGGGGTGGGCAACTGTGCATGGAATGTAAGGGGCTTCATTAGCCCTGTGGGAGACCTCAGAGGACTATACCTGTTCCTGTAAAAATCTTTTTTTGTCCCTAAACACCTTTAGAGAAATGGAGGACTTTTTACCATTTTGTGGGTTTCGAGAAAAAGAAAAAAAGGCCTATTCTGGGCCTAAGCTGTCTCACGGGGGCTATAAATTTTGACAGAAATGCACCCCTTACCCCCTAGTGGACATTTTAGAACATTTCAGGGCAATTTTTTTCTGCAAAAAAACTGCAAAAATGTTTTTGATCCCTGGGGGCCTCCAAACATGGCAGAAATGCCATCCACACTCCCTAGAGTCCAACTGGGGCATTCTGGAGGAAAAATATCTTTTCTTGGAAAAAACATTGCAAGAAACATTTTTGACCACTAGAGACCACAAAACAAGCCCTGGGGGTAACACATAACTTGTGGGTCACACTTTGCCCACCTGTGTTTTAAAATGTTGGTTTTTAAAATTTAAAAATAATAATAATAATAATAATAATAATAATAATAATAATTTAAATTTTTATTATTATTATTTTTTTATTTATTTATTTCTGTCCCGCCTCTCCCCATGGATCGAGGCGATGAACAACAATAATACATTAATTACATTAAAAAACATACCCAATCCTCCCCACCCACCAACCCACCTAAAACCAACCCCCTAAAACCCACAACAATTAACAACAATCAACTGACTATTAAAAGAACAGGAAGACAGTTAGTGGGAGGCGGTGGAACACTAGTCTGGGAAGGCCTGTCGGAAGAGAACAGTCTTGACTGCTTTTTTAAAGTAGTCAAGACTGGTAATATGCCGGATCTCCTCCGGCAGGCCATTCCATAGTTTGGGAACGATAGAAGAGAAGGTCCTCTGGGTAACCGCAGCCAACCTAGTTCTGATTGGCTGCAGTAAATTCCTCCCAGAGGACCTTAGTGTGCGGGGTAGATTATATGGGAGAAGGCGATCCCGCAGGTAGGCTGGCCCCAAGCTGTAAAGGGCTTTAAAGGTAAGAACCAATACCTTGTACTGTGCCCAGAAACTAATAGTAGTAGTAGTAATAATAATATGTGTAAGATAAACAGTCACTATTTATGCACATAAATGAATGTGTGCTATTTAAACATTTAAATATATAAAATATATTATATTCAAATATACCCAGAGCGTTTTACTTTTGTAAGCCTCTGTGAGTCCCATTTCTAGGGAAGAAGGTGGGGTGTTAAATAAAGGAATATTGTTAAAGTTAGTGTAATGATAGCCCATAGACCCTATATCATTTCCCCATAGTTTAAAGAGTGCTTTTTGAAAATACAATTTTCCTGCATATAGTGTTTCCTCTCAGCACCAGAGCAAATACCTTCTGGTGGTGATGGGAATTGTCATCATCATCTTCAAAACAAAATTATTATTAATAATAATAGTAACAACATTTTGAGGAGAAAACATTAGATGGATTTGTAACCCTACTGAGAAAGATTGCTCTGATAATGCATCTCTATAGAATTTGGGTAGTGAAGCATTTAGAGGTTAGTCATATTCTGTGACTGGAAGTTCTGTTTCCAGTCTCTTTGTCTTGTATTTCCTCTGAACAAGAGGTTAGACACCCATACATGAGACAACAGTGTTGGATCTTGCATCCATTTATATGGCTTTTTTTTTTTTTTAAAAAGGTACCGTTAACAGAGAAACAGCTGTCTGTAGAACTTAGTACCCGCAGCGCTATGTTTACATTCTAAAGATAATACAAGACTCTGGTTGCTTCCTTAGTTTTTTCCACATAACTGTATCTAAACTATCACTGTTAAGTTATGCTGCTTTTTGGGTTGCTTTTTAAAAAGAACTGGCCAAATTCACTGAAGATAAAGCTATCACTGGTTACTGTGTACTGTCACAGTTGTTCCCTATACACACAGGATCAGAGGTGTTATGCCCCTGAGTACAAGCTATTGGGGAACATAAGTGGCAGAAGCCTGTTGCCTATCTGTCCATTTGTGGCCTTCCCTTGGGCATCTGACTGGCCAGTGCAGAAAATGAGATGTTGAACTAGATAGGCTCCTCATCTGCTCCAGAAGGGTTCTTATGTTTCTCTTGTCCCCGGGAAGAATAAGGATAGGCTGGAAAATGGGCCTGTAATGTCAAACTTTCACTACACTGCAGATTGATATGGACTGCTTTGGACCTGCTCAAATTTACAGATGCAGTCTCTCTGCCTTAAAAATCTGATTGTAAATAAACTTGAAAAATGACATCAATAATGAAAGAAAACTTCTGATTTAAACAAGATTTAGCCAAGAATCATTCTCCTTAATTGCAGATATAAAAACTGCTTTTTACTATTTTTATTGTACTAATAATTGGGGGGAAAATCACAAGGAAGTTTTTCCTGCACAGATCCCAATTTGCAGGAACAACCATATTTTTCTGCAGCTCCCATTTATTTCACAGAGGCTTCCAGTGTTGAAGTTTTCAGTGGTGTGTGCCCTTAGAGGTCTTCTGCACCTCTCAGGCTTGCTGTTCTAAAGTTTGTAGACATGAATATATGTACTGTACATGCTGCCCCTCTCTGTACTGTCCTGTGTTTCTAATGTGTATACCATTTATGTCATGTTATCCACCGTGATATAGTACTTGTGTGCAAAAATAAAGTCTGGGATACAGATGCTGAGTAGAAGAATTACACTGAGAATGCTCTAATGGTTGAGAAAATTGAAACCATAAGATGGAGCTCAAAAGAGAATATACCAAATCAAAGCACGCAGTACTTTTAAGCCTTTATTGTTTGTGCCTCTTATCTCAAAGGGATCTGCCAAATTAGAAAAAGCAGAAATCCTGCAAATGACAGTGGATCACTTGAAGATGCTCCAGGCGACAGGCGGGAAAGGTAAGGAATTGATTTGGGTCCTGTTTCTGATACTTATAGAAAGAAACCTTAGCAAATGTTCCTTTTTTTGACAAGCTGAGATAGGCAGTTCTAGATTAAAGAAGTGGAAATCATGCTAAAGGCAGGGCTGAACTCGTGGGAAAGAGCTACTGGGACAAAAGAAGCACTTGACCCTGGGCTTGTGTTTGCTTTCATAACGCTGTGGGAGAGTAAAGGCTTCATTCACAGGCAGCCCAGTCAGAGATTTGTTTGGGGTTTGCAAAGAGCACTGAAATCGGCACAAGGGAGACAAAACAAATACCCCAAACATCCAAACATAAACAAGGAGGGCTGTGGCAACAATTGTGCAGCATGAAACAAAACCAAAGTTAAGATTCATTATGCAGCTGCTATACCACGGGAAGTGGATCCAGAGGAAACTTTCCTTATTGTTTATGTGTTGTCCTTTGTTCTAGAAAGAATGTTTTCAATGCAAAATTAGGCCGTGCCATTCATTCACCAGGGCAACATCTAAGCTTGGATCCTCTGGGTGTTGGATAGTTAGGAGGAAACCCAATAGCCCTAAAGGGAGGGAGGAAAACCTACTACCCACAATAACTGCTTATTTTGTGTGGCTGTTATGCTTTTTGGAACTGGGAATTTAGTACAAAATGTGGTTTTGAAAGAGAATAATCTGTCTTCTGTTACCTCATTTTAAAAAGCACATTACTTATTCTCATTGTTTTAGGGCAAAGGTGGGCAAAGTGGGATCTCCCAGATGTTCTTGGACTGCAAGCCCCATCATCCTTGACTTAGAGTTGCTGGGAGTTGCAGGCCAAAAGTATTTGGAGAGTTGCATTTGCCCAAATATCTCTTGATTTGAGATATGTGCCTAAAATGCATACTGGAGATTTAGAAGGCAAAAAAAAAAAAAAGGTTATCTGAAAGATGAAAGATCAATTTAAAGTAACCCAATGGGTTATTTTAACTTTTTGCCTCTAATTTTTTATTACTTGAGGTTATTAAGTATAGATACTTTTGGAAATGGAAATCAGTAAAGACACAAGCAGGATATGAATCAAAATGGTGAACAGAGGATTGCTCTTTTAACATAGCTGATTTACCTTTTTAAGCATGTTTTATTCTATTGCCCTTCACCCTCAGTTTTCCTTTTACCCTAAAAGTCAGCATTCAGTGACCACCAGGCACGCTCAGTCTTCACCGAGTTGTGATGGGGGGAGCTCATGCTTAGGGGGTGTTTAAAGGGGCTATAACCTGTGGGGCTCTCTCAGCCTTTCTGATCTTGGTCTTGTGTATGCAGATAGAGCCATTTTAACTGTGAACAGACAACTGAGATTTCTATCAGTGTATGACAAAGAGGGAAAGGTTTGAAGTAAAAAATTAGAGTTGACTGTGGATTTCTCATTTCAGTTATCTCCTTAGCCGTGAACTAATTGGATGGCTTTACTCAAGCCACTGTTACACATCTTCAGTCAGGGAGAAGCCTATCGTAGTAGTTTTTAGAACTGAGTCAATCAATGTTAAGTGCTTCAGACACAATGGAAACATTTATTGTTATTGTTCTTACTTGCATTGTACAGAATGTGAGCTGGATTTTCAAAAACAAAAAGCTTAGCACTAAGATTTTATTTTATTTATTTTTGCAAAAGTTGTTGTTGTGGTGGTGGTGTGCCTTCAAGTTGTTTCTGACTTATGGTGACCCTAATGTGAACCTATCATGGTGTTTTTCTGGGGGCTAGGAGCGTGTGACGTGCTCAAGGTCACGCAGTGGGTTTCCATGGCTGAGTGGGGAATCAAACCCTAGTCTCTAGCGTTGTAGTCCACTGGTCAAACCACTACACCACGCTGGCTCTCTTTTTTTTTTGCAAAGGTGATACTAGAATTTTTTTTTTTTCCTAATGTAGTTGGTTACAGGGGATGGTCCTGAATTTGGTCAGCTGGCACAGCATTAGCTTTAACTGTAAATGATAGTCTCTAGAAATAATGCCTATTTAATTTATCTACCTGCCATGTACCCATCTGAACCTAAATATCTCAAAAGCACCAGATCCAACCTGATCTTGGAAGCTAAGCAGGGTCAGCCCTGGTTAGTACTTGGATGGGACACTGCCAAGGAATACCAGGTAGAGATACCAGGCTATATTTCAGAGGAATGAACTGGCAAAACCACCTCTGACTATTCTTTGCCTAAAAGAACCCTATGAAATTCATGTGGTTGTCATAAATTGACAGATGACTTGAAAGCACATGTACACATGTATCGCCTCCCAGCCCATCAAGGCAGAATGTCATAGGATATGATATTTCTTGGAAAACAATCCTCCATAAAATGTTGTTGAAGTTGTTCTCATGTTGTTCTGCAGATAATTGTATATTTAAAATGGAAATGAGAATTGTCTTTGGTGTGACATTTTACCTGGATGTAAGACACTAGTTCATTCTCAACAGAAGCAATGAGTAATTTTATCAATTTTCTTCCCACTGTGAGAGTTTGGTCAAAAACTGCAGTGTTTTCGAAGACTGTTTGGAGTTTGGGCATATTCTGTGCAGATTTTGGACACGGTATTTTTGCACAGAAAATGTTTGATGTTCAGGAAATGCTGCTTTCTCCACAATAAACTATGTGTGAATTTCGTGCAGAAATAAGTCTTTTCAGTCCAGATTTCCTGACACATCAGAGTTTCCTGACACATTAGAAATACAATTGTTGATCATTTTGTGAATATTTTATTCTCATTAATATTCTTATTAGTAATATTATTTCCATCCCTAGATATGTATGTGGTTGCATTCTCAAGTTTTTCAGCTCTTTAGTTTTCTTGAAGTTTTTAATTATCTGCTGTACTGTTGCATTGATAGTCAGGTGAAATCACTGGATTTCAGTTATTTACTAATTGCTGTCTGACATTGTGTCTCCTGCAGCATCTTTCTGAATGTAAGGATTCTGACTGTATAATCCTGATTAATAGTCTTCATCTATTATACACTGATTTGTAGTGTGCTGGAATGGCAACTAGGCCTGTGCTACTGCACTAGTATGGAGTGATGGATGAGAAAGTATGTGACAAGGGGAGCAATGTAGGCACCCTGTTTGGAATTTGTATTTTGTTAATGAAAAACAGGAGCAACCCTTTCAGATCCCAGCCTGTACTGCTTAAGGCAGAAATGGAAGATCACTGTTTTCAGAAGAACCTTGGGTGATTTTGTTTTTAAACAGAAATGTTTCAAGGCTTTGTTTTTAATTGTCACTTGCTAGGCAGTAATAGGAATGCCGATATTGTGTACATCTTTGTGCTACAACAGACTAACATGACTAATCTGGAATTTATTTTCAAATGAGCAAACTCATGCACCATTCCTTTTAAATAAGAAACTTGTATTTATTTAATAGTCTTTCCATAACAAGAACACAAGGGACTTATAAAATCAAAACATACGCAATATAGATAAAAGCATACAAAATATTAGTATTAAGTTGTAATTATCTATAATATTAAAACTATTTAAAGCAGTCATTAAAAATAAAAAGATAAAATCCAGTTTAAAAACAGTTCAGCAAGTTATTAAAAGCCCTTTCTTAAAAATAGTGTGTTCTTTAAAGTCTGTAGGGATTAAAAGCAAATTTTTGG